>CM042196.1:11131240-11146062 GCA_023539305.1 Ilex asprella
TCTATCTAACGTTTTGAGCGTATCGACCGATACTACGCCGCGACGCCGCGACCGATGTGTCTCAGTGCCCTCCGAGTCGATGACCGATACCGCGACTTTGAACCATGACTGTACTAAGATGTATCGTCGTATACTAACAACTATGGTTATGACACTAATGTGGTTCTTTAACGTATATAAGTATAGCAAATACACTTATCAGTAGAGGAGAGCTACTCAATCCATAGATTATTTTATGACTATGGGCACACAATTTCACCTCACGCGCACATCCTTTCTGCCCTTCCCTGTTGTAATTTATCAACTATGTTTATTGGATAGTGTAGAAAAGTTTCCATCCATATTTTAAATGCATGAAATTACATTGTTAGAAGTTCATAGTTTGTCGTTTAAGCTTGTAATTTTTATGTACATTATCCCTTATTTATGCTCGCTGTTACCATAATCATTATTCCCAAAACCTTGCGATATACTGTCAGTTTTTTGTATATGTTAAGGAATTGAGCAGGTTTTGATTACTTTATTTCAGGACAAAGTACGGGGATTTTTTGGGGGTTACTTCATATTGAGTATGTGTCTGGTGTCTTTAACCTCATGAGACTATTTTCTATCTAGTAAAAAAACTGCGACATTTTCGCATTATGCATGTCTGACACTGTGGCCATTGTTGACAATGCGGAAGGAGCAGTTTCCTTGTCAAATAGGGCAAAATCTCTTGATGCCATATCATTCAATGACGATGACCACCCATCCTTACTTGCCAATGGTACAGATGCTCGTACTTCTTCTGAAACTGCTGGCTTTAGAGTTGCAGAGCTCTTATTGTCCAGTGGGGACACTTATTCTGGGTCCCTGCTTGGGAACACACCTGAGGGTTCAGGGAAGTATGTCTGGTCAGATGGTTGCACATATGAGGGCGAGTGGAGACGGGGGATGAGGCAGGGATATGGCAAACTTCAATGGCCTTCTGGAGCTTTGTATGAGGGTGAATTTTCAGGTGGTTATATGCATGGAACTGGAACATATATTGCATCTGATAATTTGACCTATAAGGGACGGTGGCGGTTGAATCTAAAACATGGGTTAGGACTTCAAACATATCCTAATGGAGATGTCGTTGAAGGATCTTGGATTCAGGGAACTCCGGAAGGGCCTGGTAAGTATATGTGGCCTAATGGAAATATGTATCTGGGAAATGTGAAAGGAGGGAAAATGTCAGGAAAAGGAACTCTTACTTGGAACAATGGGGACTCATATGAAGGAAGCTGGTTAAATGGCATGATGCATGGATTTGGAGTATACACATGGAGTGCTGGTGGATGCTTCGTAGGAACTTGGACACGGGGTCTGAAGGATGGGAAAGGTGTATTTTATCCAAAAGGCAGCAAGCTTCCAGCCGCACAAGAACTGTACCTTAGTGCTCTAAGAAAACGAGGGCTACTGCCGGATTTGAGAAAGCAAAATCAAGTTTCACATATTCAGCATGCTTCTTCGGTTGATATGGGAAATGTCAAGGTTGGTGGGAACCGTGGATCTCGTCGTAATTCGTATGATAAGCTCTCAAAGGGAAGGCTGTTAGATCTGGATCGATCTCGCACAACAAATGTTTCCCTGGAAAGACGCTGGAGTCTTGAGGTATCTATCGAGAAAATTATTGGGCATGATTTATCCCTGGGTTCATCGGAGAATGTTTTAGAAGATGGAGAAAATGTGGATGATGCTAACAGTCCAATCCTGGAAAGAGAATATATGCAAGGTGTTTTAATAAGTGAACTTGTTTTAAACCATTGTTTTTCACCCTTATCCAAAAGCGCTAAAAGGCGACAGAAGAAACTTGCAAGGGAGGTAAAGAGGCCAGGTGAAGCAATTATTAAAGGTCACAGGAGTTATGATTTAATGCTCAGTTTGCAGCTTGGAATCAGGCACAGCAACTTTCTTGACTATAATTAATTTTCCCTGTGAACATTGCTTCCATAACTCCCTTCATTACATCTGTGGTTATTTGTAAGTTTTTTCATGCTATACAATTCTGGTGCATAGGTTTTGATAAAATAAAATAATTTTACGTCTTCCCACTGGAATCACATTTAGTTGTCAATTGCTCTGGTTTTACGTGTTCGGTGTTCTAGTTTATATGGGCTAGAGTCTCGAAACTAATGTTTTCATTCCACTTACTTCTTGATGCCCTTGTGAATTCGATATTTAGGGCTATGCAAGGGCTTTACCTTGCAAATCATGGAAGATAGAAGATATTTCTTTTGATTGTTAAACTTTGCAGGTGTGACCAATTTCTAATATATGGATCTAAAGTTTTGAACTTTGATTTACAGATTAAGATTTGACCACACAACTTCAGATCATGGAATCTTAGAGCTGAAACGTAGGAATAAAGACATTTCTTGGTTGATGTTGACTTTTGGTGGAAGTAGTTTCTTGAAGTTTGTGGAACTACTATTATGTTCATATGTCTGAACAATAAATGCAAACTGGAACTTTTGTCATCATCATGTACCGACAATGTTTATTGATATTATCAAATGTCAACATTCTAGTTAAGTGCTGTTAGGTGTCTACATTAGAAAAGTAGTATGTATTCTTGAACCACATACCGTAATCTCTGAAATACGAATCAAGTAACCAAGGAAAAGGAGGTAGGGTGAGAGAATTAGGAGGTAAGAAGGGTTTAAGAGTTAAAATGAATCATGTTATGTTTCCACCTCCTCTTCTTCTGGCATATCATGCTAGAATTTTCATAATTTTTATGTAGCAAGCACAAAACAAATATATAAGAAGTGTCCATCTCAAAAGGTACCTGTTGCAGCAATAAAAACAAGTGCCTGTTTCATTTGTTGTGTGTTTATCGATTTATCTATATGTGTTGCTTTTGTCATTTGGTGAATGTGCAACTGGGATATTGCAGTTCTTTACTTTTGCATGTGTATCATTCTTGCTTTTTTCATGTATCATTATTGTGAAGAATTACTAGGGAAGGCATTGTCAGCTCATTGTGGCAGAAATTTCAATATTTCTGCCTTTTTCCTAGAGTTGATTACTCATTTTATCTTATGAATAGAATAAAATTGAACAGTTATGATTTGATCAGATATACTGTGGGGAAAATTACACCTATCCCAATTCGAGAAGTGCGAGCTTCAGATTTTGGTCCGCGTGCTAGCTTTTGGATGAATTTTCCAAGAGAAGGGTCCCAAATGACGCCCCCTCATCAGTCGGAGGATTTTAAATGGAAAGATTATTGTCCAATGGTTTTCAGGTTGGTGGCCATCCTCTCTCTCTCTCATAGTAGTAGAAATTGTTTCTTCAGTTCTCAGTTGTGGTTGATGCAGTTGCTGAAATTCATCTCACATTTTGTTTCTACTTAGTTTACGGGTTTTAACCATGGAAACATAAGCTTCAGGGGAATAACTTTGTTTGTGGTTGCAGTTTTTCTTCTGTGTACAACTGTGCACTGCTGTTCTCTTCAAACTTGTGACATATATTTGACAGATTACTCTTCTCAAATGTATGATCAAGTATTTCAATGAGATTTGTTTCCATAGACATTATTTGTAAGATAGCTATACAAATTGATATTTGTTTTTCGGGACGTCATTTTAAGATTGCTATAGATATATGAGTATGCACACTTTTATGCTATTTCATTCCACTTTTCTGTAAGTTAGCCTTGTGAATGAGCACTTTTATTCATCTTTCTTCCTTTCTTTCTGCAAGTTATAATTGTGATGAATGGCATCATAAAAGTTTCTAGTATCATCTATGAATGTGTTTTTTCTTTGTTATATCTTTTAAATTGCATCACACTGTAGGAACTTGAGGGAGCTGTTCAAGATCAATGCTGCTGATTATATGATGTCTATTTGTGGAAATGATGCTCTTAGGGAACTCTCCTCTCCTGGTAAAAGTGGTAGTGTGTTTTTCCTGTCTCAGGATGATCGTTTCATGATTAAGACACTCCGGAAATCTGAAGTAAAGGTGTGCCATCTCAATTTGGATCTTGCAAATTGACATGTTTTCAAATTCCTTCTTTTTCTTTCTTTGTTTATTTCCCGCAGTGTTTTGAAATGTTGATCTATTTCAATTTGGATCAAGCACAAGGATCAAAATATCGTTTTGAAACGTCCGAAACGTTTCTGTTTCCAAGGAGACCGAAAAGAATAAGTGATGGAATCGAAATTCTTATATTTCGAGGTATTCCATAATGTTGCTAGATGTATTATAATATTTCAATGCATTTGCACAATTATTTTGGAATGTTTCAAGGAATTTCAAGATACTTCGATATATTTCCATCAATGTTTTAGAAAAATAATTCTTAATTTTTTTATTTTTTTATTATGTTTCCGAAACGTATCGAAACGTTTCCGAAACACGTCAAAACGTTTTCGTTTCTTAGGTGATCGAAACAATACACCGAAACGATATTTTGATCCTTGATCAGGCATAACCCTTTAGATGTATGTGCACGACATAAAGACTAAACCAAACCGAACAAGTCTTGTCCTTTTAACACATGATTTATACTTTTTCTCATAGGAGAGCTAGCAAGATGACAAAAGGGGATGGGAAAGGTAAGGGATGTTTCAAATGGAAAAACAAAAAATTTCCCTTTTATCGTTTTTTATTCGACTTATCAGCCAGGGGAATTTTCACCCCTCCATAGTTCCTCTTCCCCTGCCTTCCCTCCCTTTCCCACCAAAAGATTGGAACTGTCTCCATCACTACCCATATTTGATCCTACTTTTCTTTATGCCAGCCTTCCCTCATATCATACCGAGATCCATTTTATACTTTTTCACTGTTTTATGGAAGATGTTTGATTACTTGTAATAGCATTACTTGTGGCCCATAGAGAAGGAAATGATATTAGAGATGGTCCTTCAAATAATCCATTTCATCACACCTTCGTAAATTAGGCTTGCCATTCATTTCATAACATATGCATATTAGATGTGGTGTCATCAAAAAAGAAAAATATTTAGGAAAGGTGGAAGTGGGCCTGAGTAATCCATTTCTTTTGAATTACCATAACAATGAAGGGCCAATTGTTGCTTTTTTTGTGTCCAAGAAAGAAAGGTGATTGTTGGCTGAACAAATTCCCTTCATTTAGTTACCAAGGTGGGTTTTTGTCCAGGTTAGGTGAAAAATGTGGATAATTCGGTAAGTGACCTTATCCTAAAGGCTGTTTCACGTGATTGACGGAAGGTTCGCAGTGTTTACCCTAGGTTACTCGTAGGACTGGAAAATATAATCAAGACAACAAATCAAGATTGGGATACTATTGAATATAATCGAGGAAGAGGCTGCATGTTTGTTTTTGGATAAATTAGACCAACACCCCCTTAGGATTTTTTACAATATCATGACTCCTCTTCTTGTTCCTGTGGTGACACCAACCTCCCTCTGATTTTGTCTTCATAATATAGAGTACACCAGTCTTGACAAAACATCTGAAGGGTTCACAATAGGTTGTAAAGTCAACAAATTTTTTAGCTTCCAACAGTACATTTTGCTCTTTACATATTTTGTCAAATACTAAATAGCCTCGTCACCGAAAAATATATTGCGTAAAAAAAATTTCCAAAAAGAGCCCCATGATGGTGGACAACTACATGAATAACCTTCTCCTTCCATCATCATTCTGGACTCACCCATCTCTCTATCTATTTTGATCTCTTTGATAGTTCAGACCCAAAGCTGTGACAACCATTTCACCAGAACAAGGCACCACAATCCCACCTGCACCATCTACAACCAACCCCAAACATGCATTGCCAATTGCATCACTACCAGCCACCAACTCTGTTATTTATTTTGTCCAAAACAAAATCCATAATTGTATCGCTAATTGCACCATTATACTTCTACCGCCCATCACATCACGACTGACAAACAGACCTCTGTCTCCACATTCATAGCACCATCGCCAAGAACCACTAGCCAAACAATCATTGTCATTACCAAATGACTACACCCAGCACTTGCTTCGTCAAAACTGCCACACCCAGTGTCAAAAAGAGCTAAAACTTGATGGGGACAAAAAAGAGTTTGAGGAAGATTGAGCTTGATGTCTACAAATTTGTAAAGACCCCAAGTCAATAATATTATTAAAATTCCTCTAGATGGACCCTTGGAAAATGCAATGGGGATTCTATAGTGGGGTTCAAATGGGTTTGTTTTCTGTTTTTTTTTTGGGGGGGTTTACTGAATAGGATTTGGTAGCGATGACTAGCTTGAATGGTGGCAACAGTTGATTCATAGTAGGTTTGGGGGTTTGTGGTGGAAAAGTGGTGGTGGTTGGGGGGGGGGGTAGGGATTCGTGGTGGATCGTTAGTCTGGTGAGCATTTGGGGTTTGTGTGTGCATTTTTGTGATGTTTGTGGAATTGGATTTGTAGTTTTTGAGAATAAGATTTGTCCAGGGATGATGGTCTGATGAGTTGTGGTTGTGTGTGGCCGTATAGATTTCGGTTGATGGTTTCTAAGTATGAGAATTTTAGTGGGACTTTGGTCTACTAAGTGACTGGAGAGCTAAAGGAAGAAGAGAGAGTTTTTTGGTTGTATATGTGTTTTTTTGTGTGAGAGAGAGAAGTATTCGGATATTGATGATAATTTAGTGAGAAAGAGAGGGGGGAGGGAGAGAAAGAAAGATATACTTTGAGATTGGGTTGAGGCAAGGATCGAAATATCGTTTTGAAGTACCGTTTCGGTCAGCTAAAAAACGGAAACGTTTCGGAAACGCAGAAAAAATATGGAAATACGTAGAAACATGTAGAAATACAAATACAATCTATTTATTTATAAAGATAAGCTAAATAATTGATTAATTTAACATATTTATTCGGTTAACATCCATTTATATAAGAATAAATTTATATTGGAAGCAAAAAAAAGTTTTACATGAGGTGAAAATCATTTAAATTAGAATATTATCCAATTAATAACACAATTTTATTATAATACTAATTTACTAATTAATAATACCTAGTGCAACATATTATTATAATACTAATTTATTAATTTAAATTGTGTCTTCAAATTAATAAACAATATTATTTCATTAATATTAAAATTATTGTGTACATAGGATTAAAACACATAAATACTTAATTCTATATATTTAACACAGTACTGTTTCGTTGAAACGGTCCGACACAGTGACGTTTCGATCGAAATTTTGGAATTCAACCCATGTTTCGTGTCGGTATGTTGAAATTTTGAAACGTTTCGGATGTTTCGACACAACATTTTGATCCTTGGGTTGAGGTTTGCCTTGTGTGTTGGGTTTGATGAAGTTTTAGCACTTGGGTTGTTTGGCTGCATGGAAGTTTTTGCTTATTTAATGTGCAGGGGAATATTTGGAAGATTGCAAGGTCCAATGATTGTGGTGAAATGACAATATTCTGACAATGAGTGCCAGTGTAATTTCAGAAGAAGGGGTGCCAAGTAGTCTATCAACTCTCACAATCTGAACCACATTCCCATGCTTCACAGCCCAAGAATTGTACCATCCAACAAAGCAATGATCCCTATTATGGGGAATCCACTTTAAGAGAAACAAAAAACAAGTCTCTGCAATTTAGATAAATCAATTGACAAGAATCTATCGGATTAATGATTGAGTTCAGAATGTTACTCCATCTAACAAAATTGCCTCTTTCTGTGATGTTTTCAGGGGTTGGGAACATCCTCTGTTTCCCTTCTATTCCCTCTTGTTTCAGTTCTTAGGAATGTGTCACACCCTTATTTCATCTATATGCATCTCCATGTAAGCTGGGGAGACAAGTAGACTCTGTTACTTATGCCACCGACTCCTATTCAGTGTTCGAGTATGCCACAGGACTAAATTGAGTCACAGTTAGTTTGTTTATAACTTAAGTTTCAGCTCTCCTGGCTTCAATCTATTAGTTGATTTTGTGGCTTATGTTAATGCTCAGCATTCATTTTAGTTATGTAGCTATCTATTACATCTCTCAACCAAGCTGGACTGTTTTCTAAAACAGATGCTTTCAGTGACTGAAGTTGGCTAAAGTTCTAACTGTGTTCTTTTGTATAGGTTCTTCTGCGGATGCTTCCAAACTATCACCATCATGTGCGGATGTATGAGAATACACTCATAACTAAATTCTTTGGTCTTCACAGGATAAAACCTTCAAGTGGTCAGAAGGTAATGAGACGTGAACTTATGACCTTATACCAATCAATTTTTCTTTTGTATTATAATAATCAGTAACGTGATACATTCAGTTGGTTCCTCACACTAATTTATTAAGATTGTATCGGTCAACAATCTGTCATGAAAGAGCTGAGGAAAGTACCATGACCTCCCTTCTATCTGATGATAGGTCCCCTCTTCTTTCATGTGTAACACTGGAAATTTGTGTTCCCTTTTGCAGTTTTATAGTTTTCATGAGACGAATGCCCAGAAAAATAAAACAGTATATAGTGGCTAGAAGATTATATTAGTGTGATACTTTCCTCCTTTTAAAATTTTTCCTCCTTGTGCAGTTTCGTTTTGTAGTAATGGGAAATATGTTCTGCACCGAATTAAGGATCCATCGAAGATTTGATTTGAAAGGCTCCTCTTTAGGGCGTTCTGCAAACAAGGTTGAAATAGATGAGAACACAATACTCAAAGATCTGGATCTAAACTATTGCTTTTATTTGGAACCTTCCTGGCGTGAAGCCCTATTAAAGTAAGTGGTACTTCACCAGCAGCCTTTTTTCTAAAGTTAAATATAGTTCTTATGGGTTCACATATGTGTGATCCATCAATCTGATGATGTTAAAGCACTAGGCTCCCTAATTGCAAATCATTTGGCCAAAAACTCACAGATCCTTTGGCAAAGACAGTTGTAGTTATTCCTTTTGGACAAATGTTAGTTTGTGCTACTAAACAAGTAGCCCTTTTTTGGATGAGGTAAACTGGCTCAAACGAAACAGTATTAGTTTCGTGTAGCTGGATGAACTGGAAGCTTCCCCAGAATATTGATTTTATCTATTTTTTAGCACCATAAGAAAACCTGTGGGGGTGGGGAGGGGTTACTGATAACTATCCATTGTAAAGGCCCCTGAATGTAATTGAGCGCATATATTATTGAACTTTGAAGAAAGTTGATGCTTGTTTGATCTGGTCATATTTTTCGTATTACCTCTATCTTTGTGTAGACAGATCGAAATTGATAGTAAATTTTTAGAAGCTCAGCACATCATGGATTACAGCCTTTTGCTGGGTGTTCATTATCGAGCTCCTCAACATCTGCGATCTCTCATGTCTTACAATAGACATTCCACAGCAGATGGATTAGGAATTGTTGCAGAAGAAGGTCAGCTTCAATATCCAACTACTATCTCATTGTTGATTCGTTTGAACCTTGATAAGAACGTTTTGAATTTCATTTTTCAAAAATAGGTATAATTTGATATGCATGATGCCTTTATAGTTTACTTATTGTTGATAATTCAATCACAGAATCTATGGACGATGAAATCTCTCCAGAAGGCCTTGTCTTGGTACCTCGCGCTGATGACAATAGTGTTGTTGTGGGCTCCCATATCAGAGGTAGCCGATTGCGAACATCATCTGCCACTGGTGATGAGGAAGTGGATCTACTTCTTCCTGGTACAGCAAGGTATGATTCTTTATACTTGAAGAAGCTTCCTTTTACGTTGCCATTTGGTTTATCTATAAAGCAGGGCGATAATTGCAATGCCAATTCTACTTTTAGTATTTTTCACATTTTCATGCTACTCATCTTATAGCAGAAGTAGAATATAGCACTGCCACGAAACAGGATTTTGGAACAGTCCATTTAAGCATAGAGGCTTCAGCCTTGAAGAAAAGAAGGATGCTCAAAAAGTTGGAAAACATGTGAAAGATCAACTTGATCAATCTGAACAAACGAAACAAAGAAAGAAAAGTGCCTTGAAAAATCTAGGAGAAACCGACACAAAAAAATGAAAAAATCCAGAAAATAGAAAAGCCTCTGGTGTACCAGCTGAAGATCATTTAACTTCTAGGGCACTATTGAATTATGGTTTTCCTATGGTTAAGCAGGCTCCAGATCCAGCTTGGAGTGAACATGCCAGCAAGAGCCGAGCTTATTCCTGGGCAAGAAAAAACACAAATGTTTCATGAGGTATATGATGTTGTACTGTACCTGGGTATCATCGACATATTGCAAGACTACAACATAAGTAAGAAGATTGAACACACATACAAATCTATTAAATTTGATTCTCTGTCCATCTCTGCTGTGGACCCAACATTCTACTCCAACCGCTTTTTAGAATTTATTCAGAAGGTGTTTCCCTCGTCCGTTGTAGCAAGTTAAAAACACATTGCAAACTTATCTTTGCCTCTGTTGAGAGTTTCTCTTTTTCTCTTCCCATTCTTGCCAAAATGGTTGCATCTCAAGAACAGCCAACGGATTTCTTTTTTTTTGTTTGTGGGTTTACCTAGTGAAAGAGAACACATTCGATGCTGTATGTATTGCATAGTACACAAAACTGGTTTCAGCTCATTTGTATCACGTTCAAAATGTGGAGGCTAATTAAATTTTCTTTCACATTTAGTTTGTCTTTTCCCTTTACTTTTCTTGGCTTCATTGTCGGCACCTTGCTTGACATAATGTTGTTTGATTCCACTGTGTTGTTGTGTGTAGTTTTTGTTATGTTTCAACTTAAAAAAGATATAGAGGACAACCACCTCAAGGAGTTGTATTGTTGTGTTGATAAGGGGATGCATCTGCACAATCTCTTCCAGGCCTTGTGTTAGATAGGCACTTCTGTTTATTCAGCTGAAAAACCGTGGCTGTCATGAAGACGTTATTCCAGTCCTTGTGTTAGATATACAAATTTTGTTTTTTAACAATTTGTTATGATCATTTACAATTTTTACGTTATTCCAGTCCTTGTGTTAGATATACAAATCCAGACGTGCAGTCAAATATACTCATAATCTGTCAGGGCAGCTTGGGTAGAAATTAGAAAAGTTTGTTACCCCGAAAAGCAAGTCTATACGTGCAAACTCTTAATACGTGCACTTGAAAAATGCACGTTTGGAAAATAACCGTCTTGCCAATTTTAGCGATGGTTCTCCTTTATGAAAAAACAAGAGGGTACTGACACGAAGCAGTGAAAACAAGTTTGACTAATGGGTGATTGCTGCATCAATGGAACAGTAATAATAGAAGTGGCACAGTATAATGCACAAAAGACAGCAATACAATACATCTGAGAATTCACAACTGGCCGGCCTTCTTTGGTGGCTTGAGTGAAGAATCATAAACAATTCATCCGTTCAAGGACAGACCCAGAGAAACAGGGCAAGCATTCAGAGAACTGCAACCTTTCTCTTCACACTCCAAATAGCAAGATGTAGGAAGGCACACCGACTCATCAGCATTTTCATTCCGGACTCCTGAGTAGGTCAGCCTTGCTATTAAAATCTGTATTCCAAACTGGTAATACAACTCCAAGAAACAGTGGGGGAACTGAAAAGTATACTGATGGAAAACACTCAAAACTCAGGCAACATTCCAACACTCGTACTGAGGCACTGAAAAGAACCTGTATCCAGCAAGTGAAAATAAATCTTACAAACCAAAGCCAAGTTGGTAACTGAATTGTCTGATGTTCTTCATGTGTATACCATAAATACAAACACCTATTATCCCATGTTGGGAGGGGGTGGGGGTGGATGACCCCCCTGCCCCTGCATCTGTTGCCCTGGAAAACCTTGTGGAGGCAGCATCGGAGGCCTTGCCATTTGTGGTCCAGGAGTAAAATTTGCCATCGAGCCACTGCCAACTGATGGTGGTGGCGGGGCAGGTAGATGTCCACCTGGAGGCATAGGCCTGGGTCCATTTGCCATTGGAGGAGGGTGCGGTGGCAAAGATCCAGGTACAGATGGTGGAGGACCTCGAGGAGGATTTCCCATCGGAACCCCTGGTGGAACTCCTTGTTGTGGAGGTGGTGGAGGAGGTGGAGCTTGGGGTGGTGGGGGCAAAGGCCTTGGCGGAACACCAGGAGCTGCTGTTCCATTGGCTGCAGGAGTGGGTTGAGCTTTATTTCCCTCCGGTGGCTTAGACTTGAAGTATAATTGCAACTGCATGTTGGTTCATCCCACAGAATTGTCAGATGATACCCACAAAAAATATTAGTATCCATGATAGTAACAATAACTATATCAATGATAAACCAATAATTTCCAGGACCAGTCAAATTGAACATGTCGGGGAGGTAGATTGGTCCAGCCCAAAGATCTAGTAGCCAGTGTAGGTTATACTGGTAACATCAGGTGATGCCTTAATTAGTTTTTGCAAGGAATGAAGATCAAGAATTGGCCATCAGTTTAGCTGAATGATTTTAGAGAATTACAACAAAGTACAAACATGGGTCCACACTGTGGCACTGCACAACACAGACCAGGACTGAGCCCATGCGGTGTCTTGGCTCACAATCACAGCAAAACAAAATGATCCAGGTTTATACCACCGTGTGGTATATGTACTCCATAATGATTTAGGAAGGCATAGTATGAGGTGGAATAGACGAACCGTAAACATTTTTGAATCTGGATCCCAATGAGAGAAAAACTTGGAAGTTGACTTGTCAATTTCAGTACTTGGAACCTGAAAAATAAAGATGCAGAGTCAGACCTCATTATTGACCAATACTTAACAAACCATTTATGAATTCATTTAAATTCGTCCATGTAAATGTCTAATCAAATTACCTTGAAAGAAATGATCTCATAGGGCTCAGCTGCAAACAGGAGAAACTGATATCTTTTATCAAAGGATTGGACTTTCTGCAACACAGAAGTAAAAGACAATGAAAGATTATGAAATGATACTACCATAAAAAGTGAAGCAGCAATTTCAATTGAATTCTCGACATATTTAAAAAAAAAAAAAGATTATTTAGAGCAAGTAGATCACTACAAGTCCATAAAGGAGACATTGGGCATCAGACTTGGAGAACATTTTAGCATACCTGCTCAAAGGATGACATAAACCGATGCCTTGGCCTAGTGTTGTCTTCAATCTCAGGATATTCAATCTACAATAGAACCGAAGTCAACCATGGGAAAAGAGAAGGAAGGGAGGGGGAGGGGGGAGGAAGAAACCAGACAAGAAAAACATCAGAGTTCTGCATATCAATTTGTATCTGCATTCTTACAGGAAAAAAGAAATTTGCCTAGAGATCTTTGCGCTTTTATGTTTGATATCTTTCTCTCCAATATCCCCTACTTCAGAAGCCCCCGCCTTCTCATGATTCTACTCTTCGCTCTAATTTGTCCTTTGCCAACTTTCACAATGACAATTTGCTGTTTTGTTTTGCTTCTCCATAGGTAGATCCAACTATTACTCTGGTAAAATTATTTCTCAGCTGGTTTTTTCACTCTTGAAAAAGTGAACATAACTTCCATGGCCCATTCCCAGTCTTTAGTCGTCTGAATAACATTCTTCGGATCTCCTTCAAGAGATAGGTACAAAATGTTCTCCCTAAGCCGTTTTTATGCCTTCCACTAAGCCTTTAATTGCATTGTCGATGGTTCTTTACTTAAACTCTTAGCAAGTGGAATTAATGGTTATCATTTTCCTCAATGGCTTTCCCATACACTTGGGTTTGAGTTGCTTGTTTCAAGTTACAAGAACTGCAATTTCTATGTTTTCCGATAATTCATCACACTACAATGTATAAGATAGTGAAATTGCTGCAATACAGTTCCTCTCTACAAATCAAGATTAGCGTTATACATTTGATCCATGAAGATTAAATCCTTATGTTCAACTAACCTTGCCTGTTTCCCTCTCAACTTATTTGAATTTAAAAAAAAAAACCTTTCATCATGTTTGACGGTTTGAACCTTTGAGAACATATTTCGGAACAGAAAGTGATGCAGATTTTATAAAATTAGCTTAGTTATCATGTGTGCTCCATTTCAAAAGCACTGTCTGCACATGCCTAGTACTTCCAGTTACAAGAAATACTTGCTGGACATTTTGATTGCTAAGGATCAGATCCAAACCTGGAAGAGAAGAGACCTTTGCTTCGTCTCGGGATCGAACTGCTTTGTCACACGGTAACCAGGCCTACCAATTTTCACTGCAAGCCACAATAAATAAAATTTAGAACTTTTCTAAAGTCAGTAACATAAAAATAAGATTTAATGTAATCTTCAAAACCCCACAATTAAAATTAAATGTTAATATTTATATAACAAACTATTAGGGACACTGCATAGCATTGTCGTAAAAAGTAAAAGTGAACAATGTGCATTTGCCCAATCAATCTTGAGAGCAACTACATTGTGCAAATACTACAAACATTAGGAACTCCTCCCAAGTACCCATTACTTGGGAATGATCTTTACTTAATCGGTCTATTTCAATGCAGTTGAACTTTCGGGAATTGGGATTTGTCTGCTAAACATGGCAAAATAAACTTCAGGGTCAAAGAACTTACATGTGTACAGACATAATAGTCGATTAGAGTTATTGATAGAAGACTATTATTTTACCGGATTTTCGTAGAGAGACTTTTCGCTTGTGAGGTTGAGGCTGAGCTGGTGCTTCTTTTGCCTCGCGAGCAGCTCTCTTAGCCAAATTGGTCTGGTGACGCTTTCCCTGTGTGTGAGCCAAGTAGTTCCCCTCATTGTTGTGCAGTGTCAGACACAGCTTACACTCATAGCTACAAAAACCCAATTTCACAACAAAATGGATTCCAATTAATTTATTACCTACATAAATAAATCTCTCAGTGTAAAATATATATATATATATATATATATATCTTAGGA
>CM042196.1:11153814-11165005 GCA_023539305.1 Ilex asprella
GAAAATTAATTTAAATAATTAAAACAGTAATATAAAATACTAGAGCATCGGGTACTCCCTCTCAATTTCATAGAATACTGATTAAAGACTTAAATCTTAACTTGAAACAAGAATCAGATGTCGGTTAATTCAAGTAACAAATCAAGTAAGAAACCTAAAGTTATAATCAAAATATTATTCAGGAACCTGAATAATCAAACAATTATATTATTTTATGAAATAATGATAATTACATCAAGCACGGAATAACCAATTATTTACTTGCAACGAAATTCAAGCAATCGTTTTACATGACACAACAAATCAAGAATTTTTATAGAATAAAAAATTTGCTAAAAGATCAAAAGTTAAATTAACAAAACAACATAAATTATTAAGCACAAAGTCAATAACAATATTGTACTTCATTGAGAGGTCCTCCCCTAGCCCTAGTTTAGCCTTCTAGCCGGACATGACGAATTAAAATAAAAAGATGGAAAAAAAGAATCAACATCATCTAAGATGAGAACCTCTATTTATAATCAAATAAATCCTAGGTAGAGGTAGGAGATCTAGGGTTGGCTTAGAAGCAATTCCTTTAGCAAACAGAAGTCTTGTAAGGTCAAATCATGTGCATAAAATCTTTGGCCTTGCGGGTACAAAATCTGTTCAGACTTTGAGCTGAAATTTCGTATATTTAGAGGCTGAATCACAAAAGTTTTGTGAAATACACTTTTGTAGCTCTTGGAGTCTTCTTTCCAAACTTACAAAAATCAGGTCAATTAGATATCGGAGTCAAAAGTTATGACCAAAATACTAAAAACGTGTCAAATCCTTATCTTCTAGGATACTTTCCAAATCCAACTTTAAATGAGTTTTCTTCAAACTTGGACTCTTATAAGGATTAAAATGCTGATTTATCTTCAAGTCTTCCTATCTTCCTCATGATTCTTCAATCCTTATCAGTTATGATTTTTTCTCTTGTGGTTGCTTCACTTGCATTATCCATTATTACTTTAAATCAATCAATTTACCTGCAAAATAAACCAAACAACTAGAAAAAATATCAAACTATAAAATCAAGGAATTTAACTCATTTAATCACAAATAATGCAGTTAACTAACATTAAATATAATAAAATACCACTTTTGATGGTTTATCAGTCGAGACTCAAAATAGAGCTAATGGTTGGTGGATCACTCAGACTTCTATCTGGTTCCAAGGAAAGGCATCATGTGTCAAGATTCAAACCAAAAGGGTTCTCTATGTGCTACTAGTATGAGTAGAAAGCAAACCCAGAAAAAGAATCTAGCTCAGCCTTTCGAACGTTGCTACAAACCACTTAAAAGGCCAAAGGGTGATCGGGGTTTCACTGAAGATTGGCTCCACAGAGCATCTTCAGGCATGCAAAAAATTTGGTGACAACACACACCATCAAGGGCCATTCTATCAATACAAAAGTCCCTCTTGGACTCTCTTACCTCGAAGGTCTTTTGAAACTAGGCACCTTATCAGCATCTCGAAATGAGCAAACATGCTCGGCACCACTTGGAAAGCTAGTCGGCATATTGCAATACTGATCGGCACCATCAAAGCGGAGATAACGTTGCAGCCCAATCTCTTTGTAGTATCTTCCCACCTGTTTGAATCTGTCTCTGACTAAAGCAAAAAGAGAGTATACTCCGTACATCATTATGTAAACATGGATCGAGAAAGTTTTTCTTCGGCATTGGCTATGTTATTTTGTACCAGCAAAATGATTTACATAGCAAATAAAGACTGCCACACTCGGACCTAAGCAGTTCGAACTTAGTAAAGGACCTCTCTGTCATGAATGCTTCCAAGGACATCAAGAACGAGTTGAGATCCATTTGGGTTTTTGCCTCAGTTATGATGAGATCAGCACATCCCAGGATTTCGGGTTCATAGCCCAATCTTTCAACATTCAGAATTTGAACTTACAGTATATCATTTCAATCTCTATTGAAGCTGAGCACATCGCAGATGGATTTCGCTCCAACAAAGGCAGCGATAATGCCCGGTTTCCAAGGAGGTTCTCATTCGGGCATGTGACCGAACACCTGCAACTCGCTAGGCCTCAGAACAGCCATGCAAAATCAATGCCTACCCAAATTCTTGATCAAGTGATAGTGGTATTCGACAAAGAAATGCTCGGTCTCAGTTGTAATGTCTTCCACGATGCAGGAATATGAGAAACATGTTGCTACCAAATGGGCGCTCTTCGATTAAATTGGTGATATGAACACTGGGGCGCAATCACCTAGGCTAAGAAAAAATAAAAACAGTCTGAGGCGTTCAATGACATCAGATCAAGATTGTGGATTGTGGACCCTCGGAGGGAATAAAACCTGTGTCTCTAGGTATTCGTATGGGCTCCGGGCCCTAAAACTGGGTAAGCCTTTGCTTGGACAAAGCACCAAAAGTCCTGTTGCAGGCAAAAACCTCTAGTGGACAGGTTCAGGAACCTGTACTTGGGAGTATTCCTTGTTTAGGGAGAGAACACAAGTTTGACGCTCAGTCGTTAGGGGCACGACCCCAAGAGGTGTAAGACTCCACCCTTGGAGCAACGCCCTCGAAGTATAACACGAGCATTGGCCTCGGTCATTAGGGGTACGGTACCGAAGGGTATAAGACTCTACCCTTATAACAACGCCCTCAAAGTATAACACGAGCATTGGCCTCGGTCGTTAGGAGTACGGCCCCAAGGGGTGTACGACTCTACCCTTGGAGCAACGCCCTCAAAGTTTAACACTAGCATTGGCCTCAGTCATTAGGGATACGGCCCTGAGGGGTATAAGACTTCACCGTTGGAGCAACGCCCTTAAAGTTTAACACGAGCATTGGCCTCAGTCATTAGGGGCACGACTCCGAGGGATATAAGACTCCACCCTTGGAGCAACACCCTTAACACATGGGGAGGTGACATCAGACTTTGGGTGAAACCCTGGACATGGAGCAATACAGTTACAAGGGAAAGTTTGACCCAACGTGGACATTCATGTCGGACATGAAGACCTTCTCAAAGAGAGTCTCACTGAAGGAGCCTTGAATTACCTAACTACACGTTTGATATATTCAAGACTCGGTTCAATAAGGTATGCTTTTATTTATTTCAATTAAATGTTATTTGAACATGATAGGAAAGGACAAGACTCAAAGTCTAGTTGATCATCAAACTAGGGGTTGTCGACGCCGAGGGACGAACATGTCCGGGCCTTTTTTTATGGACATTCTCAAGTAGCCAAGATTATTCGGTCCCTCTTCAGAGGACCTGGTGTATTCGACCCTTCTTTACAAGGGCATACTTATTTGGATCTTTCTCAATGGCCAGGGTTATTTGGTCTCTCTCTAGAGGACCAACTATTATTGTCCTTTTTAAGTTTGCTTATGATCGACGTTCGTGCATTCGATTATAGTAATCCTTCTCGGGGTTCAGATACTATTATCTTCATTGTATCTAGATATAGAGCACCTGCGGTTATTCCATTCGGGATTCAAATCTCTCTAGCAGACATTTAATAATTATCTTCCGTATTCCTTGAGCCACTCAATAAAGTACTTCATTATTACTCGGTCTCAAGGGACAGATGTGTTGGGGATCTCTTTATTAATTCTCTCTTCAAGAAACTCATGTACTGAGACTTTATACATAGAGACCTCTCAGAGATCAAGATTTTTTGGCCATGTTGTGGGGATACAATGTATTTAGTTGTTCAAGGACCAAATTTATTCGATCTTGTCTTGGACTCATTTGGTCTCTAATCAAAAGATTAGCAACATCTATTGTTGATATCTGTCGGACATATTTGGATTGGACGGTGTCTCGTAATCATCTCGTTTATGACCTGATGAGTATGAACCAACTATGGTTGTCTCGTATAAGATTCGGCTTTCTCCAACAACATCTTATAATTATATTTGGGATTTTGGCCCTTCAATAAGGCATCTCATCATTGCTCGGCGTAAAGGGTTTCTTGGATGGCATTCAGCTTGTGCATATATTATTATCTATGGTATTCGGCCTCTATGCTCGCTTGATAGCATATAGTAGGTCTCGACATATCTCTCCCAAGGCTTAAATTACCAAAGAGAATATGAATATTATCCCTAAAAACATAAATATTTCAAGTAGCTTCCATCTTCTTCTAAAACACGACAAAAGAAAATGAAAGCTAGGGGGCAATTGGCGGGACATTTCTGTCAAGAGGGTCCACCAGCCCACTCCCAATGAAGGACTTGACAAATATCACTAGTAGGATCTACTACAATAAATATGTGGTAGGTAATGAGTATTTTGGTAGACTGGCCATACCTATCTTTCAACATTGACGGCTGCACAGTAAGTAGCCCCCTAATCCTCTCTATATATATGGGGGAAGACCCAAAAAAGAGGGGGCCCTGGAGAAAGAACACCTCGACTCTATAATTTACACACATTGATTATTTTCCTAGTTTTACATATTGGCTTATTCAGATATTGAGCGCAATACTGACTAAGGCATCGGATGGCCTCCCCTAGCTCAACGTCGGGGGTCCCTCTAACCTCTTTCTGCCTTGCAGCTCACCGATTGGATGATACTCGAAGACTAGGGCATACTTCGACATACATCAACGATTGACGGATTTTTTTCTCGTGCAGATGGCATATAAAATTCAGACTAAAAAATATGGGTCATCGCATGGTTAGAAAAGTAATGGCCCGAATAGTCACTGAGCTTGGGCCAACTTGATTCTTTGGACGGTCCAACCTTCACATTACTGGGTTTGGACTAGACGTAACACAACTCAAACCCAACCCAAATTGAATTTCAAACCCGAACATTTCGTGTTGAATGGATGGACCTTTTCCATAGGCCAACCATGGCAATATTTAGATTTGTTTTGAACCCCTTGCTCTTATGACCTGAGAGCCTTTCTAATAAGAGAAAGGGTTCGGGTTAGCCCAACCATATTACACCTTTACTCTTGGGTCCTCAATATTGAAATCTTGCATTTCCTACTAGGTTGTTTGGTAACTGTCTTTGTCTTGTGTTTTGTGTTTTTGTTTTCAATTTTTGTCAAAAATGAAAACAAAAATATTTTTGGGTACTATTTTATTTTTGTTTTATATTAGTAGTTTGAAAACAAAGACAAAAAAATGGGAACAAAAAAAGATGTTTTAGGAAACACCAAAAACAAAGACAACACACGCAAAAGGCTTAGGAATTAATGAGATCTGTACTTCAACTACTCTTAACATCAAAACAAGGCTTTTTTGTTGAAGTATAAAAAGCCATTTCATCCATCTCTCCTCCCATCGCTTCTTTCTCCATCTCTCTCCTCTCTCCCTCCTCTCATTTCTCTATATCAGACGACCAGAAGAAACCCCCATCGTTGCCTCTCTCCTCCCCATCGTTGCATCTCTCTCTCCTCTCTCTCTTCTCTGTGAAACTAGAAGTTGTGCATATATATGTACAGATCATGTGTATATATGCACAGATCCTGTGTATATATGCATAGATATGTGCATATATACACAAATTTGTGCATAGAAGGTGAAGAAGAAGATGAGGTGATTCTCTTCAAGCCATCTTTGAATGAAAAGTATGCCGATAGGATTGCTTCAAATTTGACTTTTGAATTTTTTTCCTCTGGTGTTAGTTCCTCCATAGTCGTACGATCATCAGCTGTAACAGACTGTGCATAAGGAATAAGCAGGGTTCTCAAATATACTACTTCCTTTTTCCCATTTTGCCTCTTACCACGACCTTAATGCACAGATTTGCGCGTGTGTGTTGTGTTGATTTGAGATTTAATTGTCAAATAGATATCAAATATATTTAAGATAAAATTTAAAATAGTTACCAAACATATTTTTTATTTTTATTCTCATAATTTGATAGACAAAAACGACTCTCAAACATATTTTATGTTTTAGTGTTTATTACAAAACAAAGACAAAAATTATCTCTGTTTTGAATTTTTTTCAAGACACAAAAACAAAAACATTAGCAAACGACCCCTACAGGTTTACAAGGTTTTGTCCTCCCCCCAGATTAATTGCTTGAGAAAACTCAATAGATCATTTGAATAAGATCTCTCTAAGCCTATGGGAGGGAAAAAAACATATCGTTAAACCTATGGGTCAAGAGTGTTTGAATCAATTTATGCGTATTTTAATTAATCCCTTCCTCAGTCCGATCCAAGGTAGACTATCCATACTGGACTAGAAATTTCATAAGAAATAAATCTCTTATGACCTGATCCAAAAAAAAAATAGGGAATTAAGGGTGCAGGTACTATTTATGAGAAATATTAGGCAAAAAGTACTACAATTAAAAATATCAGTAAAAAGGACACATGTCATACCCAAAGTCTAAAATATCCCTTTTTGTAGAAATTGAACAGTTTCCTAAATAAGTGAGGACACCTCCGGAAGGAATGAAAGAGATAACAGTTATGGATAGTTCCACCATTATCATCAGATTGTGTGAACTTCAAATGAGGATGACAAAACTTCTCCAAAACCATCATTTTCTAAAAATCGTCTTTTAAAAATCATTTTTTTAGGGTTTCACAATGTAGAAGTGAAAAAATCGGCATCAAATTGTTAATACCACACAGAGCATCAATTGTTGAAGAACAAAAGATGCATTGTAGAGAATAGCGACGGTTGAGATAGTTGAAATTTTTGGAAAAGAAGTTGATAACTCAAGAAAAACTTTGTTTCTCAAAACGTTTTTATTTTATGCACATTTTTTCCCTCAATCACCTTTCTGCTTCTAATGCTTGGTATTACATGCACACCAAGTGTTCGATTATTTGCCAAAAAAATTAAAGAGGTTATATACAACTACATTCTTACAACAATGTGACATTGTCTTATAGCACTGTGATATTGTTGTGTACCACTATGTCAATGCGACATGTACTACTACTACTTATAAACACATCGATTAACATACATATAAATTTAAATTTAAAATATCCATTGAAAAAACACCCATAACAACCAATGATATTCTATAAGGTGAAAACATATATTCCTCATTATGATTTATAACAAAAAAATTATTCAAAAGTGAGGAAGACATAAATGTTTGAATAACTTCAATTGAATCAAAGAGGAACATATAATTTAAAATTAAAAAATGTTATTCCATAAAATTAAGAAACTGAATCTCAAATATAACTCTCAGATTTGTTTCTCATTAATAAAAGAAAAGGGCAATTTCGTAAAATAAAATTTTAAAAATCAGCAAAAGTGTATCTCCCCACCAAACATTTACACACAAAGGTACTTAAACACATATATTTTATATTGAAGTACTTTTATACAAATAAGTATGAAATAGTGTACCTTTTCACAATTTTCCAAAAAAAATATGGGTTAATTGCTTTTTACCTCCATGTAGTTTCAACTATGAGCATCTTACCTACTTGACGTTTAAAATTATGCACATTACCCCCTTATAGTTATGTACCAAAGTAAAATAATTTATTTTTATCATCCAAGTTAACTGATAGTATGTTTCATATGCCCAAAATATGTTGTGTCCTTTGATTTTATTGTTTTCGTCCAAAAGAACATTGTCTAAGTGTCTAAAATACCTTTTATAATATTAGTTGATGCACACGTGCGTTACACGTGAACCACTTGAATGTGCCCTGTAATAGATGTTATTAGAGAGTTTACTAAATATGTTTTGAGACACCAGACTGTTTTGGTTTTTTTTTTGTAATAAAATTATGCTTTATTGATAGGAATAGTTGTCATTACAACTTAAGGGGAAAAGAGAATCAAAGTTACTAAACCCAATTGAGCAAGTACAAGACAGCAAATTGCAATGCACCTATTGACCAAAAAACATTCTAAATGCGTACTAAGCAAAGACTGCACAAACAACTCCTCCAATAGAGAAGCACGACTCCAAACTCATCCACCAGTAGAGATCAACAATTATATATGTATTATATTATCAATTGATTGTTGGATTCCAAACCAGAGTCATTTGCCTATTAATTGAGGAATTTGGAATTTTGAGAGATGACAATCACCCTTTAACAGCTCCCCTTACAATTTTGGATGTAGTATCATGGTCATTAAAGGAATTGCCTAAAATTTTTGAATTCCTTTCACGCCAAATGTAGGCACAATCTATCAATAATGGTATTCAAAGACTTGGCCTTCCATTTTTCAGCAGCTATTTTAACCACACAAGGCCATGAATTCTAATTAGGACATTTCTCAACAACTCCTCCTTAATGAAGTCTTCATTTTCTGCAAATAAAAACAATGACACAGTAAGTCTTAAAAGTTCTATTGTCATATTGTCACTGTTTAAATAGCAATGACTTATATTTGGGCTAAATGCATCTTTAATGAGATTGGCATGCTAATGGGAGGTTTAAACTTCTAAATCAAAACAGAGCAATACACCAAAAACTATAGAAAAATATTTCAAATATATATATACTTGAAAGGGTGAAAAAGGGTTGTACCGGAATGGCTGTGCTATCAGTAAAAAGCTTGCACTTACAAAGGGTAAAACAAACTACACCACCCAAGAGGGCGCATTGATGGACCTTACAAGGATTTTTTTTTTTAACCTTACAGGAATTCATTGTACTAAGATTCCCACTTTTCACCCGTAACTTACTAAACAACTGGCTTAAAATCTGAATCTTCCTCAAGTGATCAAGGGGCCCTAGAAAATAAGAAATTCACAAAACTAATATATGCATAAAAATTTAGAAATTAGCAAAACAAATATAAACACAATAAAAAATTTGATTTCTGTAAAGGAAAAAATCGTTTATACCAATCAAAATGCACGAATCTAAAGAAATTAATATTGTAGATTTTGTGAAGTTCATTCTGTGTAGTATAAGACTTACTACACTTTTTCCACCCTCATCTTTCTTCGTCTGAAATCTTAGCTCTTCTTTTAGAAAGCATTTTAAATTTCATATAGAAGAGCTTGTAAGCAATCTATTTTAATGATTATTTTTTCATATACATATGATCCTCTTTCAAGTTGCACATTATGATGGACGTAAGAAAAGAAGCATGATCTCAATTTTTTAGGAAACAACCAAATAGGAATTATTATCTCACTAACCAGATGGTCACATAAAACATTAATGCAGGGATCAAAGTACAATAAAAGAAGTAAGTTTTAGACAACAAAACATGAAAAACTTCCCTGTTACAATGAAAATTAAAACAAATTTTCACGAATCTCAACTGAAATCAAATTGAAAACATTATATTTATTCATAACCACATTCCTCAATTTGGATTCTTAGGCTGAGTCCCCCAATTTCAGAGTTACAAGGTTTAGAGACTCCCGCTCAATTTGGATTCCCATCTTCCTGTTCGATCCACCTGTCATCCATTTGTTAATACCTCAATCTACTGCTACTTTATGGAGGTTATATCTTTCTCATATTTGTTCAATTTATGTAAGAGCTCTTCCAATTCTTTGTGCTATCCCTGGTCATAAAAGTTATATTTTCTACAAACAAAACTTGATGTCTAAAAAACCGCTAAGTCGCCACATCCTAGATTTGCCCATTTAGATCTTGTGCCCCTAGCACCAGTAGGAACAAAATTATTTTGTTTTGACGCAAGGGGAACATGTAGAGGAAATCACGGGGTTGAATAAGAAGTTACAAATCATGAAAATCCAAACTAAAGTAGAGAATGATATATAAGAACGTAATAAACAAATGGCATATATATTTGGGACACAATAACTTGGATAGATTGATTGCAATATCAAGTTCATAACTCAAATAAAGTAGAAAGAAAAAAAAGGTAAACACCTGGTTTCGATACACGTATCTGTTGGGGAATTTATCATCATTTTATCAATACAATTTGGCTAACCAATTTTTTTTTTAAAAAAAATACTAAACTAAAAGGATAAAAATACATACAATAAAAATAGCATGTAATTAGACCAAAAAATAAAATATCAAATATCAAATATCAAATAAGAAAGAGCTGACCTGCGAGTCTAAGAGAGAAATGTGATCACAATCCTAAAACAACTCTCTCCGCGTAAGGATATTGACAGACACCAACAACTTCAAGATCTAAACCAGACACTCGCAGCAACACCTCTTCAATGGTCATGCCCACTGAAAGGAAATGGTGAACGTAACTTGAATCATATGTTGTCCAAAACACAAAATACCTTGTAGTAAATATAATTGTACATGCGCAAAAACAAGTGGCAAAAGGTTTTGGTGGCAAGAAAATATAATAGCAGCATGTTTAACAAAGAAAGTTAGAAAGACAAAGTTTAACTATAAGTTGAATGCAAAGAACCGTACTGAGTGGCTTTCAGTAGCATGCTTATATAACCATTGTGATTCATAGCATCCAACCCATTAAAAGCATATTTTTAATACATGAAATCAATAGCCAAATAAATCTGCAACTCAACTGGCCTCATAACCGAAAAATTAAATTGAAAGTTTTAAAAACTTATTTATAAATCTACAACATATGCTTGGAACCAATTTAATTCTCCCACGCAAAGTAAAAAAAGGAAGACTTCAAATGAGTAGCTCCAAAGGAATTGTCTTCCGAGGTGATCCCAACAAACATGCCCAGAATCCTTCTTGACTCGCCTAATTGTGTGTTGTTTTTCCTCACCCACAATCGGCATGCAAAGAGGTAGTCACAAACGCCATGTACTTTCAGTACATATGATTTCTCTGTAATTGTGTTTGGCATTTTATAATCATTTTTTGGGCTTGGATACATTTATCTTACTTCAACAATCATTTTGAGTATCAAATGTTACATGTTAGTCTTATAAATATTATAAAATGATATCAACCACATATATCATGAAGTTGGATGCATATTTATTAAAGTTTAAGATAGAACAAGCATTAGAAAGTTTGTTTAAGTGTCCACTTATGAGTTAGGTGGTTTACATTCCTTAATGTTAGCCACAAAAATCTAAATAAAGGTGACAAGGGGTCGTAAATTAAAATGCCTCATATTCAACAAAATCAATACCCTTTGCACCCTAATAATAGAATATGCACAAAGCACAAACCTGTAACACCCCGTATTTTCTTTTATATATTTGAATAGATATATATATTAAAATATTATTGTGAATGTGTAGATATGTATAATGACGTAAGGATAAACCATATAAATTTTAATAATAGGATAAATACTAGAGA
>CM042196.1:11171598-11203967 GCA_023539305.1 Ilex asprella
TTCATTTAATTATTTAAATGTGTATCTAACTAGAAATTATATGTATTTTTTTCATTATGTACATTTAATTATTAAATCTTCCATTACATATACAAAAGCAAGCTTAATAAGTTAAGTTCTAATTATATTATGTGGTAAATACTAAATACTAAATACTAAAAAATATATATATTTAAAAAAATTAGACCTAAACGGTTTGAATTATGGGACTATTGGAAACCAAAAGAAAAAAGGAAAAAAAAGGGGAGGCAAATAAATTTTTAGGCCTTATTCATCAAAAAAGCCAAAGCCACACATGTTTTGGGCAAAAAAAAAACTGTTAAACTTACATTTTATTAAAATCTCACTTTTAAAGAGAGTGGTGGATAAAATAGTCCATTCACAAAAGACACATCTTTCTTCCATTTTTCGCCCATTTTTGAGGTGAAAATTTTTGGTGAGCCCAAGGAAAAGCTTTTTCCTTCCATTTTTCATTCCTTCCATTTTCTTTCCATACCAAACAATGGAAAAACTTTCTTTCCCTTCCACTTTCCTTCCTCCATTTTCCATCCTCCCTATTTTCCCTCCAACCAAACACAACATAAGAGTATAATAGTAAATCAAATACATGTATCTTTTCTTTCCTTCCATTTTTTCTCCAATACCAAACAATAAAAAATTTATTCTTCAAAATTTTCATCTATTGTACCAAACACAAATAAGGGAGGGTGTTTTTCTTTCTTCCAAAAATAAAAAATTTATTCATCCCACTTTTCGATTCTTTCAAATTTTTATCCCTCTTATAACCAGAGCATTAGTCTTTATATTCAAACACCGTATGGGGTTTTCAAATCCAAACCCCCCCCACCATAAAAGCCCAGCCAGATGGTGACCCACCACCAAGTACATGGAGCCCGACTCTTTACCAGAAGAACAACTTCGCTCACTCACTACAGAAATATTACAAGAATGCCAGTCCTTTCTCAGGAGTAAATGAGATGGTGTGGGCTACGGACAACGAACCTTACGTTCCGCGCAAATACGGAATCGCATCTGAGTTTAGAGAGAGAGAGAGAGAGAGAGGCAAAAGAAAAAGAAACGAATCGCGTTGTCCTCAGGTGGAGGTAGCCGTTTTCTTTCTCTCTGTAAAATGACTCACATTCTCTCTCCCTCTATACATGCGTAGATACACAGATTAAGATAGATGCTTATATTCTTTTCCTCTTTTTTGCTCTCTCTCTTCATTAAATACACACTCACTGTTGTTGTTTGGTCGAAGAAAGAGAGAAAACTATAGAGAGATAAAATCGTTACCATTTCACTGATCCATTAAAATGGGCTCTTCGTCGAGGCAGAGTAACAGTTACGATCTGTCCTTCAAGATCTTGCTGATCGGCGACTCCGGCGTTGGAAAGAGCAGTCTTCTCGTCAGTTTCATTTCCAATTCCATCGATAATCTCGCTCCGACAATCGGTACCGTACGGATATATATTTTAATTTTTTCAGTTTAGAAATATAGGTTTGTGTTTTGATGTACGAACTAGTAGATAAAATTTAATTCTACCCGTTGATCTGTGAATTAGTTCTGGAACACATGGATGACAGAGTTATAACATAGCTACTTCATTTTTGTATATATAGTCGCATACGTACATACATCTATACTCGTGGATAATCATCCAGGTATACTGTGATTTGCGTGTTATTTAATGTTTTAACAAGTAAAGTGGATTTGTATTTACTGCTGGATTATGTGGATACCTTTCAGGTGTAATGGCAAGTGTATTGACATGCATTGAGCAATACGTGCTTTATAGTGCCCCTGTTTGAGTCGATTTATATGTTTTATTTGATCTCAATGTTGGAGGAATATAGTGTTTTAGATTCATGGGGTGGTTATATGCGTTGGTGATTGATGGCATATTTTAATGTCATTGTGATAGGGTGAGAAATATGTGAAGAAAGATTCTAATAATCTTATTAAGATGAAGTTCACAATTGGTCTCTGAAAAAATCATTCTATCTAGCTATCACTATTTTGGTGCTAAACTACGTACCCAAAAAAAAAAAAAACATTTTGGTGCTATACGTAAGACGTGTTGCCATTCTTTGTTTAAACTTCATTCCCTGTTTTTTCTGATTTGTGAACAGAGCTCAGTTCACAAATTTTTGTGGAACCTTATTAGTAATTCAGTTTCTTCTTGTATAAAAGTTACTCTAAAATCTAGACATATCTGAGAGTAAACCTTTTTTTTTTGCTTATTTCGTAAAACTGTCTCAACTTTATCCAGGTGTGGATTTTAAAATCAAGCTGCTAACGGTTGGTGGGAAGAGATTGAAGCTTACAATCTGGGACACAGGTAATAACTGGCAACAGGTCATTGTTTAATATTGCATTAACTTGCATGTCAATATCTCAGCATCTGTTATGTTGCTTTTTATTTTTCCTGGTTTTGTCCTCCTTATAGGGCGACTCAATATCCAAGTGGTACAGTCTGTTGCATGAGAAATATCTAGGCTTTTATAATCTTTTTCATATCTTGAGGTCAACTCAGAAATTCAGACCTAATGGTGCGGGTGAAATATGTTTAGCAGTTGATCTATAGGCCGGAGCACAGAGTTTTATAGTAATCCGTCAACTAATTAGTCTAATTTATTGCACCAATAGTTACATGGACCTCATGATATGATTATGATCACTTGGTATGAAGGTAGTGGGTGTGAGAGTAAGTACTACACTGAAGGTGGTCGATGACTTCTGTTTTCTAACTCTATGGATCTGGCTGTATGAGTTGTGTGCCGGTTTTTGCATTTCAAGTCTGGACAGTCATTAACCTTGTGTATGGCGGGAGAAGAAAGGTCTCATAATCCATTATATCATCATTTGCATCCATCATGGACCCTATTCTGTTCTGTTGAATGTAGTGTGGCTGGATCTTCTATCCCATTTTGCCCACCCTGGTTATAAACCTACTTGAACAGCTCATCTACTAAAAAAAATTTGCAGCCATGATTGACCCTATTATGTGAAAGAGACCTCGAACTTCTCAAATATTGGAAACTAACTGATGCTTTGTTTCTGTCTTTGATCTATTGGTTGAGGCTGGGTTCTTATCTTATACATTGTGTGATTGTCACCCTCATACAAGGAATGAAAACATCATTATTCATGTATGCTTTTGCCTTCAGGCATTTTCCCATTGCTAATATAAGGATTATCACAACGATTAAACCCTGAATAAAATTGAAGGACTCCTTTAATATTTGTGAAGAGAGCTTATAGCCCACATTGGAAAATTAAGAACACCTAATGTTAGTTTGTATATTTGAGGGGCCACTCCACCCATATCGAATTGATTTTGGGTTAGATGTGATGTAGGATAGAATTGGAAGGCAGCTAAGGAAAGGAAAATTATTGAAATAAGGGCTGTTAAGGTTTGTTTACGGCTGTGAACAGTGCATGAACAGTAACCAGTGAACAGTAAATATAGTGAACAGTGGATGAACAGAACGTGAACAGTAGATGGAAATAGAAAGCAAGAAAGAGAATTAGAAGAAGAAAAGATAGTTCTAGGCCTCACACCTAGAAAACCTAAGACATCTCATCTAGGGACTCTTTAGCATCACACCAAAGAAAAGATTGTATCACACAAATTGAATTTTTTATATATTCATTCATCACACCTCAAGGCCTTGAAGTTACATCAATATATAGGACTTAAGAAACTAATTAAGACTAAAACTTTTGAACTCCTAAAAAGCTAGGTACAATGAGTGTGTCATGGTGCATGAATATGTGGATGCATGCATTGAAACTTGTAGTTCATGTAACTAAATAAAAGGTCATAATGCAAATGAAAAGTCATGCAAACTTTTAGAAATTAGCCCATGCCTAGTCAATATCCCAAGTAGGCCCAACATCATCCAACATATTCCAAATTAAGGCTTGGGCATTAGAACCATCCAGCCCACGTCTCTCATATACCTTTATTTGATGTTGCCATTTTTCATCAATTTTCCCCGGCTTGAAAGAACTCGACCCTAACGAGTTAAAAACATGAAATTTTTCTTAAAGATCTAGGTTGAGATTTTGAAACTGTTCGTCGGTAATCCAGCTGCAATCTGAAAGTGTATGCTCCTTCCATTTAACAAGATAATTTTGATAACCATCACTTCTATTTGAAACAATCTGATGGTCAATCACGTTTTCAATTTCATCCTTTAAATATGTGGCGTGTGGTAGAGAAGTAACTGAATCAGGGTATACACCATTGTCAGTGTGTTCAGGGTATTTAGTAAGGTCCTCAATATTGAAGACATTACTGATTCCCATATCTTCAGATAAGTTAAGAACATAAATATTGAAATTAATTTTCTTGAGAATCTTAAATAGACCAGCACTCTTTGAATGAAGCTTCTTATAAGCACCTTTAGGATACTGTTCAAGCCTCACTCGGCCCATAACCATGTCCCCGTCATCGAATTTGGCCAACAACCGACCAGACTCAAGTTAGGCCTCACTTAGTTTGCTCCTTAGCGCGAGATTAAGTTCTTCACCCCTTTTTTCATACTCCTGGCAAAGAACATGAAGCCTTTTGTTCTCTTGTATCATGTTAGTGGCATCTTGATCTTCCAAGTAACTTGAAGTGGTGGCAGCAGGTTGTATTTCCTGATTGGATCCAACCATCCGTTTCACCTTATCAAGTTCTGCTAAACCATCATATTTTTTCCTCTTCAAATGAGCTCCTGTTGGTGATGCTTTTGTACTATCAGCAGCAGAAAAGCTTCTACCCAAGACAGCAGGTTGATGAGTACCATGATGTGAGCCAAAATCAGTTGAAACCTGAAAAACAGTTGGTGCCTGAGGTTTTTTCTTGACCTGATGTCCAATATGCCCACAATGATAATCTCAATATTCTCATGTCATTTCTTCAAACGAACTTCAAGCTTTTGACAGACTGAAGTTTTCTCAAAATCTTATTTATTGTGTATAGGTTCAATAAAATTTGCTTCCAAAATATCAACAATCCCCCCTGCCTCTACTGTCGGAGTAGCTTACTACATGCCAAAATGGCAGAATTTAATGATTCTTGTGGTAGACATTAAAGCCATGGATATTCACATGTGGAGCTTCCTTTAGAAACCCAATCGTAGTAACAACTGTGCCCTCCACAGATTCATCACTTTTCGGTCTATAAAAGATGAATTCTGGAAACTTAAGATCATTGGCAATATTTATGGTATTCAACAACTCGCCCATGTAGTAGTATGCAAAAATTTTCAGGCATATGCAAGTACAACACGGATAAATATGCACGAAGAGAATAATGAAGACGGTTAGCGAGATGCTGTCCACTTGTTGTCGTCGGACAACAACCTTTCTTTGCAGTCTTAGCCTTCCCAGCAATAAGAATATCCTCAAGATCTGACTCAAAATCAAGTTCCATAGTACCCTCATCATTGATCTGTAGATTATAGATGGCAGTTTTTGTACCATGATATCCAACATCCTCAAATTATTTTAGAAGCTCCGCTTCTGTTCAGTATGGTGACCATTGCAATAGCATGGAAAGATTGACTATATAATGTTCTTTACTATGCAAGTTATCTAATGCACCAACAAATGTATTGACCTCGTAATCAACCATGGAAACTACTATTCTGTCATATACTGCTTGTGTCAAAAAAGTATTAGATGGAAGACCAATGCTCTGTGTTAATTTCCTGTTCTTCATGTGGTGGCTGAAGACAATGACATTTGCCCTGCCCTAAGTCTCATGGAACTAGTCTTAAAGCCATTTGCATACTGTCTAAAGGTTGATTTTGACTTTTTATCTGAAAATCCAAAACTCAGAATGTGACGCATTGCATCTGGATTCATTCCACCACCATCATCTTGAATTAACAATGTTGGGCTTCCATACCTTGGATTTGAGGTTTTATCTACAATGACAAAAGTGGCCCCCATTATGTATCTCATTAACAACATTATCAAGTTGCTTTACTATTACACTAAAGGCTCATTTGTGCGAGATAGCATTTGAGTGAAGGAACTTGGGGTGAATATATAGATAACTTGTGCTATTTTCAAAATTTGGAACCTTTTTTGTGATATCTCCGGCCGTATCATATATCTCATACCATTCTCTTTCTAGCACTTCTCTAGCCCATTTTGGCATACGAGGTTGTAGTATCTCAGCTAGTAATTCACGTGCGGGAGGAGGATTCGGGACTTGCACCTTTGCTACTCTTTCATTCTCCACATGACCCTCAATAGCAGCTTCTCGTTGAAAGTATTTCTTGTTGAGAACATGAAGGAAATTTGGCTTAACATCAGCATCATCCTTCGACTTCTTTTCTTTGAATTTCTCCATTTTAGTTGTAGTCAATGGCTTTAAAACAAACTCTTTGTTGTTAAATGAGAAAGAGTATGTATTTTGTTTCCCACAGTAATGTACATCTCTATCATAAAGTCAAGACATTCCAAGGAGGATATGGGTAACTTTCATAGGAATCACATCACACAAAATAGATTCACTATAGCAGCCGTAATAAATAGATACCAGACATTGTTGAGTTACCGGAATAGAAGTGCTGTCAATCCAAGCTACCTTATATGGTCGAGGATGTGGTTGAATAGGAAGCTTAAGGCGCTCAGCCGTGGACGATGATACAACATTCATGCAACTGCCACCATCAATAATAATAAGCTTACGGACTTGATCTCCACAACGAACCAGCATCTGGAAAATAGAAGTGCGCCTCCAATCTTCCTTCTCAACTTTAGGGGCTGCAAGGATACGCCTAACAACCGAAATCTAAGAAGCACGGATGGATACGGGACACGGATATGACACGACACGACACGGACACGCGGACACGAAATTTTTCAAAAAAGTAGGACATGGACACATTAGAGATACGTTAAATAATATGTATTATATATATATTTATAAAAAATCATGTGATAAAATAAAAATATTATCATAATAATCTTTTAATTCATCATTTTCTTAATTTTAAAATTTTACATCATGATATCATTGCATAAAAAGTATAATATAAGATATACTGATACATATTCAACATTAACATACATGATTCAATAATTAATGACTTTTACAACTTTTACTTTAAAAAATATTATATTTCATAATACTAATTTTCATCAAATTCCAAGAGCTCCAATTTTTTAATTCTATTTTTTCTAACATTAATTTTATATTAAAAGACTATTTCATTTGTATATAAATTCGTATTTGTATCCAAAATTATATTAAATTCATGTATTATGTTCAATGTAATGATTATAACTTTTTTGATATTATAATTGTGACTCATATCCCTTTAAAATTATAAAAATAACTCTTAATTATAAAATTATCTGAAAAGTTCTCAAAAAATTAAAAATAAATCTCAAAACGTGTCTCCCAGTGTGTCCCAACGTGTCCTAAAAAATTTAATAATAAAAAAAATCGGACACTCATTTTAACGTGTTCGACACGTGTCCGAGCGTGTCCGTGTTCCAAACATGTCCGATACCGACACCGACACCGACACTCTGCCCAAAATAAAGTGTCTGTACTTCCTAGACCGAAATCAATGAAGTGTCAGTCTTTTCGTCTTTTAAATCATCAGTATTGAAGGCCCCAACATCAAATGATTCCTCCTCATCTTCATGGTGTGGTTGGTCAAGTTCCTCATTATGCTCCACTCTAAAAGACCTGTCTGATCGTGTAGTCATGGTACTACCTTCGCTCTGATACCAAAATTGATGTAGGACAAGATTGGAAGGCGACTAAGGAAAGGGGAAATACTGAAATAAGAGCTGTTTAAGGTTTGTTTAGGGCTGTGAACAGTGCACAAACAGTAACCAGTGAATAGTAAACACACTGAACAGTAACTGTAATGAACAGTACGTGAATAGTAGATGGAGATAGAAAGTAAGAAGGAGAATTAGAAGAAGAGAAGATAGTTCTAGGCCTCACACCTAGAAAACCCAAGACATCTCACCTAAGGGTTCATTAGCATCGCACCAAAGAAAGGTTTGTATTGCACAATCTGAAATTTTCACATATTCATTCATCATACCTCAAAGTTTTGAAGTTATATCAATATATATGATTTAAGAAACTAATTAATGCTAAAACTTTTGAACTCCCAAAGAGCTAGATACAATGAGTGTGTCATGGTGCATGAATATGTGGATACATGCATAAAAACCTATGGTTCATGTAACTAAATGAAAGTTGATAAGGCAAATGAAAAGTCATGCAGACTTTTAGAATTCAGCCCATGCCTAGTCAATATCCCAAGTAGGCCCAACATCATCCTACATATGCCAAATTAAGGCTTGGGCCTTAGAACCATCTAGCCCACGTCTCTGATACACCTTTATTGGACGTTGCCATTTTCCATCAAGATGTTTTAATAGGGTATTAGAGTCGGGTTTGGGGTAATTGGTGGGCCAGGTTTCTCGCCCAGTTGAATTTTTCGATTTGTTGATCTGTCTATTTCGGTTCAACTTCGGTTTGTTTGTCTATATTTTTGTTTAGTTTTTTAGCCCACGTGCGAGCCCGAATGACATGTGAGGTAGGGTGTGAAGAGATTTTGTATCACACATCGAAAAATAAAGTACACATAAGGTTGGTTTGTATACTTTGGGGGTTACTTCACACATAACCAATTGATTTTGGGTTGAATCATCTAACATTATTTCTACCCCTAAATTGTAGTGTCCTGTGGTTATTGCATGTAAATTGGCCTTTTCTAGAACAAGAGTTAGTATCATAAAAAGATCATACTTTTCTTGCAGAGCATTCATCATCCTGGTAACACATGATTGTACCTCCCTAGGTTTATCGAGTTTCCATAGCCGCTTCTAGAGAAATATTCAATAGGAATTTTTATGCAAATGAGGATAGATATTTTTTGGTCATCTTGTTCTTGAGATTAGGAAACAGAGAATTACTGTATAATACCCAAACAGGCCTAACAGGGGCTTACATTGGTGAAGGGCAGTAGAAAGGGAGCATGGTATTGCAAGGGGGCATTGTACTCCGCTAGAGCTGAGGGGATGGGACCTTTGTAGTCGGGTTATGGAAAGGAATCAAGAAAGTGTGGAATGAATAATCATACATGTTAGTTACGTCATTGAAGTGGTCTGAGGACCAGCTTTAGACATTATATATGGTATGGGAAGGATACCTTCAAGCTAGTATTTCCAAATCTCTTCTGGACTGTGGCCAAGAAAGAGGAGATATGCTTTTAGTGGCATTTAGTTGTGGCGGGCACAACTGGAATCAGGATTGAGAGCCAAATCTATTGATGCTTTCTTTTGTTTGTTGTATGAATCCCTTTTATCATCGGCCTATCATGGGTAGGATAATTCTGCAGGGAGCAGTAGGTTTGGAGTTCTGCAGGGAGAGGTAGGCTTAGAGTTCTGCAGGGTGCAAGTAGGTGTGCCGGATGGGATTGTTATTTCCTTGGAATGGGCAGGCATGTAATGTGTTAAGACACTTCAGATATAGCCTTGTTACACGAATAGTGGGCTATAGATATTGGCCACTGACAACTTGGTAAAGTGAGAGAAGATGCTCACTCATTGATTCTGCATGTGCAAGAGAGCAGAGAACCTAGTGATCTTATTTTAGTGTATCGCATGGTTGTTGCCGATTGCATTCTCCCCTTTTATCTTTTCTTGGCACTTTCTAGTAATTGCTGTTGTATCCCAAGAAAATGAAGTTTAACACTGCATCTTCTCTTAGTAGTGCTGTTGCCATTGGAAGTTTTCTGTGCAAGAAGTCCTTTAGTTTGTGAAGTTGCAGGATGCTTCTTTCTTGTGTAGAATTAACCTTAAATACCTTTTCTAAGGTTTGTGTTATTCTAATTTGGATGCTGCTTTCTATTCTAAGTCATTTAGCCGTAACATTTATTCTCTACTGCAGTGTTCACAAAAATTATGATTGGTTTTGTAAAATTTATTATATCTGCTGCAGCTGGACAGGAGAGGTTCAGGACATTAACAAGCTCTTATTATAGAGGTGCCCAGGGAATCATTCTTGGTATGATATCAACTGTAAAACTCTACTTGTTCTACTGGAGGGTTTTTGAGTGAATTAATTATTTCCAAGCACTTATTCAGAATGTACTATTCACTAAACTAATTAGCTTAAGTTATTGTTACTACTCAGTCCTCTTGATGCTGCATGTGTACAAATTTGCATTAATATCACAGATTTGTAAGGATTATGCCAATTAACCTTATCCACTGCGAAGTTCTGTAAATCCCACGAGTTTGTAAACTTAAGTTCTGTTCATCTCACGAGTTTTGTTTCCAATCGTAGGAACACTGACACGATGGCATCCAAAACATTGCATATAGAAGTCTTTCCTATAAAAATTTTTATATTGTCATTGTTAGTGGGGGGGAATTATTCTTCGTGACTTAAAAGTTGCAATATGCACACAATGTTATTTTTCAATTTCATATTATTGTGAGAGTTTACTGTGACATGTTTCTCCAGTTCCCATTATTCCCCTAGCCTCAGTGCTCAACTTATTATTCATGATGAAGATCAAATTTTTTTTTTCTACATCAAGCTGTGAATATGGTTTTTTATATTCAGTTGAGAGACCCTGATTACATGTGTCAATAACCCAATCATCATTATAGAGATACACATCTAGCTACCAGAGTACCTCGAATAATCGACCTATTTATCTGCAGATTCCCACGCACTCTTCCCCTTTGCCTTTCAGTAACAACTGATAATATTGAGCAATATGTGAAAAGCCAACGGTTTTCTCTTTCACTGTTTACACTCAGTTGTAATAGAAAACCTTTTCTTTTTGCTCAGTATTTATGAGAGACAAGAAGCAGCTGACTTTGTATTTGCCTACTATTGCATTATTTCTGTTAGGGTTGCAACAAGCATACATATCTATTTGGTACTTCAACCATGCTCTGCCAATTGTCCTAAATGAGAGTTTTCATACTTATGAAGCACAAATTTCCACGGTTTTCATCAACTAATTTTAATTTCTTTGCTTGATTATAGTTTATGATGTGACACGGAGAGAAACCTTTACAAACTTGGCAGATGTATGGGCCAAAGAAGTAGAACTGTACTCCACCAATCAAGATTGTGTCAAGATGCTTGTTGGGAACAAAGTTGACAGAGTAAGTTTTGCATTGTCTGTTGATATGCCTAAAAATTGTTCTGGAATTCCAATCATTTAAATGATTAAGAAGGGTTTCTATTGACATAACATTTGGAACCACTTATCCAATCCAAAGACCCTTATAAATTGCATTTATTCTTGCTTTTTAGGTGCCTGGCTTGTGTAGTTAATTGCTGCAAGTACATATCCCTACATAAACTCTTTTTGTCATGTTTGCTTTACCTGTTGCCAGACCTATCAATTCAAAATTGTTTAAACTACCAGTCTTTAATGTTGCGAAAAGTATAGAAATTAGAGGAAAATTTTATGAAATGATCTGGAGTATGTCTTTGTCCTCATCTTCACTCCTTAACAGTGCTAGTGAAAGATAGTGCAGACATGCTATCCAATTTTATTCTTCTGGTCTAACATGAGGAAACTAAATATAAAATCTGTTCTGCTGTTGTCTTTTCTTATTTTCAAGTTGCTGTGCTTGTATATAAGCAAAATGAAATGAAAACAGGTAATCACATACACCAACAGTCCAGAGTCCATAGTATGCTAGACTGCACAACCAACAAAGGAGAACATTCACATTTGAGTAGATGGACCTGACTCAAACAAAGACTCAACGCTGAAAGTTGAGACTAAGTCATTGGGTCTGCCCCATCTACACTTGGGCAGCAGAATATGGTGTTCCGCTTGATTATTAAGTGTCAGTAACTTAATCAGCTTATAAGTATCAATCGGCTCATGTTAAACTTGTGTGTTTCAAGCCTACCTTCTTCAGCTTTTGTGTGAGAGGAGTTATAACAAGGTTGTGTTCAATGTCAGGTATCATCATCGTTTGACACCCCACAGAAGTGGCTACATCCAATTGCAAAGCTTTTATTTGGTTTAGTGATTCTGTAATCTATATTCTGCCCTTTCCAATTAAAGAATTCGCTTCTGCCCTAGCATGCCCCTTATTTTGGCTTTTTGCCTGCTTGTAATTGTCAGAGCTCTTTGCTAGAAGATTTTGTCAAGCTTAGTGGTTGCTTATTCCCTTGCTATAAATTATTTACATGAAGATTTTTTTCGTCTGCTGAGTACATACAATTTTAATCTGTTAATGTGTGAGGCCTTACTGTTCTCATGATTAACTAAAAACTCATTCCATATGTAATTTCAGGAATCTGAAAGGGTTGTAAGTAGGGAAGAAGGAGTTGCTCTTGCAAAAGAACTTGGAAGTTTATTTCTAGAATGCAGTGCTAGAACGCGGGAAAATGTGGAGCAATGCTTTGAAGAGCTTGCCTTAAAGGTAAAGGAGTTCATGTTTTTCACCTGCCCTGCAGGATCTACCATTATCAGATGAACATTGATTACACAAGAAATCTTATATCAATCTATATCTATACTATTTATATAGGTCAACAAATGTGAACATCTTTTGATTTCCTATTTTATCCCTAATTATTATTATAAAGTCAATAATATCCTCATATTTTCAACTAAGTTTTACTTTCTATATTGATTCGATTTTTAAATTCTTTTAGACTCTTGTATAAGTAGCACATGACTTCCAATTTTTTTTGAATTTATTTATAAGTTGTACACTTGCATACAGTTTTCTGTATCTATGTCTATATCGATATGAAGAAGCAAAGTTCAATGTATGATGTCTTATTATATCCATGTAGGTTCTAGATTGTATTTTTCAATATACCACTATGTGACAACATTATAAGCAAAACTATTACAATCTAATCAATCTATGTAACAAAAAATGTAGTCAATTTATAATATGTGCTAATATTTAAGAACGACAATCTTACAGTCAAGCTCCATTATAAACAAATAGGAAATGTCTAAAGGGGCTTGAGAGATAAATAAATTAAGTTAAAATTAGGTTTAGGAAGAAATAAAATAAGGATTAATTCTTCGACACTTAATTTATTGCTTAATTCAACTACACATAGAATCATACTTTTTTTTATAGATTTAACAAAAAATTCATTATATAAATTTGTTCATGTGCAATGCAAATCATGCATTGCTAGTTCCAATAATAGATACAAATGTTTATATAAATAACAGTTGAAATAAATTTCCATGTGAAATGGGCGGTGAGACTTGAGAGCCAGGGAGTTTTGAGAACATGATTGTTCGACTCATCATATAAGTAGCAAGTGTACCAAAAATCCATCTTTTAATTCTCTCTCTAATTGTTGAAAACCTTTGGATTATGAGCAACTGCCATGGGATTAGATTATGTAACACTCTTGTAATTTACAGATAATGGAGGTTCCGAGACTTTTGGAAGAAGGGTCTACAGTAAAGGGAAGTATCTTAAAGCCAAAACCAGAAAACCAGGCACCTCCTACTCCTAGTAGTGGTTGCTGCTCATGAAGTACTACCACCGATGCCCAAGTCCGGTAGTGGCACTGGTGATGGGCACATACGCGGAACTCCTCCCATAACAATGGATGATAACATTGTTTATATGACAATTTCTTTTCTTTCCTTACCCTTTTTTTTTTCTTACTGCTGTTGTGCATAAGTTGTCCCGGTCACATTTACATATGTTCTGCTGTTCTGGGAGTGTATGGACAATCCAATAACATCCTAATTAGCTTGTGTAAAGTTGTTTGCTTTGTTATTTTATTTTGTTTTTTGTATCTTTTGTATTTGTTATTCTCCTCACCCAGGTTGTTACAGGAACAAATCGCATGTATTTTTTATTTTATTTTATTTAATGTGAGTTCCATTAACTCGTTTTCTACATGAGCTACAACAAAGTTCCTACATCCTAACAGCACAAGGCATGCACTCACTGGTGCGATACACTTCAATTTTAAACAGAACAAAGAAGAGGAAATGCATTAGTTATCTTCAGGTACTCTAACCGGACTAATAGGAAAGGAGAGAGTGGCGACATAACTGTACGGATGACTACAAATGAATAGGGTTTGTGATGGTAAATGAAATTCCATTAACCTACAGATGAAGCATTTGTAAGGGTAAATAAAACAGGTGAGCACCCACATAGGAAGTGTTTGGGAACCACCTATGCAGGCTACAGGGGAGTTATACCACATCATATAAAGCATTCAAAATACGTCTCCTTACACGTTGAGGGCAAAATACAACCCCAGAAGCCGAAACAAAGAAGAATGGGCAGGGCATTCTTGCCTTGCAAACTGGAAACTTCTTCCCAGAGGAGAAAGATTATAGCACATGCCCAAGGGAAGTGAAAAGCAAACTTGATCTTCTGCTGAACCTCAAGTATTACAGCACACCTACTTTTCTGGGGCAGCAGTTGAACCCTTACCAGGTTCAGGTTTAGTGATTTTAATGTTTGGAGGCTGCATATACGATACAAAGGTGAAAGGTCAATGCATTAAGGGCATAATTTTACCAATTTGCATTAACTGAATCACAAGATTAGCAAAATAATGCAAGCGTATACCTCCACTTTGGAATCACTCTCTGCGAGCCTTTGCTGTATGTCTCTAACTAAGGAAAAGAAGACTTGCTCCACGTTGAAATTTGTTTTTGCACTCTGTCCAGCACGTTTCAGTAGTGTTAAGAGTTATCTAAAGGGCTCTATAATCTACAAAAAATATGTTCGATGCATCCTCCATGAGCGAGATTCTTCCCATGCCAATGTATAACATGCACCTACGTGAACATCAAATGACCACCAATGCAAAAAGAAAAGCAACAATAAAAAAATAGGTTCTTTTATGGTGCCTGTATGTGTCAATAGAATCTAGTGTAGAGCTGGTTTGTTTTCCCGTGCATACAGTAATGCAGAACTCACAGTCTCAAAAAATTTGATACCATACTCATCTGCCAGTGCCTGACCCCGTGATGTTGGCACAGCCTGCCATACACAGAGAGAGAGAGAGAGAGAGAGAGAGAGAGAGAGAGAAAGTCTAGTTAATTTTTTTTTTTGGTCAGTGAGAGAGAGTCTAGTTAATGATAATGCTTAAAAACTAGCAGAGAGAGTCTGAAAAAAAAAGTACAGATTATAGGCAAGTATATTCATTACCCTTTTGCTCTCGTCCATGTCAGCTTTGTTACCAACCAGTATCTTGTTGACATTATCTGATGGCCAAGCCAAGGGTCAACTCATGTTACAAGCCAAGTTTAAATTAATGGCCCAAACTCAAGAGATTCAGCTAGTTCAACCCAATGTGATTCACCTCAGTCAAGCTAATTTGGTTCGAGGAGTTACATCAACAGGGAGCATGCAGGTCATCCAAGAGTCTTATAATCGTTGCCTTGGAAAGAGTCAATCCACATCTCATCTTTTGACCGAATCTCATGGAGAACATGTAATTGTCTTGTCCGTTGAAAAGAGGTTGTCAGCTCTGCCAGAATAGTTATTTAGTTGCTATTAAGTCCCTCCAATCAGTTAGTGGACAACTACAAATTGTAAGCCCCATCAACACTTGGGGGCACATCATACTCAGTCAAGCACAACTCTCCTCTCCCTCTCAAAGTTTGTAACTCTCTGCTCTCCCAACACACTTGAATTAATAAAATACCCAGCAACTCTAGCCATTCAAAGTGGACGTAGTCACGTTGACTGAACCACTATAAACTCTGTTGACTAAAGAGAAAGAAGACAGAGTGGTGTGCAAACCAATTTGTGTATCATCAGTTTGGCGTCATTTGTGGGAAATGACAAAATTCTCACTTCTAAGCGCTTTCTCTGTTGAATCGATGACGATCACTACCAGATCAATGAGCCAACCTGAAGATAATCTATCACGAGAGGAGGTGGTTGCTGTTCCACCAGCCAATCCTGTCCCAAATATGCAGTAGATATTATAGACCATGCAGGAGCTTGTGGCCTAAAACCAGCAGATCCTATAACTCATGCTCCCCGGACAAGGAGGAGCACAACCTGGAGAACCTCAGGTTAGAGGAGCTCCACACCTTGGTGCTCCCTTTCCTTGGGCGCCCCACATAGGGAAACCCACCATGAGGGACCTCCACCTCCTCTTCCAGCTCCCGTTTCCCATGGTAGAGACCCTCATTTTCAAGAGGATGAGGGTGAAAACCAAAGCATAGAGATAAGAGTCATTTCCATGATAATTCCAGAAGAGCTCCCAATCACTAGGACGAAAAAATTAAGAAGGTGCAAAATCAACTGGGTGATGTCTTCAATGCCATAAAAACACAAGGACCCGAGACAGTGGACTACCTCGCAAGGTGAACCAACACACCTTTCAAACTTGACGTGGCGAACTATCCACTTCCTAAAAAATTCAAGATGCCATCCATCAAAGCCTTTGACGGTACAAAGGATCCACTAGCCCACCTTGAAACTTACAAGACCTTGATGCAGTTGCACAATGTCCCCAACGAAATCATGTGTAGAGCATTCCCAACCACATTAAAGGAATCCGTTCGATAATAGTTTGCCAAGCTTTCCCCAGCCTCCATTGCTTCATTTGTTGAGCTGAGCAAGTTCTTCGTGCCACACTTTATTGAAGAGCGCCGCCACTAGAAGCCCGCCACTCACCTGCTCAGCATAAAGTAGTACAGAGACGAGTGCCCAAGGAGGTCCTTCAGGTCAAGGATCCGGACGACAAGGTAACCATGATCGCCTTCTTGGGAGGTCTTCGGTCGTCAAGCTTCCTATTTTTAGTAATAAAGTGCCCGCCGAAGAGCATGCCAGAGCTGTTGGCAAAAGCTCAGCAGTACATGAATGCTAAGGACATCACAAGGGCTAGACGAGATGAGTCCTCCCGAATAGGAGAGAAGAGAAAGAAAAGAGATATGGACGACAAAAAGGAGAGTGGCAACAAACGCAGCAGGACAGAGAGGGAGAGGGTACCTGCCAAACACTGGCTTGGTCTTGCTCCTCAAAAAGACAGACAAGTATTCACCTTGGTCAACGTTTCTATGGGGCACATCCTATTCCAAATCCATGATGGCCACATAATAAAGTGGCCATGGAGGATAAAATATTCTCCAAACCGTCGGAACCCAAACAAATATTATCGCTTCCATCGCGACCATGGCCACGACACCGATGGTTGCTATGACCTCAAGATACAGATTGAGGGGCTCATACAACGTGGTCACCTTTGCCAATATATTGCTGGAAGAGGTCAAATACCGCCGCCACTTCACAATCAGGAAGACCAACAACCTATTGGAGAAATCCACAACATCTTCGGAGGACTAGTAGAAGGAAGAGAATCACTCTCTGCTATGAAGGCCTATGCCAGGAAAGCTAGGCACCTCGACGAACTACGCCCATCCAAGGCGCCCAAGTATGGAAACAGTGATGTCATATCCTTCTTAGTTAAGGACTTAGAAGGAATCCAGCACCCCCATGACGACCCTCTAGTGTTTACCATAACTGTTGCCAACTTCCAGGTACGAGGGATCGTGGTGGACAACTGTAGCTATGCGGATATCTTGTTCGCAGAGGCTTATGACAAGCTCAACTTGGGCAGAGAAAGACTAAAGTCTATCCGATCACCCCTAATTGGGTTCTTAGGAGAGAAAGTATCTCCCTTAGGCTCTATCACCTTACCAGTTACTACTGGGGTTGCACCTTGGAGCTCTACGATCATGGTCAACTTCCTGGTGATAGATTGCTCTTCCGCCTACAACATTATCCTAGAGTGACCTCTTCTCAACACCTTGAGAGCTGTGTCCTCCACCTACCATCTCATCCTCCGCTTTCGATCCCAGAATGGAGTTGGAGAAGTTAGAGGAGATCAGGTAGTCGCAAGAGAGTGCTACGTCTCCTCCACGAAGACTAAAAAATCGCATGAGGCCCTACAAGTAGAGGTTCTCGCCCAAGGGATGATGCAACCATTGAAAGAGGAAAGCAAGTCGGGGAACTCACCTCTATGGTCTTGGATGAGGAGCACCCAGACAGAAGAGTGTACATTGGCTCTTCCCTTACTAATGATCTAGTCCACCAGCTAATAGACTTTTTGAGGTGCAACATGGACGTCTTTTCATGGTCACATGCAGACCTTGAGGGCACTGACCCTGAAGTCTCCACCCACCACCTCAATATCGACCTTCGCAACAAGCCTATTCGCCAGAAGCTAAGGGGTGCCTCCACTGAAAGGGCCCAAGCTATGGACAAGGAGGTGGAAAAGCTAATAGATAATGAGGCAGTAAGAGAAGTAACATATCTAGTGTGGCTTTCAAATATGGTGATGGTGACTAAAGCCGATGGAAAGTGGCGCCTCTGCGTCGAATTTACTAAGTCAATAAGGCGTGCCCAAACGACATTTACCCATTGCTATGAATTGACCTCCTCATCGACGTAACTGCAGTACACGAGTTGCTCACCTTCCTAGATGCATACTCTGGGTATAACCAGATCAACATGCATTCCCCAGATCAGGAGAATACATCATTTATTACTCCGAAGGGGACTTACTGCTATAGGGTCATGCCCTTCAGGCTAAAAATATAGGAGCAACCTACCAATGAATGGTGAATAAAACGTTCCAATCTCAAATCGGGCGAACGATGAAGGTGTAACCCCCCACTCATTTATTTTATATATAACAAGTAATTAATTTTGAAATGCTAATATAGGTGATGAGGTATGCATGAACCCTATATATTGTAATAGTAGGAATAAAAACGAGTGAGACAAATTGATTGTGAGATTTAATATTTTTGAAGGTGTTTAAGGGGTGTATAAGGGCAACTATTAGTTAAAACTTAGTTTTGACTTGTAAATACATGAAATTGTTTGTAATAAAACTTATATGTATCAAGTTTTATGTGAAAAACCTTGTTAGACATGTATTGGTTGAGGTTGAAAAGGTTTGGAATGGATTAGAAAAGAAAAACATGCAAAATAGGGGAAATTGGGCAGTTTTAGCAAAGCATACCGGCACGTCGAACACCAAAAGCCTTAGTGTACCGGTACGCCCGATAAAACCCAGCCCGATCCGATTTTGGGTCTTTCTCCATTTCTTCCACTATAAATATTTAATGACGCCTCATTTTGCCCCATTTCAACACTTTTAACCCCTAGAGAGCATTAGAGAGGAAGAACCAAAAGGAAAAACAAGAGGTTTGAGGGTAGATTCAAGATCAAAGCTCAAGTTCTTCATACAACACTAAGGATACAAAGTAGGAGTTTCTTCCTATTCTCTTACATTGAGGTTAGAGCCTATGTATATGTATTCTTTCGACTCTAAATCTTATATATGTATTATGAAATCATTATTTCTTGGTATTCTTATAAATGATACCATGTTTTAAACAAGGTTATGGTTGGATAACCATTAAATCTCTTTTTCTTGCCTTCAAACCCTAATTTCAAGAGGAAAAAGTTTTTTCTCTTGATTTTTTTTTGTTCTTGATTTTTAAACTTTAATGCTTTATATTAAACAATAAAATGGTATTTATGATGATCTCTTGCATATTTTCTTAAATAGCTCTCTTGTGATATTACATGTGAAATTTGAGGATTTTTGATTTACTTGGAATTTGAGAAAATTGATTGGATATTGTATCTCTTGGAGATGTTTGGATGACTATGGGTGACCGTTGACCAGGTATCGTAGAGTGGGTAGATGTGTTTCTTACTCTGTGCGAGTTTGAAGGTTCCCTACCACTCGTAGTAGGGTTAATGCCTTGTGAGGATTAAACTACTATTCGCTCATGGGTACCGAAGATGAGGGTTAGTATACTATTTCTGGGTTGAATTTCTTCACTGCCATTGTGATGGTATACACATTTTCTAAAGTTGTATATCCTTGTGAGGATTAAGTGTATATGTATGGGCCAGGATATTCTCGATGTGTTTATTCATGCGATATTTTACATCCAACTTGAGATACAGATACATATTGTGGTTGATTATTTATGGTGGGTTGTGTCATTGTACAAATGTTGAAAATAGTTTATTGTTGAAAAAGTTCATTGTTGGAACGGTTTAATATTGGAATGGTTTATTGTTGAAAAAATTTATTTTACTGTTCATTTAATTATTGCTATTGTGTAAACTTGAGATCTATTGAAATGTCCTTGTTTTCTTTCAAAAATTGATATATGATATTTGCGAAATGAGAACGACTTGTTTTATATATTTTCTAAACCTAGTTTGAGTTTGAGAGGTTTTTGCTACAGAGTTTAGTGCTCATCCTCTACAACCATATCCCTTTCAGATTATGAGGTAGAGGAGGAGCTCATGGTTGATGAGCCATCACATTGGGAAGCTCCATTAGAGGAGAACGTGGATCCCGAGATGTTAGAGCTACATGCTCTTATGTTCTGTACTAGGAATTTATTTTGAGACAATGTAATGTCTAATATTTTTTTTTTGGTTATTCTGCTGCAAGATACGTTTAATTATTTTGATTGTAAGTATCTTAGTTTGACAGATTCTTTTGGACATGATGATCATGATTTAACATATTCTTTTGGGGATGCCAATATCATGTATGGTGAACGAGAATTTTCCTTATTGATGAATTTTTTTTAGTTGCTCTCATGATGTGAATGGTTGTAGATAGTAATGCCGTCCAAGGTGTAATTTGAGGCATTATAGGAGGTCTACGTGAACGACATGTTGGTGAAAAGTCTCACAGTAGCGGACCATATTGATCACCTCCAAGAAACTTTCAACATTCTCAGGTCGTACTACATGAATCTAAATCATGAGAAATGCGTCTTTGGCGTAGGGTCAGGAAATTTGGCGTAGGGTCAGGAAAGTTCTTTGGCTTTATGGTCAATCAGAGGGGAATTGAGACAAACCCTGACAAGATCAAAGTCATCCTTAATATGAACTTCCCCTCCTCAACCAAGGAGCTCTAGCGCCTCAATGGTAGAATTGCAGCACTTAATAGGTTTGTTTCCAAGTCTGTAGACAAATGTTTGCCTTTCTTCAAGATTTTTCAAAAGGCTTTCGACTAAGGACTTAAGGCAGAGGAAGCCTTCCAAAGTCTTAAAGCCTACTTGGCTACACTTCCTCTCCTTTCACATGCTACATTGGGCAAGACATTATATTTGTACCTCCCTGCTTCCCCGTCGGCAGTAAGCTTCGTCCTCATCAGAAACCACGATGGAGTGCAAAATCTCATCTATTATGTGAACAGAGCATATCGAGGAGCAGAAATCAGATATTTGGGGCTAGAGAAGCTAGCGCTCACCATCATCTTGGTAGCAAGGCGCCTACGACATTATTTTCAGAGTCACACCGTCGTCGTGATTGCAGACCAGCCTTTAAAAAAAGTCTTGGAAAAGCCAGACTTATCCGGGAGATTCCTTAAGTAGGTAATGGAACTGAGCGAGTTCGATATCCAATACCAATCAAGGATAGCCATCAAAGTACAAGCCTTGACAGATTTTGTTGCTGAGCTTACACCAGTAGAAAAGGAGACAAATGAGCTTTCCATGCCCCAAACGTCGAGCCTAGAAACACAAAGCAATCTGATGCCTAGGGGGGACACCCAGACTTGTAGGTAGAACACCTAAGCGCCCAGACCAGATGCCCAGGCACCCTATGGCACCCAACCTGATGCCCAGACATCTCACCTTGGCACCTAGCCTGGCATCCAGGCACTCCAATGTAGCACCTTGGATCCCACAGAGATCCCCGAGCCTTCCTCTCTACCACTCTAGAAGCTTAATGTGGATGGATCCTCGACCAGTGAAGGAAGTGGAGTAGGCCGGATCCTGATCAGCACTAATGGTACTCCCATCAAGTACGCAGTGAAGCTCCACTTTACTACTTCCAACAATGATGCAGAATATGAAGCCCTCATCTCTGGCTTAAGATTGACGATTAAGATGGAAGCCTAACACCTTAACATTTATAGTAATTCACAGTTGATAGTCAATCAAGTGCAAAAGCAAACTGTAAACGCTTTTTTAATGAATATACATCCCAAGAGCAAGAGTCTCTATTAAAGAGTTGATTAGTCGAGCTCCCAAGCCGGTGAACCACTATATCTTCTCTGTGTTACACGTACCACACCCTAAAATAACTATCAAATCCACACTTCAATGCACGAGCCTTGTAGCTTAGATTTGTTCTTGTTTTTATCTCCATACACATTGTTCATTCACGTGGAATAACGCCATCAAGTTTATTTATTAATATCCCATATTTTATGTTATTTAACCACTTATAACTTCCCTTCTATCATATTTAACATCCTATAATTTCTTATTTATTATAATTGACGAACTAAATTTACCTATTTTAATTTTTTTTTCACTTTCATATCGTTCTCATTCTTTATATATGCACACGGGGATTGTGTGTGCACAACCTCTAATATACAGATGCAGATCGGTAAGATTCAAATATATGCCGTGATCTTTGTGAAAACTAGCGGTGCTAACTAGTTGACCATCCGAGGATTTAGCAGTGGCCTAATGGTCAATCACCCTACCGTTAGACCTAAGGGTTCACGAGTTCGAACCTCACCCACCCCTCCCATGTAAACATTGTTCAAAAAAAAAAAATTTAATAATAATAAAACTAGCTGCCCATCCTGGATATATTTGGACTAAATATCAGTCTGTGTTTTGAAGTTCGAGAGGAGTTTTGATTCAAAAGACTAAGCTTATTTATTTTCGGTACTAGTAGTGGATAAAACTATTAGTTGCACCATCAAGACCTCGACATGTCTTTTGCTTTTGACTTTTTTCTTTTCCCCATTATGTTTTGTATTTTTCGACTAGTTGCTGCAACTTTTCCAATCTTATATCGATCAACTATTATAATGAACAACGAGCGATAAATTCTTATGTAAATTTAACACACTATATGACAGTATCATGTAATGTACATCACTAATAATATATATATTCTTAACAAAAACAGTCACCCATCACTTTGTCAAATAATTTTTTGAAAAAACAAATTTTTGTTTCACACTAGTTAATTTTGTGGTGGCCTGCAGTGTGTGTGTTAAACCTCTTCAAACTTTTCTCAAGACAACCTTGCTGCTACAACATCCAGAACTAGATTGAACATTACCACAAGAAAGGCTAGCTATCAAAGCATCATCAAAAACAATTTGCAGCCCATTACATCCTCTTCAACAAAAGTATGGTGGAACATGTGTGTAGTTTTTTTTTTTGGGGGGGGGGGGAATTCCAGTAAGTTCAATCACCTATTTTGCCGGAGAGAGCTTTGTGCATGGAAGTTTTAGAAAATCACCCTTCCTTTACTACAACTAGTACACCTCTCATATCGATAATAGGCAACAGTTCAAACATCAAGATTACAATTAGTAATCTGCTTGTACTTTCTCACTGTGCATTTTCGAACATAAATGTCTTCTTCACTGCTGCTTAGACCAACCGTTGATCAGCCCCAACACCCAAGTAACATCGATATAGCTGATTCAATCCTGGAGCAGAGACGTAATGGGTCTGCAGACATACCAGATCTATTGCTTTCAAAGCAAAATAGAGTCACACATTTAGAAATAAGCTCCAAAAGAGACATCATTCTGAGATGAATACTCTTGACAATAATGACCAACTTTCTTGCGGATCAGGGTAAAAAGAAACATGACAACCACCTAAATTACGATCATGTTACAATTCCTAAAGAAGCCATCTCCATCTCGTTCCGCCAAAGTTTTGAAAGCATTTGACAAAAAAATTGACCAACAATCATATAAATTAATTATGTTACCCACCTGTAGCTGAAAGGCCAATAAAAAAGTGGCTGCAACCAAAACTAAATTAAAAATTTTATGCTAGCCTAATGACTTGCCACATCACCAAAAACCTTTCCAAAATTCTCTTAGCTTCTGTGCCTGGATCAGCAAGCTCACTGGGGATCTGCAAAAAACTATGATTTAGGGAACCAAATACGAAAGGAAACAAAATAGCATAAAGATCACTGCAAATTCTGACCTGTCCATAAATATTTGTCTTAGTAGGAGAAGAACCAGAGGATAACAACAATCTTATAACATCCACATGTTCACCTCTTGCAGCATGATGAAGAGGCTACAGAAATATCACAAAAGAGACATAAATGATGACCATAAAGAAAAAAAAAGGCCTTTCAGGCTGCTGGTTGTGCCTGGGGGAGAGGTTCGGGGTTTTAAGGGAATGAACATAAGGATAATTGAACGATTCCAGCTTATTTTTGAAGGATTTAACCAACTAATCCAATATTGGTTCCCTCACAGAATTCCAAAACCAAACAGTGTCTATGAGCAGAAAACAACTAACTGTATCCCCTTCTGCATCGACTGATTCTATCATTCTCTTCACACACACTGGATCATTAGAGGTACGGATTAGAAGTTGGACTATCTCTGTAAATCCTACATATAATCATTGGAAAAATATAAGTTAACAAGGATTTTACACAAGACAATAGTGAGAGATAGTTGGCAAGGGTAACAGCCTACCTCCTGCACAAGCATAATGCAGAGGAAGGGCACCATGTTCATCCTTAGCCGCCAAGTAAGCCCCCTTTCCAACGATAGTTACATGAAAGAACAACAACATAAGGACTACATCTTCTGGCAGATTTTTGTTCGATATTATCATATTAAAAACAAGTTAATAAACATGACAAATGATACTGAGGCAACTGACCTGGACGCAAGGGAGATAGCCATATAGACAGGTCAGATGAAGAGCAGTGTCCCCATCTTCCACTGGCTCATCAATACTGCCACTCAAATTTTCTGTAGCTAAAGGAGTAAGCATTGACAGAACATCCAACTTAAAACCAATTGACAATGGGTGAAGTGACCCCTCAAGTATTTTTATAAATAAATTTTGGTGGTCCTAATTACTCGATGTGGGATTTAAGCTCCCTCAACACCCTCCCTTACATAGGACTCGGGCTCGCAAGTGATGTCAACAAAGAAACACACAAACATGCATACTTGGAAATTCAAATGGGTAAGATTTGGTTCACTAACCATCCAAGGCCCATATTTGATATCATGTTAGAACATCCAACTCAAAACTAATTGACAAACTTAGTGGATCTAGTTATTAGATGTGGGATTGAAACCCTCTTAACAAGCATTAACACCAAATAATTTGTCTGCAAATTGTGATATTTTAAGTTTACTAGATCTTGCACATGTGCTTTGCACGTTGACTTTTTATATTATGCTTTTGTTTTTGAAATAATTAAATAAATATAATAGAAAATACCTACTAATAAATATAACCTTTTGAATATTCCTATTATATTATTTGTGTAATTTGTAATGAACCTAACACTACATATTAGTTTTTATTCTTTTATTTTTTCTTAAGTTTTGATGAATTACCTTCTTGTAAACCTTTACACTTAAAGTTTAGAACTTTTCACGTGAATTTAATTATTTAGATTAATTTTATTTGCAACATCATATTAATAGTACAAATATATTTTATAGTATGTGGGGGTATATATAACTAAAAAATATTGTAGACACTTATTAAATTATGAAAAATATGGGAGTGAACTATTTTAAGTTATGGTGTTCGTTTAATTATAAACAACTAGTTGAACAAATTTAAAAAGTTAAGTTGTGATAAGTAATTTAATGTGAAACTGAACATATTCGTAGCAGTGCTAATCGATACAAATAAAATGGTTTCTAATATTGCCAATATACATAACTAAAGAGGATTTATTAAAACTAAAACATAAAAGAGAAGAAAATGAAAAGTTAGGGTTTGATAATATTATCCAAATTATATTAAAATAAATCTTATACTAAATAAGACTCTAGTGCATTTATGCAATTTCATTTAAAAATTCAGAAACTTGTCATCAACTAATGAAAATAGATAGACATAAATAAAAGTAAATTTTATTATTTTAACAATTAATTTTTGTCTTTTAAAAGAAAGAATATGAAAAGCTTGTATATGTGTAATATTAATATGAATTCCATATTAATAATATTAGTATTGTGAGAGTAAAGTTGTCTAATTAAAAGTTTAACATCAATCAAGTCTTATTAATATGAGTTCTAAATTAAAAAAGGTTAGTATTATCTTTATATATTGTTTCAGGATTAAAGTAATCAATTAAAATTTTTTCTTGATAGTGTAGTTTTATTAGTAGTGATGGTGTAATTTTTACGTGGGTGAGCAAAATGTATGAATATGTGAGTTAGGCAAGGTCTGAGCTACTGGGCTCATAAATATGAGAGAGGCAACTCTAGGGAATAGGGGATGATTATACAAAGAACATATAGTGGTTCTTCAAGCCCAGGAGCTCAGCTAGTCTACTCTCTAATGGAGTCTCTCGCTCCTGGGATCTATTTTAAAGGTAAATGTAGTTTACAATATATTTTTTTTGATACAATTGGTTTTTTTCTTGATGGAGGCTTTGAATAGTATTTATAATGAAATTCCTACATCTAGGGATCTGCGAAGAGATCCTTGCCTTACACCTGTGAGATTTCCTTGATTTTGGGAGATGATCTTGGTCAATTAAGAGTTTTGTGACATGAATACAACTTGACTATTGTTTCGGGGATGCCTTATGTTATACAACTGTCTCCTTCTTGTTTCCCTGATGATGAGCTCTAGGGGGAGCTCGAGGTCTGGGCCTCTGAGTTCTGGATATTTTGGCTAACCTCCAGGTCTGACCTCTTTTGCTGAGCTCTTCTCTAATTGGGAATCTTTTCTAGGTATCATCAGTTGCCCCTAGCCCTTATCCCAAGTGAACTTGAGTAGGGGATGAGTTGAGGTTCAATTAAAGTCGACCTACACACACTGACCTTGATTGCGCGGGAACAGGTTTTTAACGGTTTTGGATAATCATTTCTTCCTCATTTCTCGTGCACATTCCCCACTACATACCATAAGCTTTAAATGCCTTATAACTGATGGCAACGGTTCTCATTTCGTCCTTTGAATTCTCTACACCCAAGCTCTTCACCTTCTTCTTGCCAAGACTCTCTGGTTCTTTCCCCATTTGTCGATGAACTTTTAGGGATTTGCTGAAAACTGATTCTCTTCTCAAATTGGCTCGCAAGGCTTTCTCTGTGTCCTTCACTTTGAGTTCTGGTCTCCCATTCGCCTTTAATTAGGTACGTTCCTTGTCCCTATGCGTTTCTTCATTCTGGATCCCTCAAGTTCGAGGTGGTTACTGCATTTTTAGGCTTTTTGGTTCTTTTACTTTTCGAATCAAGACTACTGTTTGTCCCCTCTCCCCCTTTTTTTGGGCCTGGGTTCTAATTTTTGAATCCTTTGTCTTGGAACCTGCTGTGTTGACCCTAGGATCATTAGGGAGTGCTTATCCAGTGCTCTTCCCCTCTATCGTTCTTTCAATCTTCCCTTCTCTTTCCCAATTATGTCTGCTTCCTCTGAGGCTACCATTTCCTCTGCTCCCTTCATAGGAGACAGGTCTGCTGAAGAGGATACTGACCTAGGAGAAGTGGGTGACAAAATTGACAACTTCCCTGGGGTTGACTCTGTTGAATTCGAAGAAAAAATAGATGAACCACTCCCATTGACCTCCCCTGTGCCAAAAAACCCTGGCAAAGGTAAGGCTAAAGTAAGTGGCGTAGGAGTTTCAGGCAGTGCTAAGGATACAAGGGCTGCTTTTAGATCTGCTGAACTCGTGGGCCTCAGTGAGGCCTCTCCTTCTCTTATGAAGGTTTTTAGTGCTCATTATGACTTTCCTCCTAGTGTCCAGTATTGGTGCCCAGATGCATTCACCCCTTATGTTTCCCAAGTTCATGAGAAAGTTTACTTTTTTGTAGTTGCTTTTGAGAATGATCTTCGTTTTCCCATACATCATTTTATTAAGAGTGTTTTACAAAATTTCAATGTCTGTCCTTCTCACCTCTCTCCTAACTTTTGGGGTGTTCTGGTGGGTCTTGTTTTCTTCAAGAAACATAAGCTTGGGGTTCCCACAGTTTTCTTACTCATGGAGCTCTTCAACGTTAAACATACCTCCACTGATTTTTTTTGTACATCGCTAAGCGGAAAAAAACTACATTAGTTATCTCTGACCTCTCGAGCTTCCACAAGGGTTGGAGAAAACTTTTCTTCTTCGTAGGGGTCAAACAGTGGGAGTACAATCTTGCAGACACTTCTGATACCCTGCTAGTCCCTAGGGCCTAGAGTGCTCCTGATAACTTGGGTAAGTCCTTATCTAAGCTAGCTGAGATCTGCTTTAACATTTTTGCATGCTGACCTCTTTTCGCTTATCTTACTTTATTTTTTAGGTATTCGACCTGAGCTCAGCACTGCAGACAGATGGGCTTTGCTGACCTTAAGGGACTATGACTCAGAAAAATACTCCGAGCTCATCAAGCCTTGGGTTCTCGTTGCCCAAGGGTTCAGCCTTCCTGGGGTGAGAATCAAAGCTCTCATTCTTCTTTCATTCGTTGGGGGTTGAAGAGGTGTCAGGTAGTATACCCTCTTTTCGTTCTTGGCCCTTAGCTTTTCTTCTTCCCCTTTATTGACCTGCTTATCCTGTGTCTCTAGGTTTTTCATCGATGGAACCCACTACAAAGGATCGCCAAGTCAAGGTAGAGGAGCTGAGGAGGGGCAGGAGTAAACGTAAGTCTGAGATTGGGATAGATAGTAGTTTTGTTACACCAACCAAGGTGCCAAGATTAAATGTGACCCCCACTTCTCCTTCTTCGACTCAGGTGGCCCATATCTCCCGTCGAGTTTTTTGAATGTCTCGCAGACCTCTCTTCCTCAAGGGGTGATTTCTTTACCTTCTAGAGAGATTTTTGGGTCAAGCATAGATCCGAATTCTCCCTTTTTATTAGAAGTTAAGAGGGCTCTGGAGACGGTCACCCGTATTTCTCCCAAGTTTGTCTATTCTTGTCTGGTCAGAGGGTCCTCTCAGTCATTTCTGAAGGGTTTCAAAGATGAGAGAGAGAAACTCCCCAAGAACGAGGCAGGTGGGGATTCCCTCATTAATAATGTTAAAAGAGCAGTTAAGGCCATTGTCTCTATCATCCCAGAATCAGACATCCAGAGGACAGCTACTATGCCTCTTGGAGTTTCCATTTCTACTATCCTATTTGGTACCACCTTGGTATGCATCTAGTCCCTTAGTTTTTCCATTTTTATCCTACCTCATTGCCTCATACTAACTTTAGCTTTTGGGGCTATATATTCTAGCTGGCTATTCATATTAGTGGCTTGCTGAAATGGATCCAAGCTCTGGAGGGCTCAACTAAAGCTTCCAAGGCGCTTGAACTCCATAATGTGGGGTTGGCCTTTGCCAACAATGAACTTAAGGCCCAAATGCAGGATTTGCAAGCACAGGTTGAGGGGCAGTCCTCCCTCATCAAGAACTTAGAGGTTGAGAACAAACAATCCAAGAAGGAGTTGGAGAAGACGAAGGAGGAGCTTAGAGTGAAGACTGACGATTGGATCAAGGCGAGCCAAGATGCTCTAAAAGATTTAAGCTCCTATAATGGCATGAAAAATGAATATGACGTTCTATCAGAGGTGAATGACACTATTCGAAGCGAGTTTGAGGAGCACAGAGCTGCCGCTAAGAAGAAGAATGATCTGATCACTAAGTTGGCAGATGATGTTACCCCCTGAGTGGGCCAAAGGGTGGCTGATGTTTCAAGACAAAGCTAAAAAGACTTATCCCGACTTGAACTTTTCCTTTGACATCCCAATCGAAGATGAGATGGAGGAGATCGAAGTAGAGGGTGAAGGGACCAAGAGAGAGGGGGAGCCCATCCACGCAAAGGGTGGAGATGGTCCCTTGGCTCCCCCAGTCCCCGAGCTAACTTATGGTAGGGTAGTGAACCCTACCCTTCCTACTGAGGTCTTGGTTTATGATAACCCCCCTCCTTCAACCGTTTCTGCAATGATTGCTCCTACTGGCCCCTTGCAATTCCTTCTGTTGTCCCAGCTGTTTCCTCTTTCTCTGCTGACCTTGTGAATAGAGCGCTGAGTTTACCATCCGTTGGAGTGGAGGTTCTTGCTAATAGGCTCCCCGAGTGTTCTCCTCTCTTACCCACTCTAAGACATTCAGAAGCTTCTACTGTTGAGACCTTAACTACTGAACATCTGGACTCTTTTTCTATCCATTCTTCTCAGACTTAAGGATTTTTTTTCTTTCTTTTTTTTGAAACGCGCATTTGTGCTATCTTCCTAAGTTATTGATTTAAATGTTGAACTCACTTTGTTTTTGAAATTGCTCAATACAATCTACTTTGTTCTTTGTTCTGCTCTACATTCCCCTTCCATGCCCCTTGCTTAGAGGAGTACCTCACTTCTTCTTCAAGCAAGATTATCAAATTTGGAGGAGCAAGAAAGATAGTGATGCGTTAAGCTGGGCTCTCTCCTTAGGAAGACCTGGTCCTTTCGAGACTGAGGAAGAAACAAAGTATAGAAACAAAGGCTGATGAGGTTCAATCCCTGAAGGGCTCATTATTACTGTCTGGTGCTTTTTGAGGGAGCAGTGGATGATGGATTTTCCACTCCTCTCAGCGATAAGAGGTTTGCTGGATTTGGCAAAGAGAGTAAATAATTTCATGCTGAGGTCTTTCGCAAGCATATCTGTGGAGGCTATGTTGCTGGATACACGAGAGCTTTGATGGAAGATGATCCTCAAGCCAAAGAAATTTGAGTAGTCCAAAAGGTAGGTCCATGTAGCCATATGAGCTGATCTCAACCCAAAGAAATTTGAGAAGTCCTCAAGGTAGGTGTATGCAGTCATATGAGTTGACCTCAATCTAAAGAGATCTGAGAAGTCCTCAAGGAAGGTAGGAGGTACATTTTCAGGGTAGAGCTATGTGCCTGAGCTCTGCTTATGGTTCTTGTATCTGCTTATGCCGATGAACTTCCTCATTATGGGCTAAGAGTTGGCCTCAGAAATTATGATGCAGCTTATTGTACTTGACTTCTCATGGCTCGTCGAGTGCTGAAAATGTTGGAGATAACTGAGGAGTATCTTTTAGTCTAAGTCTCTACTTCCCCAGAACTGGCAAATCTTTTGGGCAGTCTTTATGGCAATTCACTAACTACCTTTCTTTTAAAGCCGTTAACTATCACCATAATTCTGGAAACTCAACAGACCACCGACTCTGTTTTTCATGCACCTCTTGGTTTCCTAAAACTCAAGATTTCTCTTTAAGGCATTTACAATTCCTTGTACTCCCTATTCACAGTTCTTGAAGATTTTTTTGAGTTTTCCTGTTCCTCTGGTTCTTAAGACTACTATTTTTTGCTTGAGATTCTTTATGGCTGCTGCTGCTTCGCCTTTGTTCCAATAGTGAACTTTCTTTGGGATTGACTAGAAGTGGCAGTCTCATTTCTTAGCTTCTTCGACAATGACTTCTTTAGATTTGGAAGGGGTCAAGAGGCGATTCTTTCCTTTTTAGACTTGCATATGCGAATTCCAACCTCTAATGGACCCTGCAACTATCTTCCTCCAGGGAAAGTCTACTTCTTCTAAGGTGCTTTTATGATGGGTCTATGCCTCCCCATCCATCCCTTCCTTGGGTGGGTTCTTGCTCACTATGGCTTGTGTTCTTCTCACATTTCTCCCAGAAGATGGGCCTCTCTGATTAGCTTCTTTCTCTTCTAGCACTTGCATGTCGGTGAATTTTCCACCATTGCCGAGTTTCTCTATTTTTACAAGATTAAAGAGGATGATGTCTCTTGTTTATATTCCTTACAATGTAGGAATTTTCGAGAGTGCCCTTGGTTCTTGATCTACCTTCTCCACCTGTAGGGTGGCTTCAATAAATTTTCTTCGCCTCTGGGAATTCTTGGATGTCCACTGAGGTGTGCTGCTCAGATAATAGGGTTTCTCGTTCTTGGAAAGACTTTTCTCATAAATGTAGGTGTATTAGGAAGCTTCTTGCCCTATTCTTTAAGTAACCTACTCTTATTTTTTTCTCATTGTGCAGGTGTGCGTGAGCTAAGCGTGGTGGAGATACTGAGAATCGAGCAAGCTATCCATGCTAAACCTATGCATTTCTCAGAGCTGCTGACAACTGAGAACCTCTTTTTATTTAGCGTTGAAGCAGTTGCTTTGGACTTTGTCACCTTCCCTGATTCCTCTGGTTCCTCTCTATTTGAATCATACGAGGATATTAATTCTCCTTTAGGGAAGCACAAAAGGGTTTGCTCTGGTGGTTCTTCCTTACCATCATTTGGTTCTTCCTTTGGTGAGGTTTTGCTTTCCTCGGCTGGGAGCAAACTTCTTTACATGCTCTCAGAGGCAGAAAAAGAGAGAGATGAGCTGAAGAAGGAGAACGAACACCTGAGGGATGAGGTTGCTGAGCTGAAGAAATGACTCCAGGGGAGTTAAA
>CM042196.1:11223967-11255619 GCA_023539305.1 Ilex asprella
TTTTGAGCAAAGTTTTTCTAAGTTAAAATGTGTCCCTAGCAGGTGTGTTGGGAGCTAGCTCTAAAGAAGGGCCGAGCAAGACCAAAACTTTTAAGCAAAGTTTTTTTAAGTTAAAATATGTCCCTAGTAGGTGTGTTGGGACCCATCTCTAAAGAAGGGTCGAGCAAGGCCAAAATTTCTTGAGCAAATTTTTCTAAGTTAAAATGTGTCCCTAGAAAATGTGCTGGGACCTAGCTCTAAGAAAGAGCCGAGAAGGGGCAAGACTCCTGGAAGAAGATATAAGAAAAAATATACCAAAATCAGAAAAGTTCTTCCATTTATAATCAACAAAAAGTGTTCCTTTACATGAAATTTCAGGGGGCAGGAAGGGGATTAGAAGAACTAGGAATAATATAACGCGATTAAAGTTCAGATGAAGAAGGCACACCAGCTGCATTCAGAGCAGCAATCTAGCCTTTTGCAAAGTATGCCTTCTCAATGAAGGGATTTACAGAGCAAGGTCAATTTTCGCTTTCTTAATTCCTTGGTCAAAGGCCACATCTACAAGACTCTTCACCTCAGCCTTGAACTTGTCAAATTCTTCCAGTAAATAGGAATGGTCAAGCTGAGTTTGTAACAAGTTCAGGCTAAGGGAACTCTCCGAAGCCTTCAAAACTTCCACTTCTTTGATCAACTTATCATTCTCCTCCTTCAGGCTAAGAGATTGAGCTTGAAGGAGAAACATTTTTTCGCAAAGCTTGGCATATTCTTCATCAACAAATTCTTTCTTGGCCAGGGCAGACATTTGATCATGGATCGCCTCCTTCATGGCTATGTCCTTTCTTGTAATTCTGGCACTCACTTCATGCACCTTTTGCAAACCCTGTTTGTAACGTGAGAAATAAATTAAGTATGTAGGATGAATTTGAGAAATGAAAGAAATTCCTTAAAGACAAAAAAAATTAGAGACCAAGAGAAGTACTAGAACCATTTGTTGAATAGCCTGCCAAGCAATCACATCGTCATAAGCCGTTTCATTCGTTGAAAGGTCACGTGGCAGAATCACTCCCCTAGCAATCCCTACTGCCACATTCATGTCTTCAGCGGCTCAGTCCCAAATGGTGATCTCCTTTGCATTTGCCCGAAGTATAGGATGAAAGGCATTCCTTGACCGTTTAGGAGACTCAAGCCATCTCTTTTTGGTTAACTGCTCCTTGGGCTCGGTATCGATTGGCCGAGGAGAAGGAGTACTAATTGGAGCAGCATTCTCGTTGAAAAAGGGTTCGATTAAAGGAATCAGAGTGTCAATGAGAGGATCACCTACTAGAACTTTAGGTTCTAACTCAGTTTATAAATCGACTGCAGAAGGAACGGGAACTTCAGGGGTTACTAGAAGATCGACAGGATTGGGGGCATGATCAGGGCCGAGTGTGACATTAATTGGCTGGATGAATAGAGAAGTTGCTTCGGTATGAACTGGCAACACCAAAGAGGTGGCCTCACCAGGTTCACTAGCATAAAGAAGACTGAGAAGGTTCTTAACTGGTATACTCCGTCTAGAGGGAGCAACAGCTTTTTAACAAGCATGAGGAGTGGCAGCACGTTGGGCTTGGGGCTTGGCTATGTCTTTGGCAAGAGTTGTGTTGGCCCAATCTGGTATGGCGATGAATGAGCGATATGTGGGGGAATACCTTAACAGAACATGAGTAGCTCGTCAAAAAGAGACTCTCATTATAGGACCACACCTTTCCCAGGTCCTCCATCTTTATGGAGCTTTGAATAATTTTGCCCTTAACAATCCCTCCTAGATGTAGAAACAGAAGATTGAAAGGTATATATATTTTTTAAAAAAAAAAAGAGAAAGAGGTTCTTGAACACAAATTATCATATACCTGATATACCCTCCTCATAAGGGCATCGAAAAGAATGTGTCTCTCTGACCCTGTACTACCAATTCCCAGAAATGAATATGATATCATTTTCATGACCTTTGTTTGAGTCTGGAAGGTGGGTAACCAAGTATTTTGTCTTTCCTTCTCACTACCAAGTAGGAGCTGTCACCAGTAGTCTTCAGAATATAGCAAAAAAGAATCTCCCAGAGGCCTAAGTTGACGTTCAACAGATTGTTCAAATAAGAAATGCCCATAATGATTCTGAAAAATTTAAGGCAACACTAGATGGGGCAAAGTTTTATAGCTATAAGAACCCACAGCAATAAGGGATGCAATGGGAACCTTACCCCACATTCGGTAATGGCTCTGATGTAAATAGGGATTGATTCCCTAGTTCTAGTAAGTGGTTTGTCATCTCCAGCAACTCAAATTTTGACATAATCAGGGATATTATATTTACTCCTGAATGCTGGAATTCCTTCGGTTGTGAGGGGATCCATTTGAAAGTAGATGCAAAAAGAGTGAAAACAAAAGAACTTCAAGGAAAATAGAATGAAGAAGAAGACAAGAAGCAAGATACATAAGAAATAAAATTGAAACATCTTGTATTAAGACAAGAGGGAAGTGAAGAAGCCAAAGGACAAGCATTCAATAAGAAGAGACAATTGCATGTCTCGAAAACACAAACAATCATGAACATGAGGACATAAAGCGGTTTTCAGAAAAATGAAGGTTGACATACGCTTCATGGGGGCAAGTGAAGCGGCATAAAATTATGCCATGTGCAAATGGACATGCTAGGGTTACGTGATGGTTGAAGCTCTGCTATACCTGAACTGGATTGCTTAGGTCGGAAGTAGGGCCGATTAGAAAAGCCTTGGTGAGGAGGATAGGAACTAGGTAAATCTAAACAACTCATGAACTGTGATCAAGGCAGTGTGAGAGGAATTTTGGGGAGACCTACCAGATAATGCTGAATTAAAGGGGAATGAGCCATCTTCTCCAGAATGAGATATCTCACTGGAGTCTATATAAACGAGGCCGAAGCAATAGAAAAAGGTACGCAATATCCTTCCGGAATACTATTCCATTATTTTTCTCCATATGCTGACTTAAGCATCAGAATGCCTTCAATCGAAACACTTTGATCTTAGGTAGTTTGTTCGTTTTGTAGGAATCTTGATTATGCGCAAGGATAGCACTGCTTAATAGGTAGAGGATACAATTTCTTCCGCTTTCAAGTTTACTTCACCATGTATACTTCACCAAATATAAACCAATTTGGCTCATGCATGGTTGCTTTTGGGCGAGGCATCCACATGCCTAAGAGGGTAACACACGCCAATATAGAATTAAAAATGAATAAAAAAGGATAGCAGAAAGTAGTAACGTAGCTCAATGCAGAATCTCTCAAACTAAAAAATAGCACCTTTAACAATGCATAATCTTCCCGCTCAGTAGCTTGCGTCACAACCTCTCATCAAAAAACACACATATTCTATAAATTTCAAGTGCCAAAATACACATGCACCACATATTGCACTAAATTTACTAATTTCAAAGCTTCACACCATATTTAAGCATCCATCCCTTTATAACCCCAAGGTTTAGTCACAAAGAGTGGGAACTGGGCACCACAACCAGTTGATGGGACAGAATTATAGAAATTAATTAAAGAAATAGACAAGTAATACCTAGGGCTAGGTGTAGGGCGTTGACGTCGTCGAGTGCAGCAGCGGAGGCAAGGTCATGGAGGTACAGGGGTGTGTCAGACTCTGGTTCGAGCAACAATCTTTCTTCTACTTCTTCAAATAGAGCGTTTTCCTTCTCATCATCGTCACTCATAAAATCGTTGCGTCTGTCTAGTACTGCCATTCTGTCTCTCTCTCCAATTTTGCATACCTCAGAAAGGTAGAGAGAGAAGCAAGAAAAAGGACTGGACTATATTCTGCTATACCTACTTAAAAGTTTAGAAATCGAGAGAGTTTCGGACCAACGTCATAGGTTGGCCCAACTTGAACGAGTTTAGCGTGTGGATTTAACATACACAACCAATGAGTGTATTGTACAATGGGTCGGGAAATACTGAAGCCCTCTTGCTATTAAGCACCACATAATAGTGAACTTTTGTGCGATATTTTAAAGAAAAATGTTATTTGTATTTAATTTAGGAACATAATTCAAAAACTAACACATAATTGGAGTTGGATGAAAAGTGAGTATTATATAACACTTGAATTGCAACTAATCTAATGATTATAATTGATGATACCTAGAAAAAATTCCAAGGTTGAGATTGAAAGTGGAGGTCAGGGGAAGAGCTTAGCTAGGAGATACCGAGCTCAGGAACCCAAACTCAAGATCCGCCTTGATTTGCACACCAAAGAAAACACGCGAAAGACCACTGGAAACCACCATGCATCCCCTTAGCAACAACGGGCATCAAACCAGGCGCAAGACCCTCAAACCACCATAACCACTGCCTAGAATCGAGCAAGGCGTTATGGGGGGAAGGCGAAGATCTCGCCACAAATCCCTTGGAATTAGGAGAAAGTCTATAAATAATGTATAAATGCCTCACTAAGGGGGCAATCCCTTTCATTGGAATTAGGAAGATTCTGTACTTTACACTGCGTGTTGAATAAAGAGCATCCAAAGCAAGAGTCTCCTTTAGAGAGTGGATTAGTCGAGCTCTTGAGCTAGTGAACCACTATAATTCTTCAGAATAATCTTTCTCACTTGAGTATATACTTTGAAGTCCCTAAATCCTCATAGTTCAGATATAGCCCCAATTAAGTGTGATCTGTTCAACCATATTTAGAGCACTATCAGTTTGGCACTGTATGTGGGAACGATTATTCCTGTTACAAATACGCTGATATCTTAGTAACGAATGGTCTCAACATGCAACATGAGCAGAAGCCAGATGAATCCCCCTCGGACACAGAACCAACATGAGGCCACTATTGCCAGGGAACAAGAAAGTCTTCAAAAGTTATTTCCCACCGCCGAGGACATCCTCCCATGGTAGATCACCCATTGAATAACGAATTGGAGGCTCTTCGCCTAGTCAACTAGAGTCTACTCCAGTAGAACGAAGAGCTCATGAAGCTCTTGCAAGGTCCTCCGCAGACACGACCAACCCAATGAGGTCTTTCACAAGGGGAGCATCAACACCTCGACACCCTCAGGGAAGTTAACGAAAGGGTTAAGAATAACCAGGCCATGGAGCAGGCTTCCCATTTAACTCCTAGGAATGGTGACAACTAAGAAGTGCGGAGTCAAAATATTGGGATCGAGAAAAATAATTTTCTCCCTTACTAGCAGGAAAAGGAAAGAGCAATATTGGGAGTAGCACTTCAGGGACATCCAACAAGAGTTCAGTCACACGAAGGAAGCCATGAGAAGTAAGACCCCCGTGATGATGGATGCTTTGGTACAACACCATTGGGTGTTACATTTTTCCTTCCCTCTAAAATTTAGAATGCCCCAAATGGAGGCTTTCAATGGGACTAAAGATCACATAGATCACCTCAATACCTACAAGAATCAGGTGGAGTAACATGGATATCAAGACCCCATACAACGTCGAGCCTTCACCATCACGCTGAAGGGCTCAGCCTTGGCATGGTTTAACAGGCTGGCCCCGACGTCAATTGATTAAGGTCTAATATTTATATTTATCAATGGAAAGACTGGTTATTAAGATATGAAAGTGTGATAAATATAGTAGTTTATTTAGGAATTGATGTTATGCTAATAAAAGATGGGTTGTGTTTATTTTACAGGATGATAGCACAAAATTGGAGATAATTTATGGAAAGATGAAGCATAGTTTAGGAGGAAGCACACTAGAAAGTGCATTCGGGCAAAGGTAGAATGCGCGTTCGGATGCAAGTGACAAAAAGGTAAGAAACAGAAGAATAAACTTACTAAAAGTTACATCCAAACGGTTGAAGATCACGCGTCTAGATGCATGCCAAGGAACTGCTAACATCAGACTAGAAATTCTGATGGGAATCAATCTCTTCGGCGAGGAAATTATAAATATAAATTGAAGACCTTGTAAAAAAAAAGCTTTTTGCTTATGGATTTTTATATATTATTTTTAATTTTTTTTTCATGTCTGACTAGAAGGTTAAACTATGGCTAGGGGAAAACCTTTCAACAATGTACGGTATTGTTATCGAATTTGAGTTTATTGATTTATGATATTCTGTTAATTGAACTTCTGAATTCTTTTAGCAAATTTTTTATTCTGTAATGATTCTTGAGTCGTTGTGTCATGTACATCGATTGCTTGAATTTTCCTGTGAGTATAACTGATTGTTTCACGCTTGAGTTAATTATCATTATTTCATAAAATACTATAATTGGTTGATTATTCAGGCTCCTGAATAATCCTTTGATTACAACTTTAGGTTTTCTATTTGATTTGATTACTCGAATCAACCGACATATGATTCTTGTCGTAAGTTAAGTAGTAAGTCTTTAATCAACAATGTATGGAATTGAGAGGGAAGACCTGATGCTCTAATATTTTTTTTACTGTTTTAATTCTTAAAATTAAATTTCTCCGATCAACAACTCTTTAAACAAATCATTTTTCTTTAAATATACTTTGGAATTTGTGTGATTATTTTTTTGCTACAATTCCTTTAAGGTTCGACCTCTGTCTTCCGAGAAATATATTACTTCGCTTAACCTGTGCTTGAGTTTACAATAACAAAGTTGAAGCAAGCTTTTGACGCCTTCACTGGAGAATTGAAAGACAAGGAGCCATCATATCTTTGAGGTTTTTGGTATTTGCAATTCGTCGGAGAATCGGTAACTTCGTTCTAATTTCTTTTATTTTTATTTATTCATTCTATTGCAATTTATTTACCTTTTTTTATTTAATTAGATTTCTTTTTTATTTAGTTTTTTTAGTATTTTTATGAGTTCTTGACATCGTGACTTAAGTGGTTGTTTGATAAGAGAGGATTTAGATACTCTATTTGGAAATCTATTTGGTTCATCTGAGTCATTTCATTCTCTGCATACAATGATTGCTAATCTTAACAATAATAGGCAAAATGAACTTCTTGAACATGAGGATCATATTGATAGATTAAGCAATCATGATGAGAACGATGTGGATAATTTAAATGCTAATTAGGGTAGGACTTTGCCTGAATATCTACAACCCGTACGTCTCATTGAACCCTCATGCATTATTTTTTCATTGAATGCCATTAAATTTTTTTTTAAACTTGGCATGATTCAATTACTCCCAAAGTTTCTTGGTATAGAGTTAGAAAATCCATATTTACACATTAAAGAATTTGAGGATGTATGTGCTATATTCTATGACCAGAATGTTTCAATGAGTATAATCAGATTAAAGTTGTTTCCTTTTTCGATAAAGGAGAAAGCTAAAACTTGGTTATATTCATTGAGATCTAGGTCCATAGGTACATGGCCGGAGATGTAAAAATAATTTCTGAAAAAAATTTTTTCCACACATCGCACAAACTTTTTAAAAAGGCAAATAATGAATTTTTCTCAAAAAGAGTCTGAAATTTTTTATCAAAGTTAGGAAAGATTTAAAGACTTTCTTGCATCATATCCACATCATGGTTATGAGAGTTGGTGTGTAATAAGTTTCTTTTATGAGGGTTTAAGCTCACAATTGCGTCAATTTGTACAGATAATGTGTAATAATGATTCATTAACAAGGAACCAGACGAGGCTTTTGATTATTTAGATCAGTTAGCTGAGAGTGTACAATCTTGAGATACCGCATCCCAAGAACCTCCTAAAGGAAAAATCTCACAATCATCACCAAGTGAGGGTAAATACCAACTGAGAGAAGAAGATGACCTAGGAGCTAGGATTGCCACTCTAGCTAGGAGGATAGATGACATGGAATACAAGAGGGTCAATGAGGTTGACACAATACCGATTGAGGAGGTTTGTAGTATTTGTGAGATCTCTGGACACCCTATGAAGGAGTGTCCGACATTCCCTGTTTTAAAGGAAGTTTTGCATGATCAAGCAAATGCTGCAAACAATTTTTCAAAACCTTACAATAATCCTTATTCAAACACATACAATCCGGTGTGAAAAAATTATCTCAATTTTAGTTGGAGGAATGAAAATCATGCATCACAACCACCTCAACAAAATTCCTCAAATGTTGCTCCCTATGTCACTCCCCTTAAAAGGAATATGGAAGAAGTATTGCCACAATTGAGGCAAAATCAGACCAGTTTTATCAATTAGACTGGCTTATAAATGATATCAAGAGTGCACAAAATAAGCAGAAAAATATTAACAGAAAAACTAACCAGGCTATTGAAGATATTATTAGTGCAATCACTAAGTTGACTATTAACCCTTGCCATCAAGAAAAAGGTAAGTTCCTAGCTCAACGACAACCAAATCCACAGCGTTAATTTTTTGTGAATGAAACTGGCACTTCTAATACTATGCATGAACAGGTAAAGTCTATCATCACAATTCGTAGTGGGAAAACTATTCCTTCTAAAATTCAAGAATCTGAGAAGATTTCAAAACCTACGAAGAGTGATGATAAACTTAACCCCTCTGAAATCAATACGTCGGAGAAGTATGTGATACGTGCACCATTCCCACTGAGATTGCTTACTTCCACCAAGACTACTATGCATAATAATATGTTGGAGATTTTTAAGCAGGTAAAAATCAACATTCATTTGTTGTATGCCATTAAACAAATACATTCTTATGCAAATTTTTTGAAAGAATCATGCACAGTTAAAAGAAAATTAAATGTGCAATAGAAGACATTTTTGAATGAGCAGGTATCCTCCATCATACAACTTAGGACTTCGCCAAAGTATAAAGACCTAGGTTGTCCTATTATTTCTTGTATTATTGGCAACCACAGAGTTGAACAAGCTTTATTGGATTTAGGAGCTAGTGTGAACTTGCTCCCTTATTTAGTATATGAACTATTAGGGTTAGGTGAGTTAAAACCCACTTCAGTTATACTTCAATTAGCAAAAAGATCAGTAAAAATATCGAGGGGTATGGTGAAAGATGTTTTAGTACAGGTTGATAAGTTTTATTTTCTCGTGGATTTTATAATTTTGGATACTCAACTAGTATTAAATGCTAATACTTAAATTTCTGTCATTTTAGGAAGACCATTCCTAGCAACTTCAAATGCTTTAATTAATTGCAGGAATGGTGTGATGAAGTTAAATTTTGGGAATATGACATTATAGCTCAATATCTTTAATGTGTGCAAACAATCAGGGAATGTTGATAAGGATGTGCATTAAGTTAACATAATTGAGTCTCTTGTTCCAAATAGAGTATATGATTCCTCTTTATTTAATCCACTTGAGGTGCGTGAAATGAGAGAATTAAGACAGAAATTTGAGGAGCTTCCACCAAGAACTGTTCCACCAATTCCATCCAGTGACAAAACTCCCAAGCTTGATCTAAAGTAGTTACCAGTAGAGTTAAAGTACGAATTTTTAGGAGATGATGAAACTTATCCGATAATAATATCTTCTCAATTAGATTCAATACATGAAGGTATGTTACTACAACTTCTAAGAGAGCATAAAAATGCAATTGGTTGGACCTTAGCTGATATAAAAGGAATTAGTCCATTGGTTTTCACTCATAAGATTTATTTGGAGGATAATGCTAAAACATCCAGAGAGATGCAACGTAGACTAAATCCACATTTAAAAGAAGTTGTAAAGAAAAAGGTGCTAAAATTATTAGATGTAGAAATAATTTACCCTTTGCAGATAGCAAATGGGTAAGTCCTACACAGGTAGTCCCCAAGAAATCTGGCGTCAATGTAGTTGTCAAAGAAAATAATGAACTTGTGCCAACTAGGACAGTGACTGGTTGGAGGATGTGCATTGACTACAGAAAATTAAATTATGTGACAAGAAAATATCATTTTTCTTTACCTTTCATGGATCAAATTTTAGAAAAGGTTGCATCGCATATGTACTATTGTTTCTTAGATGGTTATTCAAGATACAACCAAATTGAAATTTCCCTAGAGGACCAAGAAAAAACCACATTTACTTGTCTTTTTGGCACCTTCGCTTATCGAATGATGCCCTTTGGACTCTGCAATGCACCTGCGACATTTCAAAGGTGTATGCTTAGTATTTTTAGTGATATGGTTGAACGTTTTTTGAAATTCTTTATGGATAATTTTATTATTTTTGGTGATTCCTATGCTGACTGTCTGCCCAATCTTCAGAAAGTACTTATACGATGTAAAGAAAAGAACCTTGTGCTTAATTGAAAAAAAATGCCACTTCATGGTTTGAAAAGGAATTGTTTTTTATCACATTATTTTTTCAGAGGGAATTCAGGTAGATAGAGCTAAGATTGAATTAATTGCTAATTTACCAAACCCCAAAACACTTAAAGATGTTAGATCGTTCTTGGGACATGTTGGTTTCTATAGGAGGTTTATAAAAGATTTTAGTTCTATAGCTAGACCATTTTGTAATCTCCTAGGAAAAGACACACCTTTTCAGTGGGATGAATCATGCCAAGAGGTTTTTGATAAACTGAAAGGCATGCTCATAACTGCTCCAATTATACAACCTCCAAATTGGAGTTTTCACTTTGAAATCATGTGTGATGCCAGTAACTATGTTGTAGGGGCAATTTTAGGGTAAAGAAATGAGAAAAAATCACATGTTATTTATTATGCTAGTAGAACTTCAAACAATGCACAAATGAACTATTCTACTACAGAAAAGGAACTGCTAGCAATAGTATTTGCTCTAGACAAGTTTAGGTCATATTTAGTTGGATCACCTATTGTGATTTTCACAGACCATGCAACTATTAAATATTTATTGACTAAGAAGGATGCAAAACTAAGATTACTTAGGTGGATCCTCCTACTCCAAGAATTTAACATAATAATTAAAGATAAAAAAGGAGTAGAGAATGTAGTGGCTGACCATTTATCTAGACTTGTGAGTGACATGCCCATAGAGACAATGCTGATCAAGGATACATTCACTAATGAACAGTTGTTGGCAATATCATCAACACTCTGGTTTGTTGATATTGTGAATTTTCTTGTTACAGGTAATATGCCACCAGGTTGGACTACTTTGAACCAAAAAAAAAATTCTAGTTGAAGTAAGGAATTTTTTCTGGGATAACCCATATCTTTTCAAATACTGTTCAGATCAGATTATCCGAAAATATGTGCCCGATGATGAGGTAATTAGCATCATATCTTTTTGTCATTCGGGAGCATATGGAGGCCACTTTTCTATGAAAAAAACTATTGCAAAAGTCCTGCATTGTGGATTTTATTGGCCGATAATTTTTAAGGATGCATATAATTATTGCAAGGTGTGTGAGCGATGTCAAAGACTAGGGGGATTAACCCGTAGAAATATGATGCCTTTGAACCCAATTTTGATCATAAATTTTTTTGACTGTTGGGGCATAGACTTCATGTGATATTTCCCCCCATCTTTTGGATATATGTATATTTTAGTGGGAGTAGATTATGTCTCTAAATAGACCGAAGCTATACCATGTCGGGCAAATGATCATAAAGTTGTTTTGAAAATTTTAAAAGAAAATATTTTGTCCAGATTTGGTATACCTCAAGTCATTATCAGTGATGGGGGATTGCACTTTTGTAATAAATATTTTGAGAATTTAATAAAAAAATACAGTGTAACACATAAGGTCGCAACCCTTTATCACCCACAGACAAATGGTCAAGCAGAGTTAGCCAATCAGGAGAGTTCTTACATAAAACAGTAAACCCTAACCATAAGGATTGGTCATTACGACTAATTGATGCATTATGGGCATATTGAACTGCATACAAAACTCCGATTAGCATGTCTTCATATATATTGGTTTATGGAAAAGTTTGTCATTTACTAGTGGAAATAGAACATAAGGCATACTATGCCATTAAGATGTTCAATTTTAGTTTTGACAAAGCTGGCGCCTTACAAAATTACAATTAAATGAGCTTGAGGAGATCAGGAATGAGTCCTATGAGAACTCTAGGATTAGTAAAGAGCAAATGAAGGTGTTCTATGATAAGAATATTGTACGTAAAACATTTACACCTGCACAGAAAGTTCTGTTATACAATTCTAGACTTTACATCTTCAAAGGAAAGCTTCAAACTAGATGGAGTGGTCCGTACATTGTTAAGGAGATATTCCCCTACGGCACAGTCGAGATTGAAAATCCAAATAATGGGAACACCTTTAAAGTTAACGGACAACGACTGAAACCATTCTTGGAGAAAGATATTGTTGAAGTGGAATCCATCAAACTGATGGATCCCCACTATGAATAATCTGTCTCTAACAATTTTGTGTATTCTTTTGTATATTAGTGCATGTTGTTTCTTTTATTTTCCCACAGATACATGGGAACATTATATGCGCATCCAGTATGTTCTTCCTGACCCTTATTAGATCTTACATTGCGTATTATTACAATGAGGACAATGCAAATTCTTGAGTGGGGGGTGGAGAGTATTTGATTGATTGGTTGATACAATTTATTGTACACATGCATATGTGTAAAAAAAACATTTTTTTTTTAAATTTTAGTTTTCTTTAATCGTGTAGGTTTTTTTTTCTACCTTGGGACTTAGGAGTTTTTTTTTATGAGGAAAGTGTGTCAACTTGACAAGAAAAAGGGTAGAAATTGAAAATTTTTCTAAGTATAGAAGGAGGAACTCACTAGACAACGCGTCCAACCACAGAAACAAAGAACAAAACTCATTGGAAATCGCGTCTGAACGTGACCAAAGAGGCTGAACTCTCTAGAATACGCGTTTGGACAGGACTTCATCACGCGTCTGGACGTGTGCTATTCAAGGCTCGTTAATGAGTTAGTTGAGGCGCGTCCGGACGGTTACACCACATGCGTCCGAACATGTGTGGAAAACCTATATATATGAGAGCTCTGAACGAAATTTTTTTTCACAACTTCCTCAACTACTTTACAAATTCATTCCGCCAAGTTTGTACGTGTTTTCCCTATTAAGACCACACTATGGCACCACCACGAACCTCCACTTCAAAGAGGCCTCGATCGAGCACCCAGGAGTCTGAAGAGGAGGAGGACACCACTTCGATCCTATTCGGTTCCAAACTTTAGAAGATCGGGTAAGGTTTTTTAAATATTATGTCACCAAGCCCATTGTCTGTGAAAGGAAGGTTGAGCATAAAGATTTTGCCAGACTTGGGATCCGGGAGATGGGCGGGTTTTATGGGGAAAGAGTGGTTGTGCATCCCCATTCTAGCTAGAGAATTTTACAACAATGCCAAAGACTATGGGAATGGTCTGATCCGTACCTACGTTTGTGGCAATTATTAGGGTAGATGCTATAGCTATAGCTAGATTGATTGGAATGACTCAGGCTCGGGTGGTCAACCCGGACTACCCCCATGACTACCCCGAAGATGAGGTTCGACGGGAGCTATTGGGGGATGATGAATTTGTTTGGACCCAAAATCTTAGGTGTCTTCAGTAGGGTGACTTGAGGAATAAGTATAAGATACTGAACCTAATGTCAGTATCAAATATTTACCCCTTACTAACCACGTATACCCTGACTGTGCTTGTTTGTTGTATGCTATGGGGACGGGGAAGTCCATAGACCTGCCCTCACTTATTTTTTCTGAGATGCAAAGAGCTGTTGTGGATCCGAAAAATTCATCCCTTCCTTTCGCTGGTCTGGCCACAACATTATGTAAGTAGGCTGGGGTGGTGATTGATGCCACCATGGAGAGAGCTAAAAAGGTTGTTATGTTCAATTCTGACTCTCTTATGAAAAGGCAGAGTGTGACTAGACTAGCGGTGGGGGAACGAGGATAGGCAGCAGGAAGAGAGGGAGGTTGTACCAAGGGGTGATGTACCGGGTGATGAGTAGTGGGATCAGTTCCTCAATTTTGATGAGCATTTTGATTTACCAGTGGACGAGGACACTAATCCCAAGACTGGTCGGCAGATACTCTTTGAGTTACTGAGAGGGCAGAGAGAGATGAGAGATTTGAGGGCTCAGATGAGGGGGCTAGGGCAGACTTCCCATGGTCAGACGAGCTCGTCATCTTAGCATGTTTCTTCTATGCCCCGAGAGAGGATGATCATTTTTGTGTTTTCTTTTTAGTTGTCGATAGAAATCAAAGCCTATTTTGGGTAACTTTTTGTTTAGGCTTGATTTCTGTCATCTTTTGAATATGCATTGTACTAAAATTCCAAATATTATATGAAATGCATATTTTGTTCTGTTCTGTTATTAAATATCTAAATAATATTTTTTATGCATAATTTGACACCACAATAAAGAAATAATTTGCTTTGCTTTAAATTTATAATTTTTTAAGCATCACATAAAACTTTATTCTATATTTTTGTATCTCATATCATGTTCTTATAAAAAAAATCACAATTTGTGCACTCTAGACTTTATCAAGTTGAAAATTTGTTAGGTATTTTACCTTGAAAACTTGAAACATATAGTTGAGATGCATAAAAATCCTGGTGATTTTTGATCCAATCTTCCTTGGAGGGTGATTTACATTTACTCAATAAAAAATATTTTTATTCAACTAATCTCCTTCAATAGTCTCATTATTTTTGTTTTGGTCAACATCAATATTGTGAATGATTGCTTGAATTTGAATTATTTGCATGAGAAGTGTGTTATCAAAAGCTTTTTAGATATGATTTTAGGCCATCTTTGATATTATTTGAGCCTGAACCTTATTCTTTGATTATTATTATCTCTAGAAGTCGTGATTGAGCCTTTAAAGCAAAATTTTATTTCTTATACCAAATATATAATAACCGAGCCAATGAAAAAATAATATCATTTATTATTGGTTATCCCGAGATTGAGTTTTTATTGTTTATGTAATTTGAGAGATGTTGGATGAAAAAAGATGATCAAATTTTTTTTTGCTTACTTATGAATATCTGCATTAGATGTCTTGCTGAATATAAAGAAGAAAAAAGTTGAAAAAGCAAAAGAAAGACTATATGTCTAAAAGATTGAAAAAAAAAAAAAGAGAAAATATAGCAAGCATGAGTTTTGAAAAAATTTGAGCAAGTGTTGTAAATTATGCTTCTAAATGATAGAGAGTGAAAGGCTATAGAAAAAAGTTTGGTTGTGTAATGTAAATGTTCTCTCGGTATAGTCTTTTGAATTCTGGAATATTCTTCGTTTTAAAACCCTAATCCTAAGGCCGCATTACAACCTTAAACAAAGACCTATCTAATCTCAAGAGTGTATTAATGGATGCATGACTTGTGTGAATAAGGAAGAGAATTGTGATTATTTGTTTATTGTGTGTCGATTTTCCTTCATGAGATTATGTCAAATCCTTTTCTTTTAGATTACAATTATTTTAATAGACATGTGAGCATTGTTTTGTTTTGACTTAAATATCTTCTTCTCACATGTGATATTTGAGGGAATAGTCGCCATAATCGGAGAGAATCTTTTATGAGCTAATTATCTAGTGAAATTTGACATTAAGATGAATAGTTAATAGTTGTAGAGGTGATTACCAAATAAATTATTAACTTGGCATAGTTAATTCACCCTACGCACGAGTTTATATGAAAATATGACAAGTGCATGCATTTATATGACGTAGAGTTCTATATTTTGCTTTGCATGTGATTATGAAAAGGCTTGTAGCTTAAAATTTTTATAATGTGGTAACAATTTATGTTATAAAATTGTTTTTCAGATATTTGGTCACATAGTGATGTTTGTGGGTATCATCTCTAGAAACCCTCACGAGACTATATTTCTCCACTAGGGGGAACCTAGGGGTTTAAAGACTCGTTGCATATGCTAAATACAATTATGGAGCCTACGAAAGTGGATTTTGATTCGTTTTATTTTGTTAGTGTTTTTATTTATTTTTGTTATTTACCTTACTAGGGACTAGCAATGTCTGAGTGAGGGGGTGTGATTAAGGCCTAATATTTACATTTATTAATGGAAAGATTGGTTATTAAGTTATGAAAATGTGATAAATATAGTAGTTTATTTAGGAATTGATACTATGCTAATAAAAGATGGGTTGTGTTTATTTTGCAAGATGATAGCACAAAATTGGAGATAATTTATGGAAAGATGAAGCATAGTTCACGAGGAAACACACTAGAAAGTGCATCCGGACGGAGGAAGAGCGCGCGTTTGGACGCAAGTGACAGAAAGACGAGAAGCAGAAGAATAAATTTATTGAAAGTTACGTCCGGACGGTTAAAGATCACGCATCGCCAAGGATCTGCTAACGTCAAACTAGAAATTCTAATGGGAATCAATCTCTTCGGGGGGGGAGTTATAAATATAAATTGAAGACCTTGTAAAAAAAACCTTTTTGCTTACAAATTTTTATATATTATTTTTAATTTTTTTCATGTCTGGCTAGAAGGTTAAACTAGGGCTATGGGAAAACCTCTCAAGGATGTACCGTATTGTTACCGACTTTGAGTTTATTGATTTATGATATTCTGTTAATTGAACTTCTGAATTCTTTTAGCGAAGTTTTTATTCTATAAAGATTCTTCAGTCGTTGTGTCATGTACTTTGATTGCTTGAATTTTCTTGCGAGTAAATAACTGGTTATTTCACGCTTGAGTTAATTATCATTATTTCATAAAATACTATAATTTGTTGATTATTCAGGTTCCTGAATAATCCTTTGATTATAACTTTAGGTTTTCTATTTGATTTGATTACTCGAATCAACTGACATCTGATTCTTGTCGTATGTTAAGTAGTGAGTCTTTAATCAACATCGTACGAAATTGAGACAGATGACCTGATGCTCTAGTTTTTTTTTTTACTATTTTAATTCTTAAAATTAAATTTCTCCAATCAACAGCTCTTTAAACAAAACATTTTTCTTTAAATATACTTTGAAATTTGTGTGATTTTTTTTTTCTACAATTCCTTGAGGGTTCGACCTCGAGAAATATATTACTTTGCTTAACCTGTGCTTGAGTTTACAATAATAAAGTTGAAGCATCAATCTCTTCCTTCAAGGAGCTCTCAATATCTTTTTGTATCCCATTTCATAAGAGCTCGGGCATACGAAAAGTTGAGCTACCACCTGTTGAATGTGAAGTAGGGACCCTATGAGAACTTGTGGTCTTATGCCTAACGGATCAACTCAGAGTCCCTAAAGGTAGACGTTCCTGAAAAAATTCACCATTACTGCTTTCATTGCTGGTTTAGGAGTACAGTCGAAAGATTTGATGTTCTCTATATGAAAAAACCCATAAGCGAATATGGTAAAAGTGATAGCCAAGACAGAAAAGTATATCAATGGGGAGGAAGCCCTCCTCTCTAAGGTAAAGAGCTAATCTACACACAAGGAGAAGGAAAGAACGAAAAAGAAGAGGGACCGAAGTTCTAGGAAGGAAAAAGAACGAGATAGGTCTCCAAGAAGAGACAGAGATCATTCCCCCAAAAGAAGGGAAAATGTTAGAAATCGTCTAGCCCCCCCAAAGCCAGAGCTACAGCTAAGATATGCACTTCAACAGCTCACTCTACTCACTCTATTCTCTGTTTCAGATTTCTCCACTAGTGCGTCATTAGTAAGAGAACAAGACAGAGCTCAACAACTAGTATACTACTGTAGCAGAGCTATGATGGGCAAAGGAGAGATATCCAAAAATGGAAAAAACTTGTTCTAGCTTTGGACACAGCTGTGAGAAGACTCAGGTCATACTTTCAGGCTCATACCATCAAAGTTCCAACAGATTAGCCGATGAGACAGGTGCTGCACAAACCAGAATCTTCAGGAACGTTGGTCAAATCGGTCATAGAGCTCAGTGAGTTCGATATCAAATACAAACCCAGAGTTACAGTCAATAGGGAAATTTTGGCAGATTTCACTACAGAAGCACTTAAGGAAGCAACTTATCTGTTGCCTGACCTTCCCACCTAGAAACTTTCATTAGATGGAGTTGCTAACACCCAAGGAAGCAACGCAGGGTTGATTCTGACCACCACAAATGGAATATACGTTGAGTATGCACTTAGGTTCGAATTCAAGGCCTTAAACAATGAAGTAGAATATGAAGTCGTCATCACTGGGCTCAATTTGGCCCATTCAATAGAGGTAGAGCAGCTTGAGATTTACAACGATTCTCAGCCGGTGGTAAAATAGATAGAAGAAACTTATGAGGAAAAGGGAGAAAGGATGATACTGTACGTCAAAAAGGTACAAGAACTGATCAAAAAATTTGTGCAAGTTAAAATTAGGCATGTCCCTAGAACTGAAAATTCACGAGCAGATGTTTTGGCAAAGTTGGCGATAGCCTCGCAGGAAAACCTAGATGGGCTAATACCAATAGAGCACCTAGCAGAATCATTGGTAAGTGTCGAGAATGAAGAAGTGCTTCCTGTACTAGCCTTGCCGAGCTGGATGGACCCTATTAGAAGATATCTTCAAAATGGAACCTTGCCAGAAGACGCCAAGGAGGCTGCGAAGCTAAGAACCAAGTCATCCAAATTCTCTATCCTACAAGGGAACTTGTATAAATGAGGTTTTTTGACACCACTACTTAAATACGTGGGAGATGAGGACGCTAACTACATACTCGGAGAAATCCACGAGGGAGTCTACGATAACCATATCGACGCTCAGGCTCTGCCGGGAAAAACATTGCGACAGGGTAACTACTGGCTCACTATGCTCAAAGATGGCACCGATCTGGTCAAAAAATGTAAGGTCTGCCAGGTACACGCTAATATCCCCCATTGTCCACCTGAGCACTTAACCTCGGTGGTGATCCCTTGGCCTTTCCAGCAGTGGGGTTTGGATATACTTGGACTCCTTCCCACCAGTGTTGGACAATGCAAGTTCATCATCATTGGGGTTGATTACTTCACCAAATGGGCAAAAGTAGAACCTTTGGCAACAATCATAGAATAGAAGGTTCAATACTTCACATGGAAATCAATAATCTGCAGGTTTGGGATTCCCAGAGCAATCATCTCCGACAATGGAAAGCAATTCGACAACCTTAAGTTCAAAAAGTTCAATGTTGATCTAGGGATAAAGAATTACTTTTCAGCTCCGGCTCATCCTCAATCCAACTGACAAGCAGAGGTCAACATCGAAACTATAAAGGCAGCCCTAAAGACCAAGTTGGAAGCTCTGGAAGAAAAATGGGTAGAACATATCCCAGAAGTATTGTTAGCTTACAAGACAACTGCCAGATCAGCAACTCAGGAAACACCATTTGCTTTGGCTTTCAGAACCAAAGTAGTAGCTGTTGTAGAAGTTGGAATCCCATCCCCCAGGGCTAAATTGACATAGTCTGAGCACAATGATGAGTCACTTTTGCTAAATCTCGATCTCTTGGACGAAAAGAGAGACAGAGCTCTGCATCGTATCAAGAGTTACCAGAGGAAGACATCAAGATATTACGACAAAAGGCTTGCTTACAAGAAAGGACCCCTCTTATGGAAAATTGGGTCTTAATTGGGAGGGTCCTTACATCATCTCAAGGGTGATCGGACCTAGAAACTACGAGTTGCAAAAAGAGGAAGGAAAAATCCTATCTCACTCTTGGAACGCAAAGCATCTCAAAAGATTTTTTCAGTGAGTTTCTATTGTAAGAAGACTATTTTCAATAAAGCAACAAGTTTTTGACTCATCTTAGTGTGATTCCATGAAGTAGCTAAAAAGCTAACGATGAGCTCTTCAGCTCATAAAATTAAGATAAGCTCTTTAGCTCATAAAATTAAGATGAGCTCTTTCATTCATAAACAAACAATGAGTTCTTCATCTCATAAACAAACGATGAGCTCTTCAGCTCATAGACTAATGGAGAGTTCTAAAGCTTACAAAGGATGAACTCCTCAGCTCATAAATAGAAGATGAGTTCCTCGGCTCATAAAAGATAGGCTATAAGCAATGAGCTCCTCAAGCTCATATATAAACGGTGAGCTCTTCAGCTCATAGACACAGTGGTGAGCCCTACTCATAAACCAAAAGTGGAGACCCTTAAATCATAAAAAAACGTTCAACTCTTCAATTCATGAACTTGCAAACATAGTAACCAGTAATTACAAAAGAAGAAATTCTCATGATGGGGTACAAGAAAAAGAGATCCTAGTCTCCCCCAAGCTTTCTTTCAGTTCAACAACCTACTTGTTTAAAGAAGCATTTGTAGCCTGAAGGGTTGCGTTTTCTTCCTTCAGTTTATCCTTCTCCTTCTCCACGTCGGACATCATCTTGAGAAGCTTCTATCTGGCATTAGAAAAGAAAATCTCACCAAAAGAAGAGCCAGACAGCGGAGAAGAAGAGCTATTCCTCTTGCGCTTTCTAGAAGATGTAGCAACGTCTTCATTTGTTTCCATAGAGAAAGACTCATTAGAATCTGGGAAGGAAACAAACTCCAGAGTGGCAACTGCAACACTGAATAAGAAGAGGTTTTCTAGTGTTACAAGCTTATAAAAAGGAACAGGATCAACATGAGCCATCTGCTCAACCCTCAGCAGCTTAATTGGAGTCAAGCTAGGCACGCTTATGTAACAGAAACTAGGTCAGAATTTTCATAAATGTCTACAAATTATGAAAAATAGATTAGGAAAATCTACCTTTGTAACAAAATCAAGCTCATGAACGAGGGACCTGAGAGCTCAAGCTCTATTGCTCCTTAGACCTCCATGTGTCCCCAGAGGCAAAGAAAAAATGTTGAGCCCATCCTTCTGAAGAGGAAGGAATATCCAAGACCAGCAGGTGCTCAAAAAAGCGCCTTCATCTGAAGTTGCTAATGCAAGGGAACTTGTCCTCTTCAAGCTCGTAAAAATAAAGGACCTCAGGAACAGTTGGGAACTCACTGTTACCTTGCGACTGCCAAAAAAGGAAGAAGCTAGTCAATGCACCCCATCCCCTAGGAGAGAGGTAGGAAGGACATAAGTCATACTAGGCAAGGATCCACCTGATGGAAGGATGAATAGGGAGATGAAGGCCCCTCTCAAAGGCACCCTCAAAGAAGCAAACCCCCCTAAGGAGAGAAAGTTACAGGGTTCATTAGGACTAAGGACATGTAGGGGCAATTCCGCAAGAAGGGAGAATTACCTTTTGATACTTTCCAACTCAGAGGATGTTAATGCCGATGGAGCTAAGTAGTGGGTTTAGCACCTGAAGTCGATCCTAGTGGAAGCCCGTTACTTGAACAAGGACGAAAAAGGGGTAGCAGTTAGAAACCCAGAGGAGGAGAACACAAAGAGGGAGAAGTCAAGGGATAGTAAGGAACGTGATGTCTCCAAGATTCAAGAAAATACTCCAAGATTTGTAGGCAATGAAGAAAGTAAAAGAGATTATGGAAACTTCAAGAAAACCGAAATTTGAAGGAACAAGAAACATAGGAGTACGAAAAGGCGGTCCCTTAAACTTCCAAAATTATGGTGGTGGTTACGTTTTTAGAAAGTAATTAGGCACGTGCTACAATGTGAAAGTCAGTGTTTAACCTTGTAATTTCAATACTTCTTAGCGAGCCCACCTCGACCCTGGAAGACCTCAAAATATATAAACCTAAGATCAGAAATCTTCAACCCAACCAGATATGGAGCTCAGCAGTTTACGGGTTTCCCTGCTCATCCGAATGTCCCCTCAGAGATTAGGACCTTCTTTTTTTCAATTCAATAAGTCTCTTAGCTATCCAGCCTTTCTGAACTTGGCGACTATACTTCAAGAAGAACTAAGTCCTCCTCGACGTAAGGGGCAAAGGGAACTCAGTAAGAGCATGGAAGCTCAGTAAGAGCATTGGAACTCAGTAAGAGCATAGCAAGCTAATAAATTCGAAAGCACACAGCATCTTAGAAGATCAAAATGTAAAAGCATTAGTCACCTTCTTTTTTTAAAAAAAAAAGAGGAAAAAGCAGTGCATGTTTACATCTCAAAATAGCAATGTGGAGCAGAATACAAAACACGAAAGACAAAAAACAAAGAACAGCAACAGAAGTTCCTTAAATAAAAAATCCTAAGTCACAACAGGAGGAACATATGACAGCTCAGTAATAGTAAGGGAAGCTCCGACTGACACAACAACAGATGTAGGTAAGAGAGGCACCTCAGCTCCGGTTGGTGCCGAGGTCAGCTCTAGAGCCTTAGCATTGGGATCAGCAAAACTAGAAGCAGGAATAGCAATGGGGGACTCTGTAGGAGGAGCTAAGATCTTTGCCTCTTTCTCAGTGCTTGATTTCTCCCCCTCTTTATTGAAAGGAGCTCAAATTCAAAATTTAAACCTGGATATGAATCTGCATCATGACCTTGAAAAATAAGATATCCAATAGCCCACCAATTAGTGGCAACCTCGTCCTTAAGATCAATAATCAAGGCGTCCTTCTTACGGGCTGCAGCTCTCTCGATCTCAATTTCCCTCAGCAGAAGAGTGTTGGCCTCAGCAAAAATGTCATATTCCCTCTTCATTGTCTTAAAGGATTGTAGGGCGTTTAAGGTCTCCTTGCGATCTTGAAGTAGGCTATCTTCCTTTGCTTAAAGCTCTTCCCTAGATTTTTTGGCCTCCTCCTCTAGACCTTTATTGGCAGAACTCAATTCCTCAACTCGAGCTTGAAACTCGGCGTTAAGCAAGCTCAGCTCAGCGACCTTAAGCTTAGATGTCTTTGCAGACCTCTCCAAAGCTCGGATCATTTTCACTAGGGCGCTTATATGGATAGCCAACTAAAAAAAAGAGTAAAGGAGCATGAGGCTGGGCCAAGACACAAGACAAAGCAGGAAAAAAGTTAAGATGAACCAAAAAATACTGATGTTGCATACAGAGTTGTAGTAGCAGAGTTATGTAAAGGAATTACAGCAACCCTGTCAATGCTAGACTCTAGAATAACTAAAGCAATAGTCTTCCCAACCAGGCCTGAATCATCAATAAGCGAACTCTCGCCCATCTCGAGCTTCGTAGGTAAACCCTTCACTTATATACAAGGATCTTTCCCGGGAGATCAAGAAGAGGAAGAACCTCTTAGGAGGGGAGTCAGGGACTCCAAAGCCCCAGCAACCTCTATAGACGGTGGGGAGGATGAGGCTAGTGGGCCCTATGGCCAAAACTCCTTGAGATAATGAAGTCAAGTTTGCCTCTAATGAGCGCATAATATTGTATATGTAAAGGCCTCATTACATACATTTAAACTCAACTTTTGCATCTAAGTACTTAGTGTTAGCCGATTTTACGAATAATATTGATATTTCGATGTTGCATGTTTTTATAGCTTAAATCATTGATTTTAGGACCTTGCAACTATGATGGATGTGTGGTGAAGGCATGGACACAATACATGAAGATTTGGAGGCTTAAAAGTGAAGAAATCAAGGAGGTTTTGGTGTTTGGGAACAAAGGCACCAACTGCCACATCTTTTAAAAGTACAGCCTCGGTTTTCCTCCATTTTGACCTTGATTCACTTCGAATCTGAAAAAGTTCAAAACATAAAAGTTGTAGATCTGGATGTATTATGTATCGTGCCAAAATTTCAGCTCAATCCAACGGTTGGAGAAAAGGTTATGCCAATTCTAAAAAAAGTGGTCCAAAGTAGAGAAGGAATCGTACACAGAACTCCAGTAGCTAAACTGTACCGGTACGCCCTCCTGAAACAGCCCCGAATGCCTGCAAATCATGCTCCACTTGCTTGGGGGTCCCACCATTAATTCTCCCACTTGCCCTCTAACTTTCCTTACACATCTACATGTCTCCTACACCATTCTTGAAGACTTTGGAGGCAATGACATTAATGGGGATGAGAAAGAAGGGGGCTGCCATTGTGTGTTGGAGGCTTGGCTTGTCCTAGCCTGTGCAATGCATCAACTCAGCCTCCTATGGATGGGAGGCCCTACACACAGACCCTAGGGACCCTCATGGACAAAAATTGAAGACACACACTCCATATATACAACATTATTCAGCATTGTAAAGGGTGGCTACCTAAGCTTAGGAGTAGTTCAAGGAAGAAGAAGATGAATAGTGCTAAAAGTTTATATTTTTGCATTTTCTTCATTTCAATGTCTTGTAGTCTCTTGTAAGGATCTTCTAAACTTTGTTTAAAGTCTTTAATGTTATTTATTGCAAGTTCATTTTTAGTTTAATCCTCTACTCTAGCTTTCACCATTGTTGTATTAAGTTTTTCTTCATTTCTAGCTTAAAATGGGTATTGAATATTTTTCTTCTTAATTTATATTTTCTTGCATTTAGTTAAGTTCCATGCTTAATTTCTTCATTATGTCCATTTACATTATGCTTGTCTTTCATTTTATCATGAGTAGCTAGATTTTAAGGTGAATAATCCAAGGGAGACCTCCCTTTGAGGATTCCATTTTAACTCTTTTTCTTTCCTCTCTCTGTGTACGGTGGTTCGGTTTGACTGGGTTGAGAGTGGATGTGGTGGTGAGTCTTTGATATTTCGTAGGCCTAGTCACGGTTTATGCTTGAATCCTCACCATTTCATCCCTAGCTTCTCACGAATCAATCGTTCATCTATAAACCCTCGGAGGAAGGTTTCGAGTTGATTGGGCATTCTCATTGGAGTGACCTCTTAGATGAGCCAACACTTGTTTTCTTGCATTTTCCTTAAGAACACATAACTCTCCAAAACTCAAACAAAAGATTTTACATTTTCTTTACATTTTGTAAAATCACCTTCACATAACTTGAACTTTCCTTCCCCGAGGAGATGACCTTGGAATACTCTTCCAAGTAAAACACCGACACACAAAAGACTCTTTGCGATTGGGGAGCACTTTTGTTCACATTTCACATTTTATACATTTTGTTCATTTCATTTCATCACCATCATTTCATTGCCCTTTCTCTTGCATGAATCCGAGTGAGAGTGACACTCACCCACACACATAAGTCATATATATATTTGAGGGTTCATGTTAGGAGCTTAGGAACAACAACAACCTTCTCCAACAAAGCCGACAAAGGGGGAAGGATCATTTGATGAGGAAGAATAGAAGATGGAGGCATTTCAACCCTCTGCACTTTAGAAGAAGGGCTAAGTTTGGGTCCCACTCCAGCTTTTCGTGTGGCTTTTCCTTTCATTTTAGCAATCTTGGCCTTCACCGCTTCTGCATCTTGAGCCATTGACCTGGAACCTGAGAAAACGAGCATATCAACTCACAAAAAGTATATAAAATAATAATATAGAAAGAAAAATCTTACCAGCAGGATCCTCTGCACCAACAAAGGAGATGGGAATCGGGGCTTTAACACCCAAGTGAAGTAAGTGTTTGTGGCTTGATGAGTTCAAAATACCTCTCTGAATCATAACCCTCTAAGCTCTACAAAATTCGCTTGTCCCCAGCGCTAAGCTCAGGTCGAATACCTGAAGAACAAAATGAAACAAACAAGAGCAAGTTTATGGAATAAGTCATCAAATCTGACCCGAGTTTACTTAGGCGGGGGCTTAACCAAGTTGTCAGGGGCAGACCAAGCCCGAGGAACTGGAAGAGTGTTTGTCACATCTTCAGGCTTGAATTGCCACTCTCTGTCCCACACAAAGAAGAAGAGCTTCTTCCAGCCCTTGTGGGAGCTCGGGAGGTTAGAAATTAAAACTTTAGCTTTCACTCGTTTGGAAATGTATAAGAAGCCTTCAAAAGGAATATACTTGACATTGAAGAACTTCATGAGAAAAGACACTGTAGGTACCCCAAGATCATGCTTCTTAAAGTAAACTATGAGACCCGTCAGGACACCCCAAAAATTAAGAGAAAGTTGAGCTGGACAAACGTTAAAATGCTGCAAAACACTCGTGTGCATTGAAAAGCAAAGACCATTTACAAGGGCAGAAACGAAGAAGCAGACCTTCCTAATAATGGAGGAATCGTACCTAACATCCTTATCTGGTCACCAGTACTTCAAACCCCCAGGAAAACTGAAACGAGCAGATAAGACCTTCTTATAAGAAAGTGTGACCTTAATGGGACCAACGAGGTCTGAAGCACTGATAGTAGACGTAGCACCTTCAGCACTATCAGAAATCCCCACACCATTCACTTTAGATTTACCTTTGCTAGATTTTTTAAATATAGGAGAAGGCGACAAGGGGGCTCCCCAATGTTTACCCCAACATCAATGGAATCAACACTCGGGAAGTTATCAATTTCTTCACCTACATCTCCCAAATCGGTATCCTCATCGACAGACCTGTCACCCATGAGAGAAATAGACGAGGGGTGGCTTCGAAAGAGGCAGACATAGTTGGACAAGAGAAAGGAAGCCTTGTCCACTATTACAAAGTCATAGAATAAAGATCGAGAAAGAGGGGAATGAAAGACGAAGAAGAACCTCAGTTCCTAAAAAAGCAAAAACAAAAGGTCCAAAAATACATAAACTACCTCAGATTCGAGGGATCCATAACGAAAAAATAACCAAGAGGCCAAGAGACGTACCTAATTAGGAACGAGCGGCAAACCAAAACCCAAGGGAAAAAATAAAGAGCGAGCCTTTTACAGCCTCCGAATCAAGCCAAAAAAAAAACCAATTTTAGGTAAAGCCCTAAGAGCACCAGCGGTTGGGGAAGTTAAAATCACAAGGAAGAAGGCAGGCAAAACACAAGAAATAAGAGTTAAATGGAAGAACGTGGCGGTTACAGTCAGCTCAGAAGCATTCAAAGTCGGATGTACATGGGTCTTTGAAAAGGGGAATGTGTGCAAGAAACGAGGAGGAAATGATTGCACAAAACCGCCAAATAAGTCTCTTCATGTGCAAATCGAGGTCACCCTAGGGAAATCTAACTCAGCCTGGATACAGCTCAGCCCCTACTCAAGTCCACTTTGACCAAGGGTGGGGGGGCAACTGATGATACCTGGAAAAAATTCCAAGGTTGAGGTCAGAAGCGGAGGTCAAGGGAAGAGCTTAGCCGGGAGATACTGAGCTCAGGAACCCAGACTCGGGATCCCCTCGATTTGCACACCAAAGAAAACATGTGAAAGACAGCTGGAAACCACTATGCGTCCCCTTAGCAACAACGGGCATCAAACCAGGCGCAAGACCCTTTAACCACTAAAAACACTGCCTAGAATCGAGCAAGGCATTACGGGGGGGAGGGCAAAGATCTCGCTGCAGATCCCTTGGAATCATTAGCAAGTCTATTAATATTGTACAAAACTCTCACTAAGGGGTCAATCCCTTCCATTGGAATAAGGAAGATTCTGTACTTTACCCTACGCATTGAATAAAGGGCATCCGGAGCAAGAGTCTCCTTTAGAGAGTAGATTAGCGGAGCACCCGAGTTGGTGAACCATTATAATTCTTCAGAATAATCTTTCTCACTTCAGCATATACTTTGAAGTCCCCAAAGCCTCATAGTTCAGATACAGCCCCCAATCAAGTGTGATCTGTTCAACCACGTTTAGAGCACCATTAATAATAAACTAGATTCCCAAATAAAATTCTTAAAATAAATCAATTGTTCTCCTTAAAAACAAAAGCAGCCTCCATGATAAGATTTTAAATATATTTAATGATGGATGATTTAATTTCATCAATACTAATTAAAAAAAAATCACTTTGACTCCACTAAAAGACGTACCCAATAAACCCAATTTTATTAGAATTGAATCAGCCTGGTCTTTGGACAGTGAACTGGACCCTAAACCGATCCAATTCTTGAATTTGACTCTATGTATAGTCAAACAGCCTTTGAATCGTAAAATCGAACGATTTTATATAAAACCGGAGAATCAGATGAGTTGTTTAAACTGGACGGTTCGAATTTTAAAGAGATAAAAAAATCGAGTCCTCTGCTGTTTTCTCTTCTCCAAACCAATAGCAACACATGACATGACTCAACTCAGGCAATCAATCTACTCAACTCAGCCAGCCATTGGATTGCATACATTATGGACATGTTTTATATTTTTTTAATTAAATTATTATATTTTTTTATTATATGACCAATCCAATCAATTGACTTTACGGTTTATTCGATAAATCATTGTCTTGGTCCCTGCCCAATGCTAATGCCAATGTCAATGCCAATGCCAATTCAATAACCGTTCCAATTCTATTAACAGTTAGTAAACCTTTCTTGGCCCAAAGGAGTGATATACCTTTCCCCCATCCATGAAAACCTTCCATAGCTTTTTAACACAGAAGAAATTTATGGTGCCATTGAATTGTTAGAGCATCTTCAATCTTTATTTTTTAAAAATTTAAATTTAAAAATCTTCTCAAGATCTATTCTCATATCAAATTAAGAAAGACTTTTTTATTCAAATAAAATGAGACCCAAATTCATACCCAAATTTTTAATTATAATATTTCATCATCTTTTAAATATTCAATGATCATATTTTATCATATTTTAAATTTAGGTTTGTCTTCATTTAAATTTGAATTTCTTTTACTTTAAATTTGAATTTCTCCATTAGAGAGGTCTACACCAAACTAAATTTTTTATTTTTTTAAATTAGAATTTAAATAAGAGTTTGAATTTTTCATAAGTCGACTCAAACTCCGATAGCACGGCTCAAATTCGACAACACCAACGCCAGTTTGAGCACCTTCTCTGGACCTGTTGGCCCACATTTTCATATCCAGCTCAATGTTTGACAAACCTTGTCACTGGATTACTTCCACTCCCTCACCTACTGTTCTTTTTTTTTATGTGCTAGTAGTTCATATCTTATCCTCTACAGATCGATTTATTTTCTTAATTCTTATTATTTAAGTTTAGACTTTAGATGCGATTAAAATTCTCAAATGTGGTCCAGCTTTAACTGGTAAAGGTTGATAGGGAAAGCCATCATGATGCTTAGTTGTGGTGGGTCCAATCATTGTTATTTTCCCTTTTTTTACTTGGTTTTACTTAACCCCCCACTAAGTAGGTGGACCCCATAAAACATTCTAAACCTGCATGATTGAAATGTTGTGTAGTATACAATTTTACGAAATTTAATAACTGGTAAAGGTTGCATTCATTACCAAACTCGATAATTTAATATCGATTTATGTTAATAGTAATTGATAATATTAAAAATTGGCTAAGGCTAAGTTTGGACTTCTTAATTTGGACATACTAGTTTAGATCTCTCAGCTAATAATCGTTAGCTCGAGAGGCACAAGTCAAGAATTATCACTGACGTACTTCTCATGCAAACGATGACAATATTAACTCATATTTTTTAGAAGATCACATCACGCCTAATGAATATAGTTTCTAACGATCAAATATGTCACCAGATGGGTTGTAACAACTCCGAGGGGATCATATTACTCAAAGATCGCGTTGATTATGGGAAGAGTACAAAAATTATGCAAGACAATTGTATACTATAAATAGGAACGAAACATCTATACCAAAATATATATGCAATCATATAACCTTCTTCCTCAAGTAATAGAACACTCTCCCAAGAGCAAAATATTTCATTAGAATAGACTAACCAAGCTTTCAAGTTCGAAAACCACTATAAATTCTCAGTTTACTAATTTCTGTTCGTAGCTATAACTCATTAATCGATTGTTCAATCCCCAATAGCTTAGAAGCTATGATTGGATATCCCAATAAACCCCATCAATGTCTTTAACAAAATCCTCAAACCGTTCACCTCTGTTTAACCGCGCAAAACACACCATTAGTAATAAAAATAATATATGCTCAATTGAGAGGTTTTTTCCTAAAAATGTTACTCCCCAGAGGTTTTTTTACCCCTGCCTAATGTGAGGGGACCCCTAAACTATTATTATTGCTATTAATATTCCAATGCTGTCTCGTCATTAACTATTGCATAAACAGTTTAATGAACATTTGTAATGGCCCTAGTTTTAGCAGAGAATATACCCAGAATAATCACCTGTACTATTAATTTCCTATACATCCACCTAAATGCCTAGTCATCTCCACAAGATCACTCTCATTCAGGAACCTCCAAGAGCCTATATACAAAACATTAAACATCAGTGTCATTGAATTTTGAGCATCAATTATCAAAAAGTGAATAATCATACACATATTGCTTTCATTGTTGTTTTTGCTTAATTACCTCAATTAACACCAATAATGCTGTCCTTAATCTCACTCTAAGGTGTTTAGGGTTTATAGGTTTATGATTTTTTAATCATAACGCGCAATCATAAAAAATCATTATAAAAATATAGGCTCATAAATCATGTATGTCGATAAGATAAAATGATAATAATAGAAGACTTTGCGCCCTTTTTCTGTTAAACATTAACAACGAAAAAACAAACAATGAAGAATTGAAAAGATGTATCATTTTTCATCTTAAATACCTATCATTCATGATCATCGAAAGCGGATTCAAACAAGCTTGTTCATACTGGGTTTTTAATAATAAATGTTTTAGTATCGACAAAATTAAAAAATACTAGTCCTATATTCATCAACAAACTATGTCTACATCTATATTTCTTCTTTTTTTTCTCCTATTTCCATTTTTTTTTTTTTGGTTTTGAGATTTCTTTCGTATTCTCTTTGGCATTCATGATCATGTAATGAGATCACTTATAATTCAACCACCAACCGAGTCATCACTATATGAAAAATGCATTGGAATTCAATGGTACAAGTAGTTCATCTGTTCATGCTTATCTTATTCTTCGTATTACACCTGCTCTCCTAATCCAGGATTCCCTTTATCGTTTAAACGTGGACAAACCATCAAAAGAAAGCTATTAATTAAATTAATGCTTAAACTAAACCATGAACTCCACGACCTATCAGCAATTATTGACTATAAGATAATGTTCTATATTTTTTTGTCAAAATATTCCAAGAATGATGCTTTTAGGTAACGTAGAGATGCTATTTGATTTAGGATTCACCACATTTATGAAACCAGTTTAAACTAATTTTTATTTTTTCTCAATGTGTAAAAACACCAAAACCGAATTTCCAAAGAGCATGTCTAAATAAGCAATGAACATATTTTAAAACTTGAATCATTTTAGAGTTTACATAGTTACAAGATGAAAATCGTGTAGTCAACAAATGGTCGCATCCCGGGAACTTAAAAGATGTGTGTATACAATTGATGAGAGATATGAATTAACCTAGAATTACTTGAGCTCAATCTAGATTATATAATCTTTAATCCAAAGTTGAGGAATATTAATTCAGGTTCAAATTAAAATTCAGGTATGTAGCAAAGTGGAGGATGTGGGTATTTTGAATGGTATGATCCTCCCATGTGTAACCGATCGAAGAACAACATTCTTGGCTTGATAGTGAGAATTAAAAGAATGGAAGCACAGTTGACAAGAATTTGACATAGATAAAAGGTATTGGGGATCTTGCTGATTCTAAGATGGTTAGTGGTGTTGATGAATTGGAAGAACTCAGGCGTGAACAAGGACAAAGAGATTAATCCTGCACCTAGTTATGAATTAAGAAATTAAGAATTTCATGTGTTGTTTGGTTAGTCCAGAAGAGTGTATTGTTTATGTAATGTCGTGTTTTGTTTAGTCCAAAAGGGTTTGTTTAGATGTGCAAAATGGTGTGTTGTTTATGTAAATAAGAAAAGATATTTGTGCCATTTAATTATGAATGAAGTTCTCTTGTCTTCTTTTCCAAAGACCTACTTATTTGTTTGATAGAATGTACTATGTAAAATAGAAGAATACAAGAGGCATAACAAGTGTACATAAACAAAAGAGTGGTTCATAGACAATGTTCAAGCTACCCAATTCTATTATATTGTCTGCAAAAACTGTTAAGAAATGTAAATATGTTAATGCATAAAATCTGGGATCTCCTT
>CM042196.1:11310619-11343153 GCA_023539305.1 Ilex asprella
AATAATTGAATAAAGAGTTTTTATCTCAAGAACACATAAATAACAAGTCTTGAAATCAAGAACAATTGATTACCAAGGTTGGAGAACAAGCATAATTAGATATCAAGTCTTGACATCAAGAACAAATCAATACTAAGCTTTTAAGTCAAGAACAAATCCATATCAATAATAAAAATCCAAACTTCTTGAAGAAAACTAGGTTTGGATGTTAATAATAAAGATTTAATGGATAACAAGCTATAACCTCCATCAAACATGGTAAGGATAGCAAGAACAATCAAGAAACAAGGATTTCATATCAAATACATATTAATATGAGTCAAAACATGTATATGTATAACCCTAGGTATCATTGAACATGATTGAAAGAATTCCCCTACCTTGCTCTTCCTTAGTGTTCTTGAAAAACTTGAAAGATTTGATCCTCTTGCTTGTGAAAAATTTCTTTAATCTTGTGTTTCCAATTCTTCTTTCTTGTTTCTCAAGGCTTAATAGGGTTTGAAATGATGTTTGGACGCTTAAGGAGGCGGCCTAAAGTATTTATAAAAGAAGAAAAATATCTCAGCCGACATAATTCTGATGTTCTGATTCGTCGGTACCGTTCGAACGGACCTTTACGTTCGAATGTCCCTTGAATTTCAAATGTTGGTTGCTCCCAGTACTTTGTGTTTTCCATCAGACAAGAGTTTTACCGTTCGAACGGACTTTAACGTTCGAACGGTTTTTCCAGTTCTACAGTAACTTCCAATGCAGTTTTGACCTATTTAAAAGTCGATTTAGAAAATTTTCGTGAAATACTATTTTGTAGCCCTAGAAGTATACTATCTACTGTCAAAATTTAAGATCAAATGGACATCAAAATAAAAAGTTATGATCCAAACATTAAGACAGTATCTATGCTCCTTCTTATTCAAATTCTCCCTAAGTGTGCTTTCACTTTGGAATGCTTCCAACTTCTACAACATACCTTATTACCTCAACTAACATTTTTATATCTAATCTTACCATCCACATAATTTGTACATACATCGATATATATATTAACAGTTCCATAGCATAAGTACGTTACTATATAACGATAGAAATATGGGGGTTTACCCGAACGACTTTCAAAACAAAGACCGAACATGGTCCTCTTTGTTTTTTTTTTCTTTAGTTACATTTTGCTCGTGCTAATAGCAATCGAGACAGAGGGAGAAAACAATTAACTCATTTCTAAAGCCAAAGGCAACAATAACAAATAGCCTTGAACGAAGTTAAATGTATTGTGATACTGCCGAGAAGTTCAACCAGACTTTGTAAGTTATCCTGTGAAATTACATCACATGAATTCTTTATGCATAGGCATATTTTTATGAACAAATAAGGGATAATAATCATGCGACAAAGCACGTTACTTATATTTGTATTTGCTGAAATCCATCCATAGAAAATAGAGACAACCAGGCTCCATAAACATTCCAAATGAATGATACTCGATTGGTCCCTCTATTGGCTTAGTATCGATACACCTTAATAGAGGAGTTAAGATGAGTGGTCATCTCTGCTGATTCAATGATGCCGACAATGGTCTACTTTAGTGCAACTGTTATTTGATGATTGGTTGGTTGGGCTAAGCATCTCTTCTTTGGACACCGAGCAAAAGCTAAAGTCCTGGAGTGACCACATATGAAGAGGCCGAACAAATAATAAGATGCTTTCTTGGTTTTTCTTTTATCGGTTTTGATAGGGATTGAGCATTATAGTGGCAGGATGTCCCCTTGCAGTAATCAAACCAATTTGCTACAAAGACCGAGCACAGACGGACGGAAGAGAATTGAGTCTAAGCTTCATAAACTGAACAGATCCGAAGGTGCAAGGATGCACGAATCATAAGAAGGTTTGGACAGCACTCATGGACTGGAGATACGAAGATTTCAGGGACACCTTTGCCTCGTTCCCACAGACGGCGCCAAATTGCACAGGAAAAAATCCGTCAATCGTTGATGCATGTCGAAGTATGTCCTAGCCTTCGAGTATCATCCAATCCGTGAGCTGCAAGGTAGAAAGAGGTTAGAGGGACCCCCGGTGTTGAGCCAGGGGAGGCCCCTCCAATGCCTAAGTCAGTATTGTGATCAATATCTGAATAAGTCACTGTGTAAAACTAGGAAAATAATCGATGTGTGTGTGTGAAGTATAGAGTCGATGTGCTCTTTCTCCACGGCCCCCTCTTCTTTGGGTCTTCCCCCATATATATAGAGAGGATTAGGGGGCTACTTATTGTGCAGACATCAATGTTAAAAGATAGGTATGACTAGTCTACCAAAAATACTCATTACTTGTCACATATTTATTGTAGTAGATCCCACTGGTGATATTTGGCAAATCCTTCATTGGGAGTGGGGCTGGTGGACCTTCTTGACAGAAATGCCCCGCCAGGTTCATATTCACTCTATCTTCATCCCTCTTTCTGTTAAAGCACAAGGACTGGATGTCAAGTTTTTTTTCTTGACAATCAATCATCTCAACATGTAATAAGTCATTTACATTTGCTTCCCTTTATATGAGATAGCACAAAATGAGCGAAGCCAGACAAAATAAAGTTTTTTTTTTGCATCGAGAGGGAAAAATATGTTCATTTGAAGGATTGAGGCCAATGTAGCGTGGTCCATCAACCATCATCTCTAGTTGATCCAACAAATACATGATGGACTCACACTATTGAAATCCTTGTTACGTGAGAAAGTGATTGCAGGTAAACCTTTGAAAAGTGAGAGACTATTCTTCTTCTAGAGAGAAGTACAACGACGTCTCTTCTAGTGATTTTGAAGTTTTCGTCAACATGTTACAAAGCTCTAGTCGTATTACTCAAAGACTGACCCCAATAAAACAAGAAGAAAAACATAGGTTCCATGAGGATATGGTGAACCAAAAGGAAGTGTCATTTGGGCCACATATAAATTGTGATATTTGGAGGTATTGGGGTCGGGTTGCACATGAAAAGTAAGTATAACATTGAGTCAAAAATGTCTTCTACAAGGGACAATGTTTGATAGTAACAGTACGACAAGCGATAACTGGAGCTTCCTCACTACTTCAAGGATAAAATGTAATGGCCTTATAAAGAGTTCATGTCTGGATGGTGAAAACCAGGAAGGTACCCTACTTGGTTGTATGAACTTTGACTATTTTTCCTAACGGAGAACTATCTCTATTTGCATTTTTGAACTCGTTTTTTTATTATATAAATGTCTGACCGCACATAATCATCTATAAATCATATTATTGAATGAACCCTAAGTCAGAAAAAAAAAAGGGAGGGTAAAGAGGTTTCAGAGTTCACAATTTTGCATGGATTATTTAGAATAAGAAAAAAATTTTGTATTGACATCTGACCTCTTCAAACAAGTTAAAAAGTAGATAAATTTTCGTTTACTTATCAAAACCAAAAAAGAAGAAGAAAAAGAAGGCAATTGCAAACAAATTAAATCAAACATCATCTCTCTTTTTTTTTTTTTTGTCAATTTTGATCAAGGTTAAATGTATTTTACATAAGTGAATTCTTCCCTAAAGAAATTATATGAATTTTAAGTGTATTTCACTCTATATTATTATGACACTTATTAAAATATAATAAATATTCACTATAGATTATTGTGATACTTATCCAAATATAATAATTTATCATTGAGCAAAATTAAAATAAATACAATGAAATGGGCTTGAATCCATTTAGATCTCATAGGTATCTACCATTAGATGATGGATGATATTATCTATCATCTATTTAATATGACAGTTAGCACTTTGAATTTTATTTTCACATATTTTATTTTCTCATTTTTATCATATTACTCATTTCTATCAAGTTAAATCATTTAATTTTTGATTAATTTGTGGCTCAGTCTAATTTTAATTTCGGGCATAGTTCATATATAATAGTGTATAAATATTATATTTTTTAAGGTCATGTATTTTTTAAAAAAATCAATTTTTTAAAGGAAATATTGGGTGGAGAAGAATTAAAATTATTATTTTATATAGTGGGATCAATTTTTTGAGTGTTTGAATTTTATTTTGTATTGTACTTTTAGACATGAGTTGTGACTAATAATATGACCAGTAGATTTGATTGAGTGGCTTTAAGTTCAAGATAGTTGTGGTTACATAGTAGGCTTAAAATAAATAATACTGACTAAATAGAAGGTAAAAATAATAATTAAATTATGTAATGTTGGCATGATGATGACTTTTAATTTTAATGTTAATTCATTGGAAATTTAATTTATTTAAAATTTAAATTATAATTCTTATGTCAACACCACATTGTCTTATCTTCTTTTTAATTCTACTTTTCTACTGGCAAATTTATTAAAATTAAAATTAATAATGTAAGATTCACCAAAAAAAAAGAAGAAGAAAAATAAATCTCTAATGATTTGATTTTTGATATCTTAAAAATAAAGTAATAAATATTACTATTATAATTTAATGGCTAGGATTGCGACTCACCACTAACTTAATGATTATGATAATTCATTAAGCCACTAACTAATATTTTTTGTAAATATTAGAAAGTTTATTGACTGCTGTAGTCACTAAGAAAAAAATATTTATTGTAATGATGATATCAAGTTAATATTATTACCTAATATTGCTAATTAATATTATATAGATAAATAAAAAAATAGACTTACACATAAATTAATAATTACCGTCAATGTAATTAAATAATCACTCACTTTTTTTATATAAATTAATAATTATTTAAATAAAATTTATTTTATCCATTTAAAATTTTATTATTCATTATTGATAATTACTATTGTATTGAATGTCTCGTACGTAAAGAGCCGAAAAGCGCGAAACCCTACATATAATTTAGGTGGGACCCACTCCACGCCAGCGAATCCCACGAAACTTATCCACTCTCGTCAAACTTGGTGTTCACTGTTCCCCACCCCCATCCAAAACCCACAAGCAGCCACCCACAGATATATATACGCCCCCCTCCGGTGGTGCTGGTCTGGACTTTGTTGGTTTTTTTTTAACACCGCCTTCCCAAACCATTCCCAACAAAAACTGTGAACTCTTCAAACCCACAAATATCAAAGCCTCCCATCACACAGAGGGGGAGAGAGAGAGAGAAGATTAGAAAAAGGTAAGGCTTTGCTGGCAAACGCTGGGTTGTCGCCTCGTAATGTACAGAACTAGAAAAGCGTGGAGTAAAAGTAAAAACGATGTGTGATTTTACTTTTTCGATTTGGGTTTGGACTTTTGGGTGTTTGAGGGGCATTTTGCCAAAGATTGCATTATTAGCTATCTTTAATATATATCTCATCAGTGAAGGCCTTGCCTTCTTCCTCAAACTGCGAGACTCGAATCATATACCCATGTACAAAGAATCTGTCTAACCTGAATGCACAATCCATTTGGGGTTTGATTCTTTACTTATTTTCCAAATTTTCTCTATCTTGTATCTGTATATTAGAAATCCCACTTTGTTTCTGGTATATATTTGGAGTAAATGACCGATTTACTTTTAATTATGTGTTGTGAATTAATTTCAGTTGAGATCATTTGATTTATTCATTGAAGTTTGATTCAAAGCGAATGGAAAACGGCCTTGAGAACCAGATGATCTTAGATTCAGTCATGGAAGAGTCTCTGATGGAGAGGGGATCTGGGCATTTCGGGTATCTGTCTCCTCATAACTACTTAATTTGATCATGAACCATTTTCTTTTTCTTATTCTTGTGTGTTTTTAACATTCGAATTCAAGTTTCTTATAACTGGGTTTCTCTTAATTTGGTCTATTATGAATTTTTAGGTGCTCACATTACAGAAGGAGATGCAAGATCAGAGCACCTTGTTGTGATGAGATATTCGATTGCAGGCATTGCCATAATGAATCTAAGGTTAAGTTCTTTCCTTTTTTCTTTTTGTTCTTAGAGTCAACAATTTTTCTTTTTATGCTATTTTCCTCTTTATACGGTTACCATATTTAGTACTGCATTATAAAACATCTAATTTTATTTAACACTGAACAGAATTCACTAGAAGTTGAGACCCTGAACCGGCATGACATACCTCGCCATGAAGTGAAAAGGGTTGGTTATATTTAACTCATCGTCTTTATGGCTCTTTATATGTGTGGACTGTATTATTTTTTACTTTGTTTTCCTTTCTTCATTTTCATTTTCCTTTTTGAAAATAAGCCGAGAAAGAAGGAAACAAATTTGGGAACATTTTGTTTTGATTTTTTGATTTTCTTTCCATTTTGTATTCTGGATGTTGGAAATTTTGTTTTGTGGGTGTAAAAGTAAAAGTGTCACTTGGATTTTGTCATATTTACAAATTTTGCAAAATATTGTTTAGTTTATGGATTAATTATGGCTTCTATCACAAGATGCAACTCCTTGTGAAATTTTGATATGGCTAAGCAGCTATCTTTTGTTTCTTTTCCTTTTCTCTTTTTGCTTTTGCTGCTTTTACTTGATTTGCGATCTTTATTCTTTTATGGCCTCCTTTGACATACCTTGCAGTCTCTTTATCTTAAAACAACCACTTTTCTAATTTATATTTCTAGTTCTCTTGTTTTATTATAAAAGGGAGAAGTATACTAATCAAATGTGATCTCTGCTTTATTTGTGTATTTCAGGTAATCTGCTCATTGTGTAACACAGAACAAGATGTGAGTTTCCTTTTATAAACTCAAAGGACTAAAAACATTAGTAATATAAATGTAAATTGTATTCCAGTCCTTGGTAATCTCAATTCTAAAGTAGACAAAGTTGACATAGGCAGCTAAAAACAGATATCGTTGATGCATGGTTTTGGAATTTATATCCCCTTTCAGATTCAACAGAATTGCATTCAGTGTGGAGTTTGCATGGGGAAATACTATTGTAAAAAATGCAAATTCTTTGATGATGATGTAAGCCTCTTTGATCGATTTTACCTGGAAAATTTAAGCCTGATTGTTATGTACTTGCTTAAACGAAAACATGAATTTTTGTCTGTAGGTTACGAAGAAGCAATATCACTGTGATCAATGTGGAATTTGCAGGTTAAATTCCCTTCTGTGGTTCTTTCTGTACTACCTTTGGCCCCATTGTCACGGATGGCCAAGACATCTTAAATGGTTCTTACTCATTTAGCCTTCATCATCACACTTTTTTTCAGTGGAATCTCGTTTTTTCTAATTTTTCTCTGACTATTTTGGTGATACAGAACTGGAGGCGAAGAGAATTTTTTCCACTGTCATGGATGTGGTATGATCATGAACTTCCATATTAAAGCTTTATCCTTTTGGCCTGATATATAGAAATTATCTTTTGCTATTGAAATTATTGAGTTTAAAACATTAATGATACTTCTTCTAGGATGTTGCTATTCAAAGTTGCTTAAGGATTCACACAAATGTGTCGAAAGAGCAATGCATCACAACTGTCCAGTTTGCTTCGAGGTGAATTAAAATGTTTAGAAGTGTAAGAAGAAACACACACAAAAACTCATTTTTTGTTAGTAGCTGAGTTCTTCCAATTTTTTTTTTTTTTTTTTGCAGTATCTCTTTGATACAACTAAAGGCGTTACTGTCTTGCCATGTGGTCACACCATGCATTTGGAGTGCGTTAAGGAGATGGAACAGCATTTCCGGTAAGTTTAGATATAGGAAGGGAAACCATTGTTTTTATTTGTTTTCTTTTTTGTATAAAACTACTGAGTTCCTTTTTTCCCTTGATTTTTGGGGATTTTTGGCTTTGGTGCTAACTCTTTTTGGCGTGCAGGTACTCTTGCCCTGTTTGTTCAAAATCATATTGTGATATGTCCCGTATTTGGCAAAAACTTGATCAGGAGGTACAATAATGTGGTATTAATTACTTTTGTGAAAGTTTCAGGCACTCGTACCCTTTTAGAAAATTTGGGGTTTATACCCATCTGATGTTGTTTGAAAACTAATCCAGGTTGCTTCGACACCCATGCCTCAAATGTACCAAGACAAGATGGTAAGGATAATAAATTTGTGTCTTGACTTGGTATCACTTCTGGGATATCATTTGTGATATTTACCCATCTGAAACTGTAACGGTTTAGGTCTGGATACTCTGCAATGACTGTGGAGAAACATCTGAGGTGAATTTTCACATTGTGGCACACAAGTGTCTAAAATGCAAGTCCTACAACACAAGGCAGACACGAGGAAGCCCTTCTTCATGCTCCTCTCGTATGTTGAGATGATCAGCTGCTATTCATCACACCCCTATGGGGACTTCATTTGGGATGCTGTTGAAAGTGAAGGGTACTTCATTCATTGCTCATTGTTTCTCTCTAGTCCTCCTATTATGGAGTATTTACTTAATTTTGAGCTCACCTGTATTTCTAGTTGATAAGATTTGGAATGACACAGTTCGATGCAATTTTATTGAGTCATGCCATTTTCACCCAGTGTAACTTTGGTTTCATGTCATTTTCATTTATACTAGATCAAATTCACCACATATATGTTATCCAATCAAACATATTTAGTTTTACTACAATTGCATGATGTTGCATCAAACGATGGGAAGAATAAAACAAGCAATTTTAATTGCATAATATTAATTAAACAGGTTATTCGTAAAAGATATTAATTCATGTACTGTTTGTATTAATTTGCATCATCATTTTTGTATCGAGTTTGCATTTGCTAACATGGTGGATCCCCATAATTGACAACCGAAAGCAACCCTACCCCGTAGCTAGAACTTTCTAGATTCTCCAAGAACCGGAAATCGACTGAGGTGGTATATCATTGCTGAGTTGTCTGAGAGGATACAAATCCAAATTTTCAGCGCCAACATCATGATGTTTTAAACAAGTGGCCCAACTTTTCAGAGCAAGGTGTCTACTTTCCATTTGGGGATTGGACTTCACATCCTCTTCCTCTTACAAAAATATCTACAGGAAGGCACCAAATGGAGCATTATGACACTTAAAACTAACTATTTTGTGATCTGACTCGGTAGCTTGGTGGAAAGCCCACATTCAGATTTTTCTAAGTTTCCACCCACTTCCATCATCTCTGTCTCTCTCTCTGTCTACCTGTATATAACTAGCTAGTTGTTATCTTCCAAGCACCAAATGAGACGCTTCTTTATGAAGAGAAAAGAACAGAATTCCATGGCCAAGAAGATTAGATTACTCCCACTGCTTCTGTTACTTGTGGCATCAGATTTGGTTTGTGCCACTAGCAGGAGGAAGATGACAATTGAAGTTAAGCCACCCACTATGGCCGTGGTAACTGTAGCAGAAGAGCAAGTCAATGGAAATGATAAGGTGGCCGTGATGAGCTCGGCGTACGATGACCCTTATGTCAATAACCATCATGCCATTCCAAGACAATCATGGGATAGCAGCCAAAACCCAAATGGACAAGCCACTGGTACTCAAAGCCAGGATGGAACTTCTGTTAATAGCCATGGTTAGGTCCTCCCCAGAAGTTGCTTTATGGAGAAGAGTTTGTATATATGGTAGTATCCATCTAATAAAATAACTATACATTTGAATTTTATGCCCACATATTTTTTCCCCTCATTTCTCACATAACCTAATTTTTATATAGGGCAGCTCTTCTGAGCTTATCTATAATCTCGCATAATAGGTCTATGGTTAAGCTTGGCTGTTCTAATGTACGTGGAGTTTTGTGCAACTATTATGGCTTGCTTGCATGAATACAATTATACAAACCAGAATTAAGTTCTTGTTAAAAGAAAGACAGCCTGCCATGGATTTTTGAAGTTGTACCAACGACTGCCACATGACAGATTAAGCCACGCTCAATGGGCCACCGGGCTAATAGATCAGCCTATGGGTCACAGGACATTTGTTGTGCTTTGCTTAGTACAGGAAAAGAAGCCATCCTTATGTGCTCTAGTAGTCTAACAAATAGAAGAGTATTATGAGTAACTATTAAAACCAAGGGATATGTGAGCCAAAACAAGTGTCAGAAACATAAGAGTGTAATTGATTTGTATCTTAAAAAATAGTATTCAAAAATAATTTTTGAAAACAACTTTAACAAAATATTTTTGATATTTTTTAAAATGAAGAATTTGTTTGGTTATATCATTCTAAAAATAGTTTTATGGAACAACAAATAATAAAACCTGTTTGGATTGAGTGCTTCATATAAAATTTTTCTAATATATTAAACTTCATAAAAAAATAAAAAAAAAAAGGAAATTTCCGCCTCGACATACACCATCACGATGACTGCAACATACCCAAATAAAAATTCACTACACCCAAATCATTAATGAAGAAAATCCAACACACCGTGCCTTTGTTTGTACAAAAATCCAACACACCGTACCTTTCTTGGCCATGCCCCTGTTTGTACAAAAATTTACAACAATCCAAGCAACAATAGATCTGAGATGATGCCTTCAAGACTATGAAGCCAAAAAAAAAAAGAAAGAAAAAATCAGAGGGAATCGAACCCAGATCTGAAGGAGATCAACCCAGATTTGAAGAAAACTTAGCCAAAAATAAAACGCTAAAAACCCTTTCGTTAGAGATCGCTAGAGAAAACTCAGATATGGAGCCAACGCTGGAGAGAGAGAGAGAGGCTTGAAGACCCTACATTTATTGTCGCAAGACGATGCTTTTGTCAGAGATTGCCGAAGAAGACTTTGTGTGTATGTATGTTCTTTGTCTGGTTTTGCCACGATGTGGAGAGAGAGAGAGAGAGAGAGAGGAAAAAAATCTTTTCATAATAAGATCTATTTTGCTGCTAAGGAAGTTCAAAGGAGAGACCTCGTTAAAGAGAAAAAGGGATATTCTGCGTGATTTTCCCTTTTCCATTTTTTTTTGTCTCCAAAACACCGAAAACAAGTTCCATTTTTTGTTCTTTACATATTCCTCTTTTTTCCGAAAATTGGAGAACAAGAAGTTAAACCAAACATCTTTTCCTTGTTTTTAGAATTTTGAAAACAAAAAACTGTTTTCAAAAACCAAAACATACACATTTCTCCTACGAAAAAAGACAAACTCCTTCAATCTTCCACCTAGAATATAGGCTAAAAGCAAAATAAAGACCAAATCAATTAGCACACTGAAGAGATTTATTTACAGTAACTCAGCCTGGCAAGGCTTCCACTCCTTCCAAGTAGGCGGAACATGAAACTTGCAAGTCTATCATTGCAGCTGACAGGCCACTCAATTAAAAAAATTCGATCACATAATAAATTTGTTCAAAATGAATTGTTCACAAGGTAAACGGCTGAATCCATGAACTGCACCCACATTGACAATTATCAACATTCATAAGAAAGGATGCAAAGCAGAAATGTAAATAACACTTGCATGTCACAGAACTTTTAAAACCGAGAATTCCTAAGGTTTAGTATAATAACTGCTAAAAAATAGTAACATTTCACATGCTAACAGCTAAGAAAACTGTTTTGCTTGCATTTGTGATCTTAACAATCACATTGTTACTCTTTAAATGACATAAAAAAATTGGCTTTTCTAGAATGATCAAGCCTAATACCCTCAATATTTGTAATTCAGATGACAGTTTTGTACAAAACCAAGTTCAACACAACATCAATCGCTCTAGATGTGCAAATAATATGGGGTTATATATTATCAACCTCTTCATTGAAGGGTCGGGTGTAACTGCAGCTTTTCGTATGTTAAAATGCATCAAATACCCCCGGTGACTGGGTTGAATTATTTTTCCACAACAAAGCCTTACTATTAATTTGTCAAGGCTGAGGTCATGGTAAGAGGAGGCAATAGATATGCACTGGGCACACGAATGTCCAAGTCCAATTTTAAAATGCCCAGCCACACATCTCGTAAGTAGCATAAAGTTAAGCCAAAGCAGAAGCATGTGGGAGTGCATCATATCCAAGCATCAATTATAGTAAAATTGACAATCTCGAAAATTTAGCTCCCAAACAACCACCATGAATATTGTAGTAAAACCTGTAACTAGTGTCACCTAGTATACAATGAAATCTTTGGAAAGAATCACAGCAAGAAAAAGCCAATTTGCAACTCCAATGCTATCACTGCTTTATGAAATCAACGGCTTCTTTTTCATCACAAAAAATTCTGTCAAAGAAAGGAAACTGTAGAGAAACAAGATACTCCAGAAATGTTACCTTCCCAATCGCCTTAAGTTCTCTTCCAATTGGTTCCATAAATTTCAAGTTGACATCAATAGCCTATACCTGCAACAAGGAACTGTAAGGATCAAAAGATGGATACATACAAGCCTAGAATCTCCACCACCTGCGAGTAAGATAAAACTAAGATTCCTTACATCAAGCAAACATAAAACCAACAGCTGGAAAATTTCAACAACTTCTAATCTCTCTCAATTCCTGAAGTTCTTCCAGATGATCTAGAACCTTCTTTGCATGAGAAAAACCCTAGTCCATCAGTCTACAGAACAAAAACGCATCATAATGCTTCTGAAAAGCCACCAATGCCAAAAATGAAACAATGCGAGTGATTTTCACTCATGAAAGACACTTAATGAGCATACAAAGAAGCAAACCTTTTTGATTTAAAACTCAACGTGGCCCCTCTCAGTCGCTTAATTGCTAAAGGCCAGAGATAGGTCAAGAAGTAACTTTTCACAAAAAAGTGAAATTTTGAATGTAACTTTGCTAGGGCCTTCACCTTTTGAGCTCTTTCGTTTGAATGATGTAATTGATTAAATATTAAGTCCTACTTGATGGAATTTGGACCTTAGAATAGTCCTATGATTATGGTATGCACATGTTATGTATTGGGAAGAGCTCCCGTACAAAGGAGGCTCTGCCCAAAGTTTGTTTTGGTTATGATCTTGAAGGATGGGATGTAACGACATGATATGAGGTTATACGGTACTCACGGATATTTTTCGCGGGTTGATGGGTGATTAACGGGTTGAGAATGGACCCCGGATTTTGGGACATCATATTTTTCTTCCTGAAATTTGAAGCAGACGCCTTCTAGTGTATAAGCAATGACCTTCTTCCGATCACAGTTGATGACGCTTGGTGTGTCGTCAACCAATCCATCCCGAGGATGACTTCGAACTCCGACATATCCATGACCCTAAGGTTCACCGTGAGTTGAATCCCTAAGATCTCTAACTCGCATCCCCGACATATCTTGTTGATGCAAACTCTAATTCCTAGGGAAGAACTTACATGCAACGACTCTTCTAAAATTTCAACCTCTAAGCTCAAAATTTTCACACACAATGCAAAAATAAATGAGTGAGATGCACCCGAATCAAATAATACCCTTGCTCATAAGCAAGAGAGTAGAAATGTACCCTAAATCACCGATTGATCCATTGACGTAGTTTGAGATATGATGGCGTTGACTCGCCCCCGGGACCCTGAAGTCCCGACTTGTAAGCTCTGTCCTTGACCTCGACCCCGACCCCGACCCATACCCTAGCCCATCTAACCTGATTGCGGAGTCCCCGCTCGTGAAGTAGTAGGGGACTGTACAACACACTGGAACTGGAACTGAAACTGAAATTGAAACTAATTTCCCTGGTCTATGGTGGGATAGGGAGGAATGAAGAATGTCTGTGGACGTCTTACTAATGACAGGAACTGACATGTCCCGTAGCTTTGGGATCCCTACATTTGAGGAGAATCCTGTTTCAAATGCCCTGGTTGGTGGCATATGTAGCAAGTTTTCTAGTCACCCTGATAAGGGGTGCTCTAAAATTTCTCCCACCTTGGGAGGATTGACATTGACTTTGGCTTTGGTAGTCTTACACTTGAGGACAACGCGAGATAGTAGTTGAGTCTACCTCGGGTAGTTTGCGAGTACGCGGATGCTTTTCCAGACAAGTTACCGAGATTACCTTCACATCGGAATGTAGACTTCACCATCGAATTACAACCCGGTGCTTCCCCTATTTCGATGATGTCGCATAGGATGACACTTGCGGAGTTGCAAGAACTCAAGGTACAATTATAAAAATTGTTAGACAAAAGGGCTTTATTAGACAGGTACCTCTTCACAAAAAAATTAAAATTTTAAATGTAACTTTGTCGGACCTTCACCTTTTGAGTTTTTTCATTTGAATGATGTAATTAGTTAAATATGAGGTCCTAATTGATGGGGTTTGGACCTTTGAATGATCCTATGATTATGGTATACATATGTTATGTATTGACTAGGGCTCTCATACAAAGGAGGCTCTGCGGAAAGTTTGTTTTGGTTATGATCTTGATCGATGGGATGTAACAACATAGTATCAAATTATACAATACTCACAGGTATTTTCGTGGGTTAATGGGTAATCAACAGATTAAGAAAAGCCCCAAATTTTGGGGCAGGCCAAAAAGTACCACTTTTGCTATAGTTCCATTTTTCTTGAAACCAAAACTCTGACATTCCTTTCAATATTGACCACCGAAATCAAGGCACAACAGATCTCATTCCAAAGAATTAGGGATCTATTTCCTTTATCAAAGATAATACACAGACCAAACAGAATTACAAGGTGTGATAACCCATACATAAGGCTGTCTATGGGCCAGGCCAAGCTTGGCCCTTGAATTTTTTTTTTGGGCCGGGCTTGGATAGTGTAAGCCCAAGCCCGTACTTGTGCGAGTGGCGTGCCGAGTCGGGCTGGGACAAGCCCAGCCCAGCCCGTCACCTATTGGGCGGGCCTGACTGGGCGGACTTTGCGGGCGGGCTTTGGTTGGGCCTGTTGGGCGGACTTTATTGGGCCTGTTATAAGCGAACTATTTTAAGTTATGGTAGTCATTTAATTATAAAAATTGGTTGAGAAAATTTAAAAAGTTAAGTGGTAATAAGTAATTTAATGTAATATTGACCATATTCGTAGCATTGATAATCGATACAAATAAAATGACTTCTAATATTATCAATAAACATAACTAAAGATGATTTATTAAAACTAAAACATAAAAATGGAGAAAATGAAAAGCAAGGGTTTGATAATATTATCCAAATTATATTGAAATAAATCTTATATTAAATAAGACCCTAGTGCATTTATACAATTTCATTTAAAAATTTAAAAACTTGTCATCAATTAATGAAAATAGATAAAAATAAATAATAGTAAATTTAATTATTTTAACAATTCATTTTTATTTTTTAAAAGAAAGAATATGAAAGGCTTGACTATGTGTAATATTAATGAAGTTTTATTAATATAAATTCTATATTAATAATGTTAGTAATTTAATATTGTGAGAGTCAAGTTATCCAATTAAAAGTTTAACATCAATCTAGCCTTATTAATATGAGTTCTAAATTAAATAAGGCTAATATTGTCTTTATATATTGTTTTAGGGTTAAAGTAGTCGATCAAATTTTTTTCTAAATAGTATACTTTTATTATGTATGTGTGTATATATATATATATATATATATATATATATATATGGTATGTGGGCTTTGGTCTGGCTTCGGGTATGTGAGCGGATTATTGGGTCGGGCTTCAGGTCGGGTAATGGGTTTAGGGGTAAACCGAAGCTCTTTCTTAAAGGATATTGGGCTCAGGCCAACTATCTGGCCTATCGGGCTTCGGGCGGGGTAATGGGACACGTGGGTAACCCGGCCAATGGACACCGCTACCCATACACCACGACTAACCAATTTTGGGTGCTAACAATTACTTTGTCAGCTCTCCTAGCACCTATCCTATTCGTCAATATCCCATAACAAAACAACAAGAATCTTTGACTTCTCAATGAACAAAAATAATCATGAGTTCACACTCACTATTTAATAATGACGAGCTCAGATTTAGACCAAACTTGAGTTTAGTTCATGGGTTAAGCCCAATCCATCAAAAGGCAAACTAGACCTAGCTCATGACCTCAGCTCAAGAGTCAAAGAAGAGTCAACACACGTGGCAGAGCAATTATCAGGATAGTCATTACTTCAGGGTAATGTCCATCCCCAACTGTAACTATCTTCCCTGATAGAGTAGTAGATTGACCCTCACGTCACAGCCTCAACTAGGGTTCTGTGTATTTAAATTGTAAGCCCTCTACAGATGAGGGGCGACAACTATCTCTTACACATAGATCTCACGCACTTCACCTTAAGCATACTCTTGCACTTTTTTTCTCTCCTACTATCTTGTATTCTCTCATTAATAGAGTTCTCCGGCCACTGTTGCTGCCTTCAATGGTTAGATCACCCAGACCAATCATCCAATTTTTGTCTCTTATAATTGACTGTTTCATTAATAGCTTCACAACACACACTCGACTGATTAATTGTATATAAATCTACTTTTAGGCATCATCAGTTTGACACTGTCTATAAGAATCAGTTTGATTCATGACAATTACAACTAGATCCGCGAACCACCAAGCAAAAGATGACCCGCCATATCATGACGAGATCCCGCCAACACTAGCGAAAAGTAGACACTAGAAAATTCTTTTTCACTAATTTGTGTTTAAAACTCAAATGCAATGAAAATAAGCATTTTTTGGAAAATTTAGCGCTCCAATCGCCTCTAGCGGTTTGATTGTCGTAGATTTCGAAAAAAAATACACAAATTCAAAAAAAAAAATTGCCTCAAACGGACGACCGAGAGCAAAGTTATAGTTTTTCCATTTTTTTATGCTTTTCTAATACTCCACGCAGCGCCAGTGTCAGCGCCAAGCATCTCAGGGCTAGCAGTAGAGCCTACATGCATGCCAACCCTTGTGTCGCGCAGAGCATCTTGGCATCGCCCAGCCCTTGGCGTGGCCCAGACTGCCTGTTCCAAGACGTTGCCCAATCCGTTCCAAGGGCATCGCCCACATCCTAGCACCAGCATCAGCATTAGCATCAGCACCAACGCCTGCGCCATCGCCTCCGTATGTGCCAACGCCATCCCTGGTGTCACCTATACCAGTGTTATTTAAGGCGTAAAGCGAACCGAAGCGACCAAGCTTCCTAACGCCTAGGCGAGAAGCGAGAAGCGAAGCGAAATGCTTTATCGAAGCAAAGCGAACAATTAAAAAAAAAAATTAGCATTCAGCATTGCATTACTGATATTCAACACTATCAGCATTCAGCATTACATTACAACATTCAGCATCAGGATTACAAAAAATCAGCAATGATGATTACAGAAAATCAACATTACTATCAGCAAAATAGCATTATAGAAAATCAGAATCATTAGTTATACAAACATTAAAGATGCAGCAGCATTAAAAAATCAGAATCATCAGCAGAATCACTAGCAGAGAAAAAATCAGAATCATTAGCAGAAAAAAAATTACAGCACTAAGCCACTATCAGACATCAGTAGAAGTAGCAGAAACAGAAAACAGGAGAAGAACTAGAATCAAAAGCAGAAAAAAAAAATCAGACATCATGCCACTATCAGACATCAGCAGAAGTAGGAGAAAAAAACAGAAGCAACAGAAACAGAAAACAGAAGAGAGAAAGAAGAACCAGAATCAGAAGCACAAAAAAAAATTAGAATCATCAGCAGAAAAAAAAATTACAGCATTATGCCACTATTAGACATCGGTAAAAGTAGGGGAGAAAAAAAAAGACAGCAGAATATCTGAGAACCAGAAGAGCAGAAGAAAAAAGAAAAAGAGGAGAACTAGAGAAGAAAAAGAAGACCAGAAGAGAAGAAAAAGAAGAAGAAGCAACTGCAGTAGAAGCAGAGAAAAAGAAGAGAAAAGAAAAAGACGAGAACCAGAGAAGAAGAAGAGAATCAGATGAGAAAAGAAAAATAGGAGACAAACCTGTCACCAGCGAGGAAAGAGGCAGTCGATCGGAGATGAAGGAGCAGCAGTCGATCGGAGATGAAGGAACAACAGTCGATCGGAGAGGAAAGAGCAACAGTCGATCGTCTACTCTGATCTGAACATGAGCAAAATTAGGGCTTGGGGTTTTATATTTATGGGATAAGGGGTAATTAGGTGTATAGGCATCTTATAATTTTTTTTTCAATTGTCCCAATCCAACAGTCCACAATAAAAATAAAACAATCCAACGGTCCACAATAAAAGTAAAACACAAGCTCGCCTCGCTTAACTAAGGCGCTCGCTTTTTCGCCTTTCGCTTAAGCGCAAGGCAAACGCTTTTCTCGTTTTTTTTTCACTTCACTCACGTTCGCTTCGCCTTGGGTCTTCCAGGCGAGATAGCCTCGCCTCGCCTCGCCTCGCTTCTTGCCTAGGCTCGCTTCTCGCCTAGGCGCACTTTTTAAAACACTGACCTATACCATCCCACTCTAGACCATGGCATCGTCTAGACGTGCCAAACCAAACTAGATGCCATCCAAAAGTGCCCAAGCATTGCCCAGACGTGGCCAGACCAGCCCTGCGATTTGTGTTACCCAGCACATTGTTGGCCCCCAAGGCGTCGCCTAGTCTTCCTTTGTTGCAAGTGTCGTCACCCTCATCTGCACTATGGGCGTCACTCGTTCCAAGACATTCAACGTTTCCCCTACTCGTGCTATGGGCGCTGCCCAACACCTCTCCTCCTTCCTCAGCGTTGCCCAGACGCTTAATGACGCCACTGCTACCCCTTTAGTGCCGACGCTTTCCATGGCACCGCCTAATAGCTTAGCGTCATTGTCATCCCCTTTAATCTCTACCTCGCCCATGGATGACCCAAAGCATCTCGAAGCCTTGATCATGCCTTGGCGCCTACCTCTTCGCCTGCGCACCCGCGCGCCATCTTAGCCTTGGAGCCCACCTCCTCCTCCATGTCGCACCCGATGCGAGCCTGCTTGCCCAACAGTGCCCTTGGTGCATGTTGTCACCCCTCCTAGCACATCAACTGACCTTGCTTCTCGTGCTCGACGTCCAAGCACTGTCAACTCTATCATATCAGTGCCTTCTGGATACCCTAACTGTCCTTTCCATCTCTTAGGAGAGAGTCTCCCGAGTCGTTAAACGCGCAACCTCTTTCATACAGGTAGCCTCAATCCCCAGCTTAGTAGAGCTTTCTCGCGAGTCAACAAAAAGTTCGGCCTAATTCTGTCTCTACTCTCACGCAGGCAGCTTCAATTCCCAGCTTAGTGGCTCTCTCACGAGTTGTTAAAAGTTTGGTCTCTTCCTACCTCAGCTCTCATGCAAGCAGCCTATGTCTCCAGCTTGGTGCCTCTCTCATGAATCGCCAGAAAGCTCGGTCAAATCCTGCCTCTACTCTCACGCAAGTAGCCTCAATCCTCAGCTTAGCATTTTTCTCACGAATCGCCAAAAGCTCAGCCTAATTCCTGTCCCTATTCTCAAATAGCCTCTATCTCCAGCTTAGTAACTCTCTCACGAGTCGCAAAAAACTCGGCCTCATCCTGCCTCTACTTTCACGCAGGTGGTCTTAGTCTCCAGTTTAGTGGCTCTCTCATAGGTCGCCAGAAAGTTTGACCTAACTCTGCCTCTCCTCTCACGCAGGTAGCCTCAATCTCCAGCTTAGCGCCTCTCTCATGGGTCGACAGAAAGCTTGACCTAACTCTGCATTTGCTCTCATGTAGGCAGCCTCAATCTAAGTTTAATGACTGTCTCATGAGTCGCTAGAAGTTTGGTCCAACTATGCCTCTGTTCTCAAGCAAACAGCCTCGATTTCCAGAAACTCGGCCTCAAGATATGTTGTTCTCTCATGAGCCAACCTTAATTGCTCCTCACTAGCCTGGTGCACCCACCTCTCTTCCACTAAAGCTCTCGACACCTCATCAAGTTTGATCATTCTCAAAGACATAGAAAAGCCGCACCATCTGCAAATATCCAAAAGCAAGAGTGTCAGTATGACCAAAACATACAGAAGACAAAGTCGCACATAAAAGACGGGTACCATTGCAAAGCCCCATATTACGGTATCGATGATACTCTCGAGACCCCGAGAGCCGACCTCTCTAATACCCGAGAGTGTCACAAACCTCCAAAGCCTCTCTTTAGACAAATTCACATCCTGCAACATGGACATCAGGCCACTGCTAAAAGCAGGACAATGACGCAGAGCTCCGGTCTTAGTGGAAGTCTGCATAGGAGTCTCAATCTCTAAAGTAGTCCTACGACTAACCCTAGGACTCAAAGGGTCACATGATGACAAGAAACGGGCCTGCCTTTCAAAATTAATAGAGCCATCAGAACTCAACCGCAAAGCAATGAGGGCATCAAACCTCAGTTGGAAAGCACTAGGGGCATCAGTTCTCGCCCTCTTAGGAAAAGAAGAAGTCACCATCTTAGTTACATAGAGAGCCTTCACCATTGATCTATCAACCACAAGATCACCTATGAAAGTGAGAATTTTCATAAACCAAAGACATCATCAGTTTGTTTGGGTCCTCCATGGTGTCGCTCATGACACCACCCAACCTCGCGCCTTTCCTGGTGTCGCCCAGATTCATATCCATAGCGCCACCCAAGCTTCTTTCTCTTTCCAAGGCGCCACTCGTCATAGCATCTCCATCTCCACGCGTTGAAGCATCCATACTTTTCTTCATCCTTTCTCTAACAATGACGCTACCAAATAGAGAAATAAACTTTAAAAAATGCAATGGAGTAGAAAGCTGAAAAAGTCGTCGTATGAAACAAGATATCTACTGTACCCAAATGCAGAAGCTCATTCATGCCATCAACCCCTATCATTACTATGGCTTGGGGCATAGGGACAAATGACAAGCCCAGATTTAGACCAGGCCTGAGCCCAGTTCATGAGTTAAGCTCAAACTATCAAAAGGCAAACCAAGCCTAACTCATGACTTTAGGTTAAGAGTCTAGAAAGAGTCAATACACGTGGGAGAGCAAGTATTGGGATAGCCATTACTTCAGGGTAGTGCTCATCCTCAACTGTAGCTATCCTCCCCGATAGATTAGTAACTTGACCCTCACGTCACTGCCTCAACCAAGGCCCTATGTTTATAAATTTTAAGCCATCTACACATTAGGGGGGACAACTATCTTTCACACAGAGATCTCACGCACTGCACCATGAGCATTTGCGTTTTCTCTCTCTCCTACTACCTTGTACTCTCTCATTAATAGAGTTCTCCGGCCACCGTTGCCGCCTTCAGTGATTAGGTGACCAACCACCCAATCTCTGTCTCTTATTATTGAATATTTTATTAATTACTTTACAACACATACTCGACTGATTGATTGTACATAAATTTACTCTTATGCATCATCAAATAACACGATGCGCCATTAATTATACTATAATGTCCCTGAACCATAACAGTCGCACATAAGCTCTACAACATCCCTACTGCATCCTAAAACTATGGGAGAAAACATCATACACGATAACAATAAAACCACACTATCAAACATATTCATCATTGGGGTGCTGCAAAATTCCAACCCAAAACCAGGAAATTACAAATTGTAAAACCCATGATTAAATATAAATACAATTATAATACACAACCTAGGAACCGAAAAATAATAAGACCCATATCAGAAATATAAACTTGTAATTATCTGCCAGTGCATATATAAATACACACAAAATATTGAAATAAGTATAAGTGAGTGTGTGTGTGTGTGTGTGTGTGAGTGAGAGAGAGAGAAAGGGCTGGAAATACCTTGATAGGTTTGACGGAAGGGGATGGAAATACCTTGATAGGTTTGACGGAAGGGGATGCCCTCCATGGAACATCCTTTTGTAGCACAGCTCCTCCTTTTCTGGACATGGGTGTTCGGGAGTTGCTCTTGTTTCACTATCAAGAGTAAGAAAGTATAGAGAGGTATGTGGAGGTTTGCTTTTACTGAACTAATTATGTGATATGACATCAACAGAAGAATACCAGAGGAGAGAGGAAGAGAGCGAGATGAATGAGATGGTTATGGGTGATAAAATTAAAAGTACGTGAATGAGCGGATTGTAGAGACTTTGAGGAAGATGAAAGCTTGCCGGATTTCAATAACTCTTCAACCTATGTGGAATATTGAGGGCTTTTGGTTCTGGGAGAGAGATGGATTCAAGAAAGTTGTATTTGATTTTTTTGCTCGATTTATTAATTTTTATTCTTGGTTGTAAGGTTTTCTGTTTTTTTTTTGGTTTTTTGAAAAACAAAATTTCTTTCGACAGTTGAAAAGCAAAATTGTTAAAAATGCCCTATTTACCTGTAATCAATCGACACAAAAATAATTATTGGGGAAAATCTTAAAACAAAACTCTGCTTAATGACTCAAATAACTCAAGTTTCTTTTAAAGTTAATTTGTTCAAAGTTTTTCTTTTATCTTCCCATGAATTATATATTAATGAGAAATTTGGAGTCGATCTATTTTTCAAAGAGCAATACTACGTACCCCAAATTTGAATCTCAAATATGTATCTCAAATCAATGGGAATCATTAGATGAGTGAGTTTCATCAACTTTTTTCATTGGGACCCACTCATCTAATGATTCCCATTAATTTGAAATGCACATTTGGGATACAATGCATTACTCATTTTCAAGACTTATTTAGGCCATTCAAAAATTTTGTCTAAAAATAAGTTAATTTTGATCTTCATTATTTAAAATACAGTCAAAAGTTATATGTAATTAAACAAATTTAAATACATTAAAATTCTCTCTTTTATATCTATCTATATACATATATAAATTATGACTGTTTATGTTATTAACATTCAATATAAAAAATAGTAACATTCAAACACAAAAAATAGTATTAACCAATAACAAAAACCAATAACATTCAAAATAAAAAATAGTAACATTAAATATTAATATTTGAAAAAAATATATCATTCAATATTTACATTTCAGGAAAATAGTAACATTATATATTAACATTCAAAACAAAAAAAAAATAGTAATAATAAATATTAACATTTCGGAAAATAGTAATATCGAATATTAGCCTTCAAAACAAAAAATAGTAACTTTGAATATTAACCAAAGAATCATAAAGCAACATGAGTAGTTGATAATGTATATGTGAGAAAGCATTAATAGGCTCACCAAAAAAAATAAATAAATAGTAACATGAAAAATTGAATAAAATTGAAGGGTCACACCAATAACACACTAAACATTTTTAATCAACATGGGCAATTGATGATACTTAGACGAGAAAATAATAACATGTTCAACAAAAAAATAGTAAAATAAAAAATTGAGTGTCAAACAAATAACACACTCAATATTTTTAAAGCAACATGGACAACTGATGATGAATAGGAGAGAAAACATTAATATGCTCATAAAAAAAAAACCAAGAACGTTGAACAAAATTGGGAGATCTAAAAACCACAAAACTGAAGAAGGAGAAGGAGAAGGAAAGAAAAAAAAATAGATCCATATACCCAAAAAAAAAAAAAGATCGCATAATAACAAGAACCGAATGGAATGCGCAAGTACAATATGTATCAGAAAAAACAACCCAACTAGAAAACATAATTCCTTGCAAAGCAATTCCAGTACCCAAATTCATAATTCATCTGATAATGTCAAAGTTTAGTGCATCTTACTGGCCTATTTTTTAGAGTAGTTGATTTTATTTAGGAGTCTGCTTTGTTGATTGAGTCTTGGTCTGTTATGTTGAAATAAGTCATCATCAGATTGTTGAGATATTCTAGGAGTTTGTTATTGTAATTGAGTCCAAGTTAGTTGAGTATTTGTAGGAAGCAACTTCTATAAATTACAGTCCTGTAACTCCAGATTTTTTATCACTTCAGCAACATTATTTGTTTCTTGTGTTCAAATAAAATTTCTTCCTTCTCGCATTTATTTATTTCTGAAACAGTTCATTTTCTTACTTAAATTTAGCTGTTAAGTTTGTTGAGATGGTATCAGAGCAAGGGTTTTGAGAGTTGGTTTAAGTTTTATTGTTTGCTGAAATGCTTCATAGTTTCTTTTCTTTCAAAATGAGTGCTGGAAATGGTTCTTCACCAAATGTAGATAAGCTTGTTGGTAATAATTATCAATATTGGAGGCTTTGCATGGAAGCTTATCTACAAGGTCAAGATTTATGGGATCTTAATGTCGGTGCTGAATCGGTAATTCCTGATGATACTCCATAGAATGGTGAGCTGCGTCGAAAATGGAGGATCAAATGCGGTAAAGCTTTGTTTGCTCCATGGACATCGATCAGTAAGGACTATGTTGATCATGTTCGTGATAAGGATACACCAAAGCTAGTGTGGGAGACTCTCGAAAGGTTATTTACTAAGAAGAATACAATGAGGTTGCAGTATCTGGAAAATGACCTTGCTGGAGTAACACAAGGTAATCTGTCAATTTTAGAATACTTTTTGAAAGTTAAAAACCTTTGTGTTGAAATTTAAGAGTTAGATACGGAGGAGCCCATCAGCGATGCACGATTGCGTCGTTATCTCATTCGTGGTCTGTGGAAAGAGTTCATGCCATTTATTTCCTCTGTGCAAGGGTGGGCAACTCAGCCTTCTATTGTAGACCTGGAGAATTTGCTTTCGAACCAAGAAGCATTGGTTAAGCAAATGACCAGCAGGCCCATCTCTGAAGTTGATGATGTTCTCTTCACCAAAGACAAGTGGAAAAATAGAGGTGTCCCAAAGCATTCATCAAGTGATGGCAAGCAGGCAAAAGCAAAAATGGAGTCAAATGGAAATTCCAAATTTTGTTACAGGTGTGGGAAGCCGGGGCACATCAAGCAAAATTGCCGAGTGAAGGTTGTATGCAATAGGTGTGGAAAATCAGGCCACATCAAACAAAATTGTCGTGTTAAGCTTGTGGATGAAAATGCAAATGTTGTACACGAGAACAAAGATTCTGATCAGCTCAAATGGGAGCAGTGCCTTTCTACTGAAGTTGTTGAACAACCAGGTAACGTGGATTCTGTTGTGCACCAGACTATTGCACATAAGGATTCTAATATCTCCATCGATTACGAGAAGGAGTGGATTGTCGATTCTTGTTGTTCCCATCATACAACGGGTAATGCATCTCTGCTTTTAGAAGTTCGACCGCATAAGGGGAACCGAGCTATTGTTACAGCTGATATTCAGTACATCTGGTAGTGAAAGAAGGCCACTTGGATGTTAAGGTTGATAGCTCGAATGGCAACGACATTGCTTTTAGTGATGCTTATCATGTTCCGGGGTTGAAAAAGAATCTTGTGTTAGTTTCTCAAATCACTGACTCTGGGAGGTATGTTCTCTTTGGTTCTGACGTTATAAAGATCCTTGAAAATCTAAAGCATGTTGCAGCTGATGTCCTTTCTAAGGGAAAAAGGAAGGAGTCTTTATATTTTCTATCTGCAAGTGAAGCATATGTAGAAAGAACAGGCCAGAATAATAGTGCCGCGCTTTGGCATGCTCGGTTAGGCCACGTAGGTTATCAAATGTTGCAGCAAATCTCTACGAAGAAACTGCTTAACGGTGTTCCCATGTTTAAGGAGGTACATCAAGATGTGGTTTGTCCCGGTTGTCAATATGGCAAATCTCATCGCCTTCCTTTTTAGAGATCAAAGAATCGTGCGTCTACTTTGTTCCAGTTGGTCCATTCAGATATAATGGGGCCAACAAGAACACCTAGCTATAGTGGTTGTCATTATGTGATGGTTATCGTGGATGATTTCTCACGGTTCACTGGGGTATATTTTTTGGAACACAAGAGTGAAACTTTCTCTAAGTTCACTCAGTTCAAGATGAATGTAGAGAAGGAGTTTGAGTATATGATAAAGTGTTTGCGTATCGATAATGGGGGAGAGTATCTGTCAGATGAGTTTTCAGATTATTGTAGTGAACATGAAATTCGTCGGCAAATGATATGTCCAAAAACTCCGCAACAGAATGGGGTAGCTGAATGAAAACTGGGGCATCTCACCTCGATGAGCCTGTCATTGTTGCACGAGAAGAACCTTCCCAGAGAGCTTTGGGCAGAAGCTATGCAGTGTGCTTGTCATGTGATCAATAGGTTGCCTCCATGGCCAGGTACGGAAAAATCTCCTTTTGAATTTTTATATAATAAAAAGCCAAAAGTGAGTTATCTTCGGGTGTGTTGGTTCGCCTTGTTATGTTCACCTATCTAAGAGTAGTAGAACCAAACTAGACCCAAAGGCAAGAAAATGTGTTTTTGTTGGCTATGACTAACACAGGAAAGGTTGGAGATGTATGGATCCAGAAACAATAAAGATTGTTGTCTCTCGTGATGTGGTATTCGACGAGGGGTCAACATACTACTCAGGATCGAATTTCAAAAATCACACAAGTGATCTAGAGTCCTTTTCTAGTGAAATTGATTCCACTATAGTAGGGAGGAATGATATCTTATCTGAAGAAGCTATTCCACAAGATGGGATTATGGTTCGAAGGCCAATAAGGCAGCGAAGGCAACCAGATTATTTAAGCGATTATGAGGTTCAGTTAAAGCATTTCACTGTAACCTCTTGTTTTCTCATGGGGGTTACATATGAAGATAAACCTAGGTGCTACAATGAAGCTCAAGGAATTGCTGAATGGGAAGCTGCAGTGCATGAAGAAATCAATGCTCTGCATCAGAATACTACATGGGAACTTGTACCAAAGCCAAAGGGTGCTGAACTAGTCACATGTAAATGAGTTTACAAGTTGAAAAGAAAGGTTGATGGCACTGTTAACAGGTATAAAGCTCGGCTTGCTGCACGTGGTTTTTTGTAGCAATATGGGTTAGATTACGAGGAGAGGAGACTTTCAGCCCTGTTGCTAAAATGGTAACAGTTCGAACAATCATCTCTTTGGTTGCATACAAACCCTGTAATTTATGGCAACTCGGCGTAAAGAATGCATTTCTCTACGGTGAGTTAGATCGTGACATTTTTATGGAGCAACCGCAAGGATTTGTTTCTAAGGAGTTTCCTGATCATGTGTGCCGACTCAAAAAGGCGTTATATGGTCTCAAACAAGCTCCACGTGCCTGGTATGGAAAGATCGCTCAATATCTTACATTTTGTGGTTTTAAAGTTTCAATTTCATATCCTAGTTTATTTGTTAAGGCACAATCATCGATGTAGACGATGATTCTTCTTTACGTAGACAACATGATCATTACCAGAGACAACAATGCTGAAATTACAAGGCTTCAAGATGATTTGTCTGTCCGATTTGAAATCAAGAATTTGGGTGAAGTTCAATGTTTTCTTGGCTTAGAAGTAGAAAAGTCAGATGGGTATTTTATCTCTCAAAAGAGGTATGCAACAAGTCTTTTGAATAGTTTTGGCATGAGAGAATCAAAATCTATGGCTACTCCTATGAAGCCATGTCTCAAGTTACAAAAAGTTGAAGGGGGAGCTACTGGAAGATGCAACAAAGTTTCGTCAACTTGTGGGTAGTTTATTCTACTTAACTATCACAAAAACTGACATTGCATACTCTGTAGGAGTTGTTTCTCAATTTATGGACAAGCCATGTGTTGGTCATATGTTGCAACAAAGAGGATCTTACGCTATGTGAAAGGAACGTTGGAGTTTGGGTTGAATGTACCAGCAGGATGTTCAGTTTTCTCTATAGGGGTTTGTTGATGCAGATTGGGCTGGAGATGTAAATGACAGACAATCAACTACGGGATATTGCTTCAACATAGGTTTAGCCGCCGTCTCATGGTGCAGTAAAAAGCAGAATACAGTTGCTATTTCAAGTACAGAAACGGAATATATGGCAGCAACCATGGCATATAAGAGTGCATCTGGATTAAGCAATTAATTCAAGGCATAACTGCTGCATTGGAGTATTTAGTCCCCATTAAATGTGATAATGAAAATGCAATCAAACTTGCAGCAAAGCCAGTTTTTCATGCTCGCACAAAACACATTGAAGTTCATCATCATTTTGTTCGAGAGAAAGTATTAAGTCAAGAGATTAAGTTGGAGTACATATGCAGCAAGGGCCAAGTTGCATATATATTTTACTAAAGCTCTTGCTAGAGCTACGTTTGATAAATTTCGAAAGTGATCTTGGTATTATTGATCATAAGCATGCACTAAGGGGGAGTGTCAAAGTTTAGTGCATCTTACTGGCCTATTTTTTAGAGTAGTTGATTTTATTTAGGAGTCTGCTTTGTTGATTGAGTCTTGGTCTGTAATGTTAAAATAAGTCATCATCAGATTGTTGAGATATTCTAGGAGTTTGTTATTCTAATTGAGTCCAAGTTAGTTGAGTATTTGTAGGAAGCAACTTCTATAAATTAGAGTCCTGTAACTCCAGATTTTTTATCACTTCAGCAATATTATTTGTTTCTTGTGTTCAAATAAAATTTCTTCCTTCTCTCATTTATTTATTTCTGAAACAGTTCATATTCTTACTTAAATTGAGCTGTTAAGTTTGTTGAGAACTTTGTGGTTCGACACATATAACAGCTCTTTGTATATGGACTTCCAAACCCTTCAATTTCTTCTTCTCTCCTCAAAATCCACCATGCCCAAAATCAAACTCTGTGGGACTGTTTGGTACGGGGGTATAGGGGTTTGGTAAGATGTGTTTAGAAAAAATAGTCCAAAAGACCTTCAAATCTTATGTTTGGATTAAAAATTCAATCCAAAATTTCCAAATTAGGCCCATAGTTGGTCCAAAAATTAAACCTATGATCATGAGTTTTGTTAAACTTAGGGGTGGGTGGGTTTGAGAAGATGGGTAAGAGGTTAAGTATGTAAAAGAAAATTCTACCATTGTAACATGAGTATGAATTAGATTGATTAAGGGTAAAATGATCATTTATACGACAAAGAGTTGTTATTAATTAGGGAGAATTACACTTAAGCCCTTTAAGGTTTGTCACTTAATCACTCAAACTCCCTAACATTTGAAATATTACACACAGATCCCCTGAGGGTTGTACTCGCATAACACTTAAACCCTAATGTAAATATATCTGTTAATAAATTACACTTAAACCCCTCTGAAGTTTGTAGATATATAGTACTTAGATCTCTTAAATTTAAAATATTATATTTAGACAAAAAAAATACTCTAATCAAAGATAGAATATCAAATATTTTAAATTTTACAACCAAACATGTTCTATTGTATCATTTATTGAAATAAAATTTAATTTTTTTAAAAAAAATCGTAATTAATATACACTAATACTATCTATTGGAATAAAACTAAAAAAATCAAACAAAGGATCTAAGTCATTCATAATATAACATGAATTTTACAACTAAAATTCATGTTCTATTATGTAATTTATTGAAATAAAATCAAAAATAAAAATCTAGGTTTTTTTTTTAAAAAATCATAGTTAGTATATAATTATACTATTTATTAGAATAAAGCTAAAAAATAAAAAAAGGGGTCAACCTGTAATGGACACAATATATTTTAGCTTTAATTGGGTAGTTTGGTATTTTAATTTGGTCGTTTAAACGACCAAATTAAATTTCAATATACAATATAATTATATACTAATTACGAATTTTTAAGAAAAAATTGAATTTTTATGTTTGATTTTATTTCAATAAATGATACAATAGAGCATGAATTTTTATTGTAAAATTTAAAATAATTGATATTTTATCTGTAACTGAAGTATTTTTTGTTTAAGTATAACATCTGAAACTTAAGAGATTTAAGTAATATATGTTTCCGAATTTTAGGAGGTCTGAGTGTAATTTATTAATAAATATATTTACAGTAAGGGTCTAAGTGTTACGTGTGTACAAATCTTAGGGGGTCTGTGTGTAATATTTTAAATATTAGAAGGTTTGAGTGATTAAGTGACAAATATCAGGGGTCTAGGTGTAATTCTCACTAATAATTATGATATATCCATGGATCCTACATGTGTATGTGTTGTATATCAAACATGGGTATGTACCAAATTGAATGTTGAATCTCATTTTTGTAAAGAGGGATTCGAGTTTAGAGAAGCCAATCTAACCCCCTCCCCAAAATTGATCCAAACATAAGTATTGATTATAAAATGTTGTTTTTGAGTAGTAGGTTGTTCAAATTCTACCGAAAGATCAACTTGAAGAAGCTTTATCCAAAGCTGCTATGGCAAACAAAACTCTCGTCATCTTCGTCTTAAACAAAGCCGACGTAAAGCCTCACGACGACAAGTCTACAACGATGTTTGATACATTTTTCTTGAGAGTTTTGGTTCGAAGAAGACACTAGGCCATTGCTAGATTATCTTTTGCTCATCGCCCTTGATCACACTTCAAACGAACACTGGAAATTTTAGCGACTGAATTGCTACAGATTGGTGACCGACGGGCGTAGATTTCACTGGATACATGTCGGAGGAATTTATCAACATGATAACTACTCGGATTCAATAAGATTGACACTTATTTTTAGAAACATGTAGGTATGTTAAGAAGAAATAATGGCTTGGAATAGTCGGGTTTCTGGCAGTGCAACTTAGTTGTGGACCATTCGATATAAACATATATCTGCCAATTTGCTCACACATATCTATATAGAGAGAGAAAAAGATGGAAAATAATTACACTTAGAATTTGAATTTTAAATTTGATATAAAGATCTACCGAAAGATCTCCATTAATGCGATTTATGGGTAAATTTCCATAGTTTGAAAATTACTTTTAGCGTGATTTATACGTAGAGCAATATAGAATAATGAGAGCTTTTTTTATAATAAAATTTTTTGGCCTTGACTACTTATTAAAAAGATAATAATGGAACTTAACACCAAATATGTTTAAAGAATATATTTAACTCATTATAGATTCTATAAGAAGACTGATATCAAATTATCACTATATTGATTGATAACCAGGTGATCAAGGGATTGTTTAGTAAGGAGGTACTGGGGGAGGGGTTGACGAGATGAGTTTGGAGAAAATAGTCCAAATGACTCCCAAACCTCAAGTTTGGATTGAAAATTGGGTTTTTTTTAGTGTGGGTACAATTTTTTAGACTTATTTGAGCAAAATGGATAACTTTTTTATTCTATTAAGTACAATTTTTATAAAACTTTATGTGTTTAGATACACAATTCAAATGAATTAAATTTTTTTTTACCCAAATACCATTCCTTAATTTATGCATTCATCATTGACAGTTATTTGAGGAAACAAATATGTAAAGATTACATATTTGTTATTTTTAATTTTTGAATTTTGATGAGCAGTTTTGTGGGATATAAGCAGTAAACGCCTGTGTTCAACTGATCTATGTAGTGAGAGTCTTCAAACGTCTGTGTTCAACTAATCTTTGCAGTAAGAGTCTTCTTCAAAGTCAGTGTTCAATTGATCTTGACAGTAAGAGTCCTCTTCAACGGCCGATTGACTTCTCCAATGGTGGATTTCTTCGAAAAAAGGAATTGCAAATACCAATCAACGTCATCGGCTTAAAGGTAAGTTGTTAATAATTATATTTCTTCTTTTATTTGGTCTTTTTTTTTGAGAAATTCCTATGTTCGATTTTGTTTTATGTTTGTTTGTTGTTGGAATGAAGGGACAAAAAAAATGCTTTCTAACTATTTTTCGTATAGACATAATAAGTTTATTTCTTCTTTTATTCGGTCATTTTTGTGGGAAATTCCTATGTTCGATTTTTTTATTATGTTTATTCGTTGTTGGAAAGAAGGAAAAAAAAAACTGATTTGGTTTTAATGGGTGTAACTAGTTTTTGGTTTAGATATTAATGTACGCTTTCGAAAATAGGTTACTATGTCACTATTTGTTAATTAATTTATTTTATCCTTAGGTTATGAATCAAATATTGTTTTATGTTGTTCGTTGTTCGGATGAACGGCAAAAAAAAAAAACTATTTTGGTTTTTAATGGGTGTAACTGTTTTTTAATCAGAGTTACATTTTAGTGTAACTGCTCTTGTATGCAATTTTTCAACCAATATCTATTTTGGCATATCCTATATATTGTAACTATTTTTTGTTTTATGTTTTTCTCCCAGTATGTCACTAATTAATTCAGTCATTTGTATTAATGTTTTTGCATAACTTTTTTTCTTTTCGTTTTGAATTAATACAACGTCATTCATTTTTTTAATGTCTTAATCAGGAATGGAGGGAATAGTGTTGCTTGTATGCAAATATGATGTTGACACCTTTATTATCAGATGTTCTGTTCATGCAACATGATTTCATTTATGGTAGGTTTTGCAAAAAATGGGAGGAATTGGAGAATTTGTTTGTTGTCATGTCATATTCTATTCCAGGTTACCCAAAATGTTGTTTGCAAAATGATGAGGACGTGCGTAATATGTTTGATATAATGCGTTTTATAAATGTCAATCATGTTGAGGTCATGGTAACAGAGCAAGATAAAGAGTCACGTGTGGTGATTGATGATAATTTGCTTGAAGATGTTCATATTTGTGATGATGGTGTCGAGTTTGATGATGATTTGCTCCCTCGCTTTTGCTCACATACGAAAAAAGTATTGTTGACAATTGGATGGTCAAATGAAATAAGACATGTAGGCCAAAAGTTTGAAGGTGGTGTAACACATTTTCTGAAAGCTCTATGCAAATACTCAATCGAGGTTGGGTTTACGTTTAATTATGTGAGGAATTATAGGGATAGGGTTATTGTTGAGTGCACGTAGAAGTACGATAAATTGTAACACCCCAAAATACACCCTGGACGGCATTACATTCAATAACCATTCATACCATGAGAGCACTAAGATAAACCATCAATAAAGAAGACTTCATA
>CM042196.1:11348153-11366051 GCA_023539305.1 Ilex asprella
ATATAAGGATAAAAAGTTATGGGCAAAATACTAGAAGGTGTCTAAGATAATTTTTACCCAAATTCACTCTAAAGTGGATTTTAACTCGGGAATGCTTTCTAACCTCTAATACATCTCATATTACCTTTCCCAAGGTTGTTCGACCTTCCGGATTCAATGGACACCTTATTTTGACCTAAAAGTATTTAGAAATTCATCTAATTCTCATTTCCATGTTTCAACGTCTTTGAAACTCAAACTTTCCAATCAATATGCGTCTCTAGTATTTATCCTATTATTAAAATCTATATGGTTTATCCTTACCTCATTATACATATCCAAACATTCACAACAATATTTTAATATATATATCTATACAAATATATAAAAGAAAATACGGGGTGTTACATAAATGGTGTGGATGACATGTCAATGCTACTATTCAGAATTTTGATAGTTTCTTTTACATTGTGGAGTAGCATTGCATACCACAAAAAATAAGAGATTGTCTTGCAATATGATTGCAAATTTTATTATTGATAATGTCCATGACCATATGTCCACTCGTCCAGCTGATGTGGTTAGTGATATCGTTACATCTTATGGTCTCAACATATCTTATCACCAAGCATGGATGGGGATGGAAAAAGCAAAGGGTATGCTTTTTGGAAATCATACGTTGTCGTACAAACAATTACGTTGGTATGTGGATGCTGCGAATAATACAAACCCCGGAAGTCATATAGTTTTGCATTGTCATGAGGAGACTAACCGCTTCCATAGATTGTTTGTGTCCTTCAACGCTTGCATCGAAGGTTTCAATTATTGTCGTCCAATTTTATTCATTGATGGAACATTCATTAAAGGAAAGTACAAAGGAATCATTCCTTCACCAATTGAGAAGGATGGTAATTAGGGTATAAGTCTTTTAACTTCTTTTTTTATGTGCGTGTTGATTTTGTATTTTCTTTGTCGTATTTGGTCAGTTTACTTTTTCTTAGTGTTTTATTTTTCATAGGTACTGTATGATGTGGTTTGTATTGTCATTTTTATGCTTAATAAAAAATGGTGTTTATGCATATTTTTTTAACTATATGATGTCTATATTATGTGATACTTAAGTAGTGTAGTTGTATGTGTTTATTGTAACTATTTTAATATAATAGGTTGTTTTTATATTGTTGTTATGATGTGAATCTATAGGCTATTGTTTTCATATTTTACTTAACTATATATACATTTACCTTTGTGTTTCAGGATTACACCCACTAGCGTTTGCAATTGTTGACTCGGAAAATGAGGCAAATTAGATATGGTTCCTATAACAACTGTCAGATATTTTGGATCCGAATAGGAAAATTATATTTGTCTCTGATTGTAATGTTGGTTTGTTGGAAGCCATGCCAAATATTTTTCCAAGGTGTCACCACGCTTTCTATTTGCAACACTTAAAGTTGAACTTGAGGGACAAGTTCAGCGGTAGTCAGTATTCAAATGGATTTAGGGAGCATATGGTGGTGCTGTTGCTTGAGTGTGCTTATGCCCCCACCATTTCACTATTTACCCCAAAAATTGAAGATTTCCGACGTAAGGGTGGATACATTGTCGAACATTTTTTGGATAATCTTTCATACGAGCATTGAGCAAATGCGTACTTTAGAGGTAGACGTTACGTCCAAATGAACTCTAACGTAGTGGAGTTGTTCAATTCTTGGATTATGAAAGCACGACATTTACCCATTACGAGCATGGTTGACAATATCTAGTGTCAAATTATGAATCAAATAGGTGCTAGGATGAACACTGCGTGTACATGGAATGAAAATTTATGTCCTGAGATGGATTCAAGATTAAAAATTGCATTTTTCGAAAACAGGTTTTGGTCTATTAGTGTTTCGAACAATAATGAATATGAAGTTAATTCAAATTCGTCTGTTTCAGTCGAGAATAAGAATGACACGTGTTCATGTTTTCAATGGCAGATTAATGGGTTCCCTTGTTCTCATGCAATAACGGCGATACGTAAGAGTGTGAGAAATATGAATGAGTTTGTTGATTATTATTATCATGTTAGTACATACAAGAAATCACACACTCAACCTATACTCCCAATCCCGAGTCTTGGTTGGTCGGACTTCAATGTTGACGAAGCTGAGATTTTACCACCATTAACAAAGAAGCAGTCGGGCCGACCAAAAAATGTAGAATTAGGTCAAGGGGAGAACTTATTAGAAGAATTCGATGTGGTCGTTGTGGATGGTTAGGTAGTCACAACAAGAAAACTTGTAAAGAACCCTTCTGATTGGATTACTATTTTTAATTAATAAATTTGTTATTTGAATATTATTATTTTTCAGTTGCAGCTTTATTTTGTAGTCGTTCATTTATATATATGTTAATATGGAAGTTATAATATGGGTGCAACTTTCTGTATGATGATTAATTTTTTGGAGATAAGTGAATATTGTAGCAGAACATGAATATATCCGTAATTTTTGTTTTATTACAATTGGGGTGAAGGCAATAATAATAATATTGGAAACTAGTTAATTGTACTTTTCAAAATTTCTTAATGTCATGTTAATATCTAAAATCAAAACTGGAAAGAGTTACACCAAACAGTTACATGAAACAGTATCACCAAATAAACAGTAGAGCCAAATGGTTACACCAAACATATTCTCCATACTGCTTAAAACAAGAGATCACTTGAAAGAGTTACATCAATTTTTTTTTTACAAAAAATCAATACTTTATTTCATGGCTCAAAATAGAATTACAATGAAAGAAAAGGTAGACAAACCCTGCCTTATTCCCAATTCAATCAACAAAGAAAGAAACAAACAATGACCAACATGCAACATTTTTCTTTTGTCAACTTCTGCAGCCTTGTTTATCTTGAAGCGTCAGCATTTTGGCTCACAAAGGAAGCCTGAGATCATGAGAGAATTTTGTGGAGAAGCCACCCCTCACTGCTTGGAACCCACATAAGATATCTAATTTCTTCCAAATAACAGCAGAATAATCATACTGAATAAACACATGCTCTACATATTCCACTGCATGGCCACATAATACACATTTACTTGCTAGCATCACCATAATCCTTTGAAAATTTGGATCAAATAACACATCATTTTTATATATCTTCCAACCCAGAAGCCTTGCACTAGGACAAGCAGTCTGCTTCCAAATTACAGAAACAACTCTATAAATGTTACACCAAACAGTTACATTAAATAATTAGAACAAAGTAGCTAAGATTTCATCATGAATAGGTTCACAAAATACTAGAAAGCATTTGAGGCAACCAATGTTTATCATATGATTTTGAAATTCCACCATACAAAGTGTTCATTTAATGATTCCCAAAAAATGCAACAACATCTCAGGTATGACTATTCATATATTTCCTTCAATTTCATCATTTCATGGAAATCATTTAGTGTCCAATAATTGGAATGGTTTAAGAAAATTTTCATCATTTCTGTCTGAAATTTTTTTCACTTGTGCAGCTGTCAACTTTTCTTGTTTGTCTTCGTCCTTTGCAAGCTATCTCATATGTAGCAAAAGAACAGTCCACAATCGACGTTGCAGTATAGGTTTTGTTACTACCATTTCTTTGAATTTGTATGAATTAAAGTTACAAAGTAATACGTACGAATTTTCCACATTCTCGTCCTCAATTGTGTCTTTTTCATTACGCATTGTATGTACCAATCTCTCAAGTTGCACGATTTTTGTGTCTCTGTCAACAATTTGTAACAAGGAATCCGTTATTTGTGATGTTTGAACATTATTATCGAATGGAATGTCCTATTGCACTTTAGCTTGCTGTATGAAATCATCATGAAAATTCCAATTAACCAATACAGTAAACAATTACCAAAAACAATTAGATCACAAAGTTACATACAAAACAGTTACACCATAAAGTTACAACATATTAGATAGTACAAAACACAAGATCAAAAGGAAAAAATAAAAGATTTAAGAGTGATTCAAGATTTAAGCCCTAGTTATTCAAGAGCCAAGGTAGGGGTTTTCTTCCATTCTTGTTCATTGAGGTTAGGGTTATTATATATGTAAGTTTTAACTTGTAATCATATGTATTTCCTATGGGTTCCTTGTTTCTTGATGTTTTTTTAAACTTTATCATGTTTTGAACAAAGTGATGGTTGGGGAGCCATCAAAACCCTAGTTTTTGAGAAAAAAAATAGATTTCACTCTCTATGTTCACTTAATCTTGATTTTGAAAACTCTAGTTCTTTTGATTGAGTGTTGAAATGAAATTGTGGATGATCTCTTGTACATTTTCTTAAATTTGGTCCATTGAGAATATCACTTGTGAGAATTGGGGATTTATCTTGGAATTTGCTTGTAAATTGGGGACTTGTGGAATTATTGGGTATTTGAGAAAATAGTTGGTATTGTATTTCTTGTATAGTTGTGTTGGACGAACATGAGTGAGAGGTTCCTCATAAGGATGCTCAGTCATTTTCAAAAGGTTCCTTGTAAGGATGCTCATGTCAAAGAAACAAGACTTTGAGGATGAGAGGTTTCAGGTAAGGATGCTCATGCCAAAAGAGGATAATATATGGTCTTCTCAGGAGATTTTTTGTAAGGATGCTTGAGAAATAAAACATTGAGGGTGAGAGATTCCTTGTAAGGATGCTCATGCCAAAAGAGGACAATATGTGGCTATCTTAGGAGATTCCTTGTAAGGATGCTTGAGAAACAAAATATTGAGGGTGAGAGGTTCCTTGTAAGGATGCTCATGACAGAGAAACAAGACCTTAAGGGTGAGAGGTTCCAGGTAAGGATGCTCATACAAAAAGAGGATAATATGTGGCCTTCTTAGGAGGCTCCTTGTAAGGATGCTTGATAAACAACACCTTGAGGGTGATAAGTTTCTTGTAAGGATGTTTATGCCAAAGAGGACAATATTATATCGTGTGTGGGTGATTGGTTTACTTTTGAAAAAATTGTAAGACTCATTGTTGGTAATTGGTTTCACCTTTCCGGTTAACTTTATTATTGTTCGTAAACTTGAGATCTATTTTAAATGTCCCTGTTTTTTTTTCAAAATTACATAGGCTATTTGTAAAATAAGACCGATCGTTTTTATATGCTTTTCTAAACCTTGTTCGAATTTGGAAGAATTTTCCTACAAAGCTTCGTGCTAACCCCCTACTTAACAACTTTTGTAGATTATCCTCTCGAGGAAGAGTTAGGAGTCGAGGAGCCCGCACACTGGCAGACTCCGATAGACGGGAGCGTTGATCCCGAGGTGGACGCCTAGAGTGACACTTTCTTTTGTTCTAGACTAGGATATTCATTTTTAACCTTGTGAAATTTAGTTTTCTTTTGTTATTTTCGCTGAGTTACATTTATTGATTTTTGGAATGTAAAGACCAAAATGAGTCTAGTCTTTTGGGATAATGTTGTAAATTCTATGGATGATTTTATGAAGTCTTATTTATGTATAAATTATCTTAGTGCTCTCATGATGTAAATGGTTTTAGAATGTAATGCTGTCCAGAGTGATATTTGGGGTATTACAAATCTTGGTATTAGAGCTTGGGCTTTAGGTCTTACATGGGAGCTGTAGGTTATGGATCATCACTAGAGAGGTTGAATTAGGTTGAACGAAGTTATTGATTTAAATTTTATACAAGCCTTGTGCTAAGATCTAGACATCCTAACTATGTCTTGCACATCAAGAAACTAAATTGTAAATTGATGTGCAAGATGGATGGCGGACGAGGACGCGGACGAGGGCGTGGTCGTGGAGGTCAAGCAAATCCACCACCACCACCCCCACCCGATGCCATGAACGGCATATACCAATGCTTACGGGAGCTAACTACTCTGGTACAACACTAGAATGGTAACAACAACCACAATGGTGGCGCTCATCCATTAGCCCAAGTGCTGGGCAACGGGGACGGTAACCGAAGGATGGTAGCTCTTCGGGAATTTCTGAGGCAACACCCGTCTACCTTCCAAGGGAGCTCTAATCCCTTAGATGCGGATAAATGGATCCTCCGGGTGAGGAAGATATGTGACGGAGTGGGGAGAGTCAAGGATCTTCGGGTCGGCTTGATTACTTGTCTGTTAGAGGGGGAGGCTGACCATTGGTGGGATTTAGTAAAGAGAAGGAGGAACACAATGCACTCACTTGGGAGGAATTCGATCAAAATTTTCAAGACAAGTACTTTCCAGAATCAGTCAGAGACAGAATGAAGGCCGATTTTCTTGCTCTACGATAGGGCAACATGACTGTGGTTGAGTATGAGAGGAGGTTTGATGAACTATCCCATTATGCTATGAAATTTATATATAATGAGGCCGGCAGAGCCAAGTACTTTGAGCAGGGCTTGAGGCCAGTCATCCGAGAGAACTTGGTGGCTCTAAAGATTCGGGACTATAGGGATCTTGTGGAAAGGGATATAGAGGACAACCAACGACGACAGAACTTCCCGAGAGGAGGTCCGATCAGGACAGGCACCAGCATCAGTGGAGTGCAGCGGGCAACAACAAATCGACGTCTAGACCAGGAAGGTGGATAAAGACTTCTGACAGCTCGAGGAGATGGAGTGGCTCAGACTAGAACAAGCACTGACCCATGCCAATGCTTTGCTTGCGGAGAATTTGGGCACTTCAAACATAGATGCCCCACGTTTCCACCTAGGACCAATCAAACAGCCGGGTAGGTACCAACAAACAAGCCATTCCTATAAAGGCCAGCACAGCGGAGACCGTTATAAGCTCAAGCCCCCGACGACAACAATCAAGGGAGAGTTTTCGATTTGACTCAATCGGAGGAGGATGCTTCTAATGTAGTAGTGGAAGGTATTGTTCTTCTCTATAATTCTTGGGCTTACATCTTATTTGACCTTGGTGCTACCCATTCGTTCATACGCACTTTATATGCTCATAATTTAGGATTAAAATTCGAGAAGCTAGAACATGCTCTAAGTATTAATATGCCCACGAGAGAATGGTTGGATACTAGGTGGGTGTGTACTTTGAATTGGAGATCACGAATTGATTATAGATCTGGTTACTTTAGATATGAATGGGTACGACGTCATCTTTAGGATGAATTTGTTATCCACAGTCCGAGTGGTAATGAATTGTTTCCGTAAGCGGATTTTGTTTCAATTTCAGGGAGGAGTAGTTTTCAGTTTCGTGAATGGCCGAGATTCTTCTCATCCATTTTCTACTATAGGTAGTAGATTTTTGAAAGCTAAGGCGGGAAGCCATTTGAGTTTCTTGGCCAGCCTGATAGGAGATGATTGTGATAAATTTCCTACAAACGTGGTGTTGATAGTATTGGATTTTTCGGATGTCTTCCCAAATGAATTACCAGGGTTAGCCCCGCAAAGAGAGATTGAGTTCAAGATTGATCTCTATCTGGGAACCGAACTCATATCCATTGCTCCCTATTGGATGATACCTTTGGATTTAAAGGAGCTAAGGAAGTAGTTGGACCAACTCTTGACCATTGGGTTTATCTGTTTGAGCGCTTCCCCTTGGGGAGCCCCGGTCCTCTTAGTGAAGAAGCATGATCAAACGCTTCAGTTATGCATAGACTACCGAAGGTTGAATCGGGTAACAATGAAGAATAAATACACATTGCCACGAATAGATGAGTTATTTGATCAGTTGGGGGGTTCTAAGTATTACTCCAAGATTGATCTGCGCATAGGGTATCATTAATTGTGGATCAAGGAGGAGGATATTTCGTACCCGGTATGGTCATTTTGAATACACAATAATGCCGTTCAGATTGACTAATGCACCCACAGCCTTTATGGATTTGATACACAGGGTATTTCGACCGAATCTAGATCAGTTTGTCCTTGTGTTCATTAATGACATACTAATCTATTCACGGACACACGAGGAACATGAATGCCATCTCATGATGGTGCTCTAGACTTTGAGGGAGCATAAGTTATACGCTAAGATGAGTAAATACGAGTTCTGGATGAAGGAGGTGAAATTCCTTGGCCATGTGGTGTCGGAATAGGGTGTAGCTATTGACCCAGCAAAGATTGAGGCAGTGATGAAGTGGGAACCATCGAAGAATGTGACCGAAGTACGTAGTTTCCTAGGCTTAGCAGATTACTATCAGAGATTTTTTGAAGGTTTCTCAAAGCTAACAATGCTGATGACGCGCCTTACGAAGAAGGGGGAAAAATTCTTATGGACTCAAGCATGTGAATTAGCTTTTCGCACCTTGAAGGAGAAATTGACAACAACTCTTGTCCTCATCATTCCAAGCAGTGGAGAAGGATACGATGTTTATACCGATGCTTTACTACGAGGCTTGGGATGTGTGTTAATGCAAGGAGGTAAGGTAGTTGCTTATGGTTCGAGACAATTAAAGGTTCACGAGCAGAATTATCCCACTCATGACTTGGAGCTTGCTGCTGTGGTTTTTGCTCTCAAGTTGTGGAGGTGTTACTTGTTTAGAAAAAAGTTTCAAGTGTTCTCTGATCACAAGAGCCTCAAGTATATCTTCACACAGAAAGACTTGAATCTCCGGCAAAGAAAGTGGATTGAGTACCTATAAGACTACAATTTCACACTCAACTACCATCCGGGAAAGGCGAATGTAGTTGTCGATGCACTTAGCAGAAAGTATCGGGGTGAACTCAATGTTTCCATATGTGAATGGAAGTTGAAGGATGCCCTTGGAGATTATGATCTATGGGTTGGAGAAGATGAATCCCGACCATGCTTGTTTAACCTTGTGGCCCAACCTACTCTCCAACGTAGAGTGGTGGAATTGTAATGCCTAGATCTGGAACTAGAGTCGATTCGAGTTTGATTGGGAAATGGGGAAACAATTGAAGGATGATCTCTGAAGAATGGAGAATTGAGATATAAGGAAAAGCTATGTGTACCCGATGATTCGTCTTTAAAGGAAGAGATACTTGAAGAGTGTCTTCGTTCTAAGTTTGCTATCCAACCCGGAATCATAAAAATGTATAGAGACATGAAGCGTCAATATTGGTGGAGGGGAATGAAGCGAGAGGTGGCTAAGTACATTTCAAAGTGCACGGTCTATCAGCAGGTGAAGATTGAATATCAAAAACCCGAAGGATTACTACAATCATTGCCTATTCCAGAATGGAAGTGGGATTACATCACCATGGACTTCGTTTTTGGTTTTTCACGGACTTCACGAGGACATAATGCAGTATGGGTCAAAGTGGATAGACTCACCAAGTCTGCGCATTTCTTGAGTATGAAGACCACAGGCACTCTAGAGACCTTGAGTAAACTGTATATCTGCAAGATCGTGAGATTGCATGGAGTTTCACTCTCCATCATATTGGATCGTGATTCCCGTTTTGTGGCGTGATTTTGGCAAAGTCTTCAAAGAGCTATGGGGACTAAACCACACTATAGCATTGCCTTTCATGCCTAGATGGGATGGCCAATCCGAGAGGGTGATCCAAATTTTGGAAGACATGTTACGAGCTTGTGTGCTAGATTTTCAGGAAAGTTGGAGTGACCATTTGTCGTTGGTGGAATTTGCATACAACTACAGCTATCTAGCAAGTATTTGGAATGGCACCGTATGATGCCTTGTATGGAAAGTCATGTCGATCACCGACGTGTTGGTTAGAAGCGGGCGAGAGTAGCTTATTTGGGCCGAAAATTTTTCAAAAAACTACAAAGAAGATTCAACTCATCCGGGAGAGACTAAGCATAACACAAAGTAGAAAGTAAAACTATACAAATAGAAGACGAAGACAATTGGAGTTCCAAGAAGGGGACTATGTTTTCCTCAAAGTGTCACCTAAGAAGGGAGTTTTGAGATTTGGCAAGAAGAAAAAATTAGCTCCAAGGTATATCAGACCATTCAAAGTGATCAAAGCAGTGGGCAAAGTGGCGTATCAACTTCGGCTACTAGCTAAATTATCAGGTGTATACGACGTGTTCCATGTTTTGATGTTGAGGAAGTGTCAATCGGATGCGACACATGTATTAGAATTAGAGGACATTGAATTTCAATATGGAGCAACATATGAAGAACAACCGGTAAAGATTCTTGATACCAAGGAGAAGGTGCTTTGCAACAAAGTCATCCGATTGGTGACTGTCTTGTGGCAACATCATGGAGTGGATGAAGTTACTTGGTAACCCGAGCTGGAAATGCAAGAGAAGTATCCGTATTTGTTCGTTACTTGAGGTAAGTTTCGATGACGAAATTTTCTTTAAGGGGGTGGATTGTAAACCCCCACATGTTTATATTCATATAGAGATATATTCGTTTATTAATTAATTTTCAAATGATAGTATAGGTGATGAGATATGCATAAATCCTATAGATTTGAAAAGTAGAAATAAATACGAGTGAGACTAATCATTGGTATGATTTAATATTTTGTAGGTGTTAAGTGTGATAATAGTAAATATTTAGCAAAAATTTAGTTTTAGACTTGTAAATATTTGAAAACATTTTCAATAGAGCTTGTAGGTATCAAGATTTATGTGGAAAACCTTATTAAACATATATGAGATGGTTTTGGAAGGGTTAGGAATGGATAGGAAATAAAAAACAGGTGAAGTAGATAAATCTGGGTAGTACTACCGGTAGAAAAACTGCCTAGTGTACCCAAACTACCGGTAGTCAACAGGTAGTCGATTTTCTAGCGTACCCGAACTACCGGTAGTCGCTGTAAAAATCCGAAACTTTTAAGTTGCGAACAGTCGGTCCCCTTTTCACTATAAATACGTAATGATGCCTTGTTAGCCTTCATTACACCACTTCTAACCCTAGAAACACTTAGAGAGGAAGAAAGAAGGAGAAAACACAAGATCAAAAGGGAAAAATAAAAGATTTAAGAGTGATTCAAGATTCAAGCCCTAGTTATTCAAGAGCCAAGGTAGGGGTTTTCTTCCATTCTTGTTCATTGAAGTTAGGGTTATTATATATGTAAGTTTTGACTTGTAATCACATGTATTTGCTATGGTTCATTGTTTCTTGATGTTTTTGCAAATTTTATAATATTTTGAACAAAGTGATGGTTGAGGAGCCATCAAAACTCTAGTTTTTGAGAAAAAAAATAGATTTCACCCTCTATGTTCACTTAATCTTGGTTTTGAAAACTCTAGTTCCTTGGATTGAGTGTTGAAATGAAATTATGGATGATCTCTTGTACCTTTTCTTAAATTTGGTCCATTGGGAATATCACTTGTGAGAATTGAGGATTTATCTTAGAATTTGCTTGTAAATTGGGGACTTGTGAAATTATTGGGTATTTGAGAAAATAGTTGGTATTGTATTTCTTTTATGGTTGTTTGGACGAATATGAGTGAGAGGTTCCTCGTAAGGATGCTCATTCCTTCTCAAGAGGTTCCTTGTAAGGATGCTTGAGAAACAAAGTATTGAGGGTAAAAAGTTCCTTGTAAGGATGCTCATGCCAAAGAAACAAGACATTGAGGGTGAGAGGTTCCAAATAAGGATGCTCATGCCAAAAGAGGACAATATGTGGCCTTCTCAGGAGGTTCCTTGTAAGGATGCTTAAGAAACAAAACATTGAAGGCGAGAGATTCCTTGTAAGGATGCTCATGCCAAAGAAACAAGACCTTGAGAGTGAGAGGTTCCGGATAAGAAAGCTCATGCTAAAAGAGGACAATATGTGGCCTTCTCAGGAGGTTTCTTGCAAGGATGCTTGAGAAACAAAACATTGAGGTTGAGAGGTTCCTTGTAAGGATGTTCATGCCAAAAAAACAAGAATTTGAGGGAGAGAAGTTCCGAGTAAGGATGCTCATGCCAAAAGAGGACAATATGTGGCCTTCTTAGGAGGTTCTTTGCAGGGATGCTTGAGAAACAACACCTTGAGGGTGATAAGTTCCTTCTAAGGATGCTCATGCCAAAGAGGACAATATTATACCATGTGCGGGTGATTGGTAATCGGTTTCACCTCTCTGTTTAACTTTATTATTGTTTGTAAACTTGAGATCTGTTTAAAATGTCCTTGTTTTTATTTTAAAATTACATAGGCTATTTGTAAACTGAATTCGTTCATACGCACTTTCCTATAGAGCTTCGTGCTCACCCCGTACTTTACAACCTTTGCATATTATCCTCTCGAGGAAGAGTTGGGAGTCGAGGAGCCCGCACACTGACAGACTCCGATAGACGGGAGTGTGGATCCCGAGGTGGACGCCTAGAGCGACACTTTCTTTTGCTTTAGACTAGGATATTCATTTTTAACCTTGTGGAGTCTAGTTTTCTTTTGTTATTTTCGCTGCGTTACATTAGTTGATTTTTGGAATGTAAAGACCAAGATGGGTCTAGTCTTTTGGGATAATGTTGTAAATTCAATGTATGATTTCATGAAGTCTTATTTACTGATGAATTATCTTAGTGCTCTCATGATATACATAGTTTTAGAATGTAATGCTGTCCAGAGTGGTATTTGGGGCGTTACATTATTTTAAACACAAAACTTAAATTCACATTTACATTTCCCTATCTTAAATTAAATATTATCTGAAATGAAAAGACAGTAATAGCTAGCATTGATAATAAAAATAAAAATCAGGAATTTGCTTTCTTTCATCGATTTGGATATCTGGCTTTTATTCAGGAGGTTTTAATTTGTCAAATAAATTACAAGTAATTAGTAATCAAACAACACTATTTTTCATTATAACCTGGATCAAAAAGTTGCATAGAAGTTATATCTTGAGTAAATACATCATAATAGGGTTTGAGTCTTTGTCCATTTCCTTTGAAAAAGTTCTCATTTACTGGATTTTCAATTTCAATTGCCCCGTGGTTAAAAACTTGTTTGACAATATAAGGATCTTTCCATCTATATCTTAGCTTTCCAAGAAATAAACGAAGTTTTGCATTATATAACAGAACTTTTTGATAAGGTTCGAAAAATTTGCTCATAATATTTTTATCATGAAAAATTTTTGTTCTTGATTTAGCAATTTTTTGAATTTTCATAAGTTTCATTTCTTAATTCCTTTAATTCATTAATTGGTAGTTTGCGAGACATTCTAGCTTGATCCATATCAAAGTTCATCATTTTGATTGCCTAATATGCTCTATATTCTAATTGTATAGGTAAGTGACATAGTTTACCATAAACTAACCGATAAGGAGACATTTCTAGAATAGTCTTATACACAGTACGGTAAGACTAAAGCGCATCGGTTAATCTTAAAGACCAATCCTTACGATCTAGATTTACTATTTTTTCTAAATGTATTTTATCTCCTTATTAGCTAATTCAGTTTGTCCACTTGTCTGTGGATGGTACAGAGTGGATATGTTATGAGAAATCATGTATTTCTTCATAAGATTTTTAAAAACTTTATTACAAAAATGTAATCCACCATCACTAATGATGGTTCGAGGTATCCTAAATCTAGATAAAATATTTTTTTAAAAAAACTTGATAATTGTTCTGTGATCATTATTTCTACATGGAATTGTCTCTACCCATTTAGAAACATTGTCAACTGCAACCAAAATATACAGATATCCAAAGGATGGAGGAAATGGTCTCATAAAATCGATGCCCCAACAGTCGAAAATTTCAATAACTAAAATAAGTTTTAAAGGCATCATATTTCTTTTCAAAATATTTTCCATTCTTTGACATCTGTCACAGTTTAAACAAAAGATATAAACATCTTTGAATAGAGTTGACCAATAAAATCCACATTGCAAAATTTTAACAGTGGTTTTCTTTGAAGCAAAGTGACCTCCGCAAGCTTCAGAGTGACAAAACTGGATTACCTGACTAATTTTATGACTAGGTACACAACGTCTTATTATTTGATCCTTAAAATATTTAAATAGATAAGGTCTTCCTAGCAAAATTTATGTACCTCATTTAGGAATTTATTTCTATCAGTCCAGATATAATTAGAAGGAATAGTACTAGTAGCTAAATAATTTACTATATTTGCATACCATGGTATTTCAGTTATCGCTAAGAGTTGTTCATCTGAAAATGTTTCTCTAATCGGAATTGGTTCTTCTTTTATATTGTAATTCAATCTTGACAAGTGATCTGTTACCACATTTTCTACTCATTTCTTATCTTTAATTATAAGATCAAATTCTTGAAGTAATAAAATCCATCACAGGAGATGTGGTTTCACATCTTTCTTAGTACACAAATATTTTAGAGCTGCATGATCTGTAAATACCACAATTGACGATCCAATCAAATATGATCGAAATTTATTTAATGCAAACACAACAACAAGTATTTCTTTTTCTGTGGTTGAATAGTTCATTTGTGCATCATTTAGAGTTTTGCTTGCATAATATATAACATAAGGTTTTTTATCCTTCCTTTGGCCTAATACAACTCCTACTGCGTAATCACTTGGATCACACATTAGTTCAAAAGGCAAAGACCAGTCAGGAGGTTGCATGATAGGTGAAGAAATAAGCATGTTTTTGTAATTTATCAAATGCCTATTGACATGCATCATTCTATTCAAATATTTTATCCTGACATAAAAGATTACAAATTGGTCTTAATATTGAACTAACGTTTTTGATAAATCTTCGATAAAATCCAGCATGAGCTAAAAAGACAGAACATCTTTTACGGTTTTTGGTGAAGGAAGATTAGCTATTAAGTCAAATTTGGATTTATCAAATTCAATTCCTTTTTCAGAAGCTATGTGACCTAAAACAATACCTTGTGTAACCATAAAATGACATTTTTTCCAATTTAAGACAAGGTTTGTTTCTTCACATCGAATAAGTACTCTTTCTAAATTTTCTAAATATTTATTAAATGAATCACCTTATACTGAAAAGTCGTCCATAAAAACTTCTAGATGTCGTTCTACCATATCACTAAAGATACTTAACATGCAACACTGAAAGGTAGCTAGGGCATTACATAAACTAAAAGACATTCGTTTATAAACAAAAGTTCCAAACGAACATGTAAATGTAGTTTTTTCTTGATCATCTATTGCAATTTCAATCTGATTATAGCCAGAATATCCATCTAGAAAACAATATTATTCATGTTCATCTATTCTTTCTAATACTTGATCTAGGAATGGTAATGGAAAGTGGTCATTTCTGGTGAGAGAATTCAGTTTTTAATAGTCAATACATACACGCCATCCTGTGACTGTATGCATTGAAACTAATTCATTTTCTAGATTTTTTATTACAGTAACACCAGATGTCTTTGGGACTACTTGTGTAGGACTGACCCATTTACTATCAGATATAAGATAGATAATATAATCATCTAATAGTTTTAGTACTTATGCGCGAACTATTTCTTTTACGTGTGGATTCAATCTTTTTTATATTTGACGAGATGGTTTAGCATTCTCTTCTAAATAAATACAATGAGTATAGAGAAGTGGACTTATACCTTTTATATCTGTTATTGTCCATCCAATAACATTTTAGTGATTTTTTAGAACTTTTGTCAATTTTTTTTCCTAAGTTTCAGATAACTTTGATGATAGTATTACTGGATGGATCTCATTTTCTTCTAGAAAGACATATTTCAAATTAGTTGGTAAAGGTTTTAATTCTTGCTTATAAACGTTGACATTTGATTCTACAAGCTTTGGTAACAATTCTTCACATTGTAGATTCTTTAAGGGTGTATTTTTATATTCAATATCCGATATTGATTCCAATTCACATAACCCGTTTTTCAGTTACAACAAGAAAATGTATGAATATTAAACAAAGAAAACACATTATAACAATTAATTTTATTTATACCTTGTGATGCCCCATGTTAATAGTGTCTTGCATGCATATTTTCAACACTTCTTTCTCATTGGACAACTCGACAATCTTTTCTTAGTTGAATTTATCATTTATCATCAACTCAGAAACAATCCATTGAGCTTCATCTCATTCTCTTATAATATTGTCCTTTTCACTGTCATTCCAAACATCATGTTCTCTTGATTGCCTTTCTATTGGTTGGGTAACATTAACTTCAACTAAGTCAACAAATTGTCTCATTTCATTTAACCATTCATAATCAACACTTGATGGCTTGCCAACACCATTTTCTTCTGGGTCAAGTTGTTCATTGTCATCTAACTCCTTCTCCATTGTTTTTTTTGCTTTTTTCTTGCATTCTTATTTGATGAAATAAACATATTTTCTTCCTTACTTCTCTTCAATCTTTGCTTCATAATCTGAGGATAAAATAATTTTAATTTAAAAACAGTGACAGTTTTTTTTTCCAAACAGTGACATAGTAACCTTTTTCAAAACAGTAACAAGTTATAGGGATTACAATATATGAATTGAGACTTACATCATTTGCCATGATGTTTGCCAAACATATTTTCTTGATTGCCCTATTCAGACTTGGTAAGTTCCATTTCAAGAACCGAGGATATGGCCTTTCAGTGCTAGGAGTTATCATGGTGGTGTGTTCACACAACCAATACTGCAACATACAAGATTACGATAATCAGATCATATTGGGTTATAGCAAAGTAATTTCAATTCTTAAATTAACATATTACTTTTATTAAAACACTAACCGGTATTAGGAGGACGCATCAATTGATAGCCGTCGGCGTTTCCTTCTTCTTTTTCAAGGATGAAAGCAGAGTATCAATTATAGCTTCAGACCAATTGTATTTTCTACATGCATCCAACTTTTCAATATATGGTACAAACCCCCAACTCATTGTGTTTCTCGTTACTGGGAAAAAAGTGTTGCCAACAGATACATACATAATAATCTAGCCAAGTCATCATAACTAGTCTCACTGTCTACTTCGGACGCTTATTTTAGCTTGCTTCTTATCAATGTTGTAGTCTGTAACACCCCAAACTACACCCTGGACGGCATTACATTCCATAACCATTCATACCATGAGAGTACTAAGACAAACCATCAATAAAGAAGACTTCATAACAATAATTCATAACATTTACATCAATATCCCCAAAAGAATCTGCCATCTTTGGCCTTTACATTCCCAATGAAAATTTATTATTTTAGTGCAGAGCAAATTACAAAATAAATCTAGACTATACAGTGTTTCAAAACAATATTCTAGTCTAGAACAAAAGGTAGTGTCTAGCTAAGAGTCCTCCCTGGGGTCCATACTCCCGTCTTGTTGAATCTCCCAGGGTGCGGGCTCCTCGAGTCCTAACTCCTCCTCAAGAGTACAGTCTGAAATATTTGTAGGTAGGGGGGTGAGTACAAGACTTTGTAGGAAAAGTCCTTCCAAATCCATTCAAGGTTTTGAAATCAAGTAAAACAGGTAGGTTTCATTTCGAACATACATATTAATGGATTTTGAAAGAAAATAAGGACATTTTAAAAGGGATCTCAAGTTTGTACAATAATAAAGAATTGGAAGGGAATAAAATCAACTTTAATTAGCAAACAATTTCCAACATAATCCAATCTACCATACACTATTTCCACAAGTTATCGCGGCATCCCATACTACCCGAAACTCTTGGAGAAATAATATTTGGTACACTGAACAATAATTTATATTTGGTACCACTCAAGTAGGCTGTTGCTTCTCAGGAATCTACCCAACGATTCTACCTCGTTCACCCATTTATAATAACAATCACAAACCAATTTAGGAAGGGCGTGTGCCGTCTCATACGGCATTGACGAAATCCTTCCAAGGTGTCTAGTATACTAACTCTTTTCCTCGGTATCCGTGAATAATAGTGGTCATTGTCACCACAATGATCCACTACGAGCATTAGGCAACCATCTCACCCCCCATTGGGATAGACTAACCTCTAACGCTCTACGGCAGTTTTCGAAGGTAATCCAAGTCCCTCACAACATCATACACAAGAGTGACATACCAATTATATACTCAAAACCTCATATATAAGCAATTCCACAACTTTTCCAACTTTCACAAGTATTGTAC
>CM042196.1:11371653-11403181 GCA_023539305.1 Ilex asprella
AAAATTTACTATTTTAGTGCAGTGGAAATTACAAAATAAATCTAGACTATACAGTGTTTCAAAATAATATTCTAGTCTAGAACAAAAGGTAGTGTCTAGCTAAGAGTCCTCCCCGGGGTCCACACTCCCGTCTTGCTGAATCTCTCAGGGTACGGGCTCCTCGAGTCCTAACTCCTCCTCAAGAGTACAGTCTGAAATATTTGTAGGTAGGGGGTGAGTACAAGACTCTGTAGGAAAGTCCTTCCAAATCCATTCAAGGTTTTGAAATCAAGTAAAACAGGTAGGTCTCATTTCGAACATACATATCAATGAATTTTGAAAGAACATAAGGACATTTTAAAAGGGATCTCAAGTTTGTACAATAATAAAGAATTAGAAGGGAATAAAATCAACTTTAATTGGCAAACAATTTCCAACATAATCCAATCCACCATACACCATTTTCACAAGTTATCGCGGCATCCCATACTACCCGAAACTCTTGGAGAAATAATATTTGGTACACTGAACAATAATTTATATTTGGTACCACTCAAGTAGGCTGTTGCTTCTCATGAATCTACCCAACGATTCTACCTCGTTCACCCATTTATAATAACAATCACAAGCCAATTTAGGAAGGGCGTGTGTCGTCTCATACGGCATTGACGAAATCCTTCCAAGGTGTCTAGTATACTAACCCTTTTTTCCGGTATCCGTGAATAATAGTGGTCATTATCACCACAATGATCCACTACGAGCATTAGGCAACCATCTCACCCCCTATTGGGATAGACTAACCTCTAACGCTCTACGGCAGTTTTCGAAGGTAATCCAAGTCCCTCACAACATCATACACAAGAGTGACATACCAATTATATACTCAAAACCTCATATATAAGCAATTCCACAACTTTTCCAACTTTCACAAGTATTGTACATAATAAAACAATTTAAGGAAATATACTCATTTCGCAAATCATGTTACAAAAGACAAGTTTAAAGGAAATAGGCATGAGATCATCCATACTACCATTTTAATACCCAACACAAAGCTCTAGCAATTTAGAAATCAAGAGGATGTGAAGATATAGAGAGAAATCCATATTTTCTCCCAAAACTAGGGTTTGATGGATTTCAATCCATTATTTTGTTCAAATCATGTGAATGTTTGTAAAAATACTAAGAAACAATGAACCCATAATAAATACATACTATTTAGAGTCAAAATATACATGTATAATAACCCTAACATCATTGGATGAAAATGGAAGAAAACCCCTACCTTGAATTTTGAAGAACTAGGGCTTGGATTCTTGAATATATACCCTTAATCTCTTGTAATTTTTCTTTGATCTTGAGTTCTCTCTCTCTCTCTCAAGCTATATAGGGTTTAGAATGGTATATGAACGACTAAGGAGGCGGCCTAAAGTATTTATAGGCCCAAAAATCGGACCAAGATCGCGACATTAAATATTCAAATTTTTATCGGGTGTACCGGTACTCGGTACCGGTACCAAAAACCTTCTGGAGTCGAGGTACCAGTACTCGGTACCGGTATGGTACCGGTACCCGGTACCGGTACTATTCAGCAGACAGATTTTTCCTCCAACTTTCAGGGAAGTTTTGACCCATTTGGAGGTCGAATTGGAAAATTTTCATGAGATACACTTTTGTAGCCCTAGATGTCTACTATCTACTGTCAAAATTTTAGATCAATTGGATATAAGGATCAAAAGTTATGGCCAAAATACTAGAAGGTGTCCAAGATATTTTATAACCGAAATTTACGAAATTTGTGTTTTTATTCTGGAGTACTTCTATGCTTCCAATGCACTTCATATTACCTCTCCCAAGGTTTTTCGACCTTCCGAATTCAATGGAAATATTATTTTGACCTAAAAACATTTAGAAACTTATCTAATAACTAATTCCAATTTCAAACGTCTTTGAAACTTAAACTTCCCAAATCCATTTGTCTCCCAATTATTCATTTCTAATGTTTTAACCTATGTGATTCATTCTTACAATATTATACATATCCTCATCTTCACAACAATTATCTACCATATAACTATATACATATATAAAAGAAAATGCGGGGTGTTACATTGTCAACCTCCAATCCTTTTTGAACCAGCGTTCAGTAAAGGGTATAAATAATTTGTCATATATTGTACAATCAATTTTTTCACACCCATCTTCTGTCCCAAATATTAGAGTCACATCAATAGGCCACAAGCTTAGTTCTCTGCTTCCGATATTGAATCTTGAAGTATCAGAATTGAAACATAAAAGTATTTCAAGAATGTAGCTGTCAATTTTACGGCACCATATTTTGTCCATAGTTTGGTCAATGATACATTCAAAAAGTAACCAGAACAGAGTATTTTTCAACGCTGTCTTGTGATACTCATTTAATTTAATTTCTTCAATTGCCCTGTTAATGGCAAACATATTTGATCTGTATTGAAGGTTGTACCTTGCACCAATGATGTATAATTCATTTTGATTGTCATTTATATCTACATTTTCCTTTGTTGCTTGTGACCCCTGATGTGAAATTTCTTTGCTACACCTTAGAGCAAGTCTTTTTTTTGAAGATTATGTTTTCGCCATGACCTGTTTAATGCATCAACTATGTTAGGGTATCATACAGTAATATATGGTGTATCTATATTACTCTAACCATTAGTCCATGTAAAACCCAATTTTTTTTTAAAATTTTTCGAAAAAGTGCAAAATGGTAATTTGTTATTATAATGCGTATTTAAAATACTCATGTTCTAGAGATCGAATGATACAACAAACTTCGTTGTTGGATTCGTATTGCGAAATCTAGTCACCATCTCGAATTTTGTCGAATTTCGAGATAGTCAGATTTTGCACGTCATTCGAGGTGACTGGGTGGCGGATGACCTCACAAAGGTTCCTAAAACTAAAAATTTTAAAATTTCTTTATAATTGAATAAAAATTCAAATAAAATTAATATGAACTTAAATCGGGATTAAATAAATCATTTTGGAGAGAAAACGAACCCCAATAAACGAGGGACACGTGGTGTAGAGTGGACCGACCATTTAAAAATTATAAATAGGGTCTTAAATGAGATATTTCAGCAGAAATATCCCATTGGTCAGCCCCTTTTGGCCGGCCATAGAGAGAAAAGAGAGAGAAGAGAGAAAACCTTGATTCTTAAAGCTTCTTCTTCGATTTTTCGGAGTTTCCTTGTTCGGATTAACTCAGACCAAGAGTTAAAGTCGACCACCGCGATGAGGACTACATCTACGTACCAAGAATGAGGGATTTCACCGAATATCTGAAAGGGAGACTTTGGAGAAATCAAGACTTAGAGGGTTGGTTGGTGTTCTTGGAGCTTCTAGTATTCGGTTTACGCTCCAAGAGGTAGGGTGCTTACTACTTTGGTTTTATTCCACCCTTGGGTAAGGGTTTGATATAATATTAGCCTAAGATATGTCTAAGGTCATGGAAATGAGAAAATTGAGCATAGGAACAAATTATAGCTTGAATTGATATGTGGAAGTTGCTTGAATGATTTCTTGTAACCTGGTGAATTTTTGGGCATGATATGTATTTAACATGATTAGTGCCTTGAAGGTGGTTGCTAAAATTCCTTGAAGAATGATATGTGATGTTGGGTGGACAATATTATGTAATAACATGATTGGTGTATAGAAGGTGTTTGATAAAATGTCTTGCATGAATTGAAGTTGTTATTTTGAGGTCATTGAAATAACATGCTTGAGTGAGTAATGTGATGACTTTTGAAAAATATATGCTTATTGATATATTGAGCATAAAGATGATTTATGGAATTTATATGCACATGATATAAATTTTCATGGAATATGATGATATGTTGTTTAATTTGTCCCTATGACATTCATTACACATGAGACATGACATTGGTAAGAAATGGTTCATTTCATTGCACATACACGAGACATCGCGTCACATGGGTGTGTGTACATGGTGGTCGTCAACACCATATTTGATGATTAACGGAAGGCTTAGAAAAGTTGGGGCCGAGGGCCTAGTTGAGCCGCATGGTTACATGATAAATTGGGTTGGGATAGTAAGAAGAGACTAAAAGATCCCTCGGGTGAGAGATCCAGTGATTGGATACGCACTCTATTGGTATGAGAGTCCATAAAATGTGTCGGTGTACACGGAACCGTTGGTGGAAGTTCATGAATTCCATGTAGGTTTGGAGACCTTTGGTGTAAGTACATGAACATCCACCCCAAAGAAAGACCCTAGAATTGTAAATGTCATTCGATGTGCAACATGAATGACGGATTCACATACATTAGCACTTGCATGTGTTGAGGAGCCGAGAGGGCTCGAGTCGAATTGCATGAGTGAGTCACATCTCATTTCATGACATAATATGAAGAATTCCAACATTGAATGCATATTCTTGCTTGGAATGTGATGGATTGTTGAATGTTGCATGTGTGCATTTCATGTGCATCTAGGTGGGGGAGTAGCCTCTATAAGAATTATTCCACTGAGCGTGACTCACCCTATACGGGAACATATTTCAGATGCGAGACATGCTCCGGTGGATGGCTCCCATGTAGAGCATCAAGGGTGAAGGGGGCCGACTTGTGGCCTTATTTTAAGTTTTTGTAAAACATTTACGGAAACTTAGTTTTGACATGTAAATTCATGTAAATGACTGCAATAGAACTTGTATGGATCAAGTATTATGTGTGTAATACATGTTGTACAAGTTTGAATTGACGTTGGAAGGGTTTGGAATGAGTTTGAAATCAAAAATGTTTGAAATAAAAAATGGTTGAAACAGGCAAAAGTCGACAGAGTGTACCGGTACGCTATTGTCCAGAAAGTTAGCCGTACCGGTACATCCAACTCCAATAGGTTCACCGTACTGGTACGCTTTCCAAAATTTTGAAATTTTAAAGTCCTTTTGCTATACTTTTGGACTTTGATTTCCTTAGTCTCAATGATACAAATGGGCCTTAAATGAGGTATATTGAGGTACATTGGACCTCAGTTGAATTAAATAATTAAAGGAACATGGATCACAATTGTGGACAAAAACTCCGACTATGAGAATGTTATCGACGTGGTGTCGGGTTAAGCGATGTCCACGACTACTTCTGTGAGTTGACGGGTTATCAATGGTTGAATAATGATCCCCGGATTTTGGGGTGTTATAGTCCACACATTGGTAACTGTTTAATTCGTTAGAATGAGATTGACCTAAATTTTTAGGAGCATTATAACTCATTTGCATATAGTAACTATTTTTAGGGACACAAGTATTGATTATGAATCAATGTACTCTATAACTAATGTTTTCATGCCATGAATATATACATAAAACATACAATTCAACATAACAGATACTCAACACAGTTACAACCAACACAATTACTCAACAGATACTCAATACAGTTACCAATAACAGATATAAGAATGGAATACTTAAAATCACAAAATAGTTACTCAATACAGTTACAACCATTAATTTTTTGAATATTAAATGTTCATAATTTGTAATCAAATAATTCCAACTCTTTAACTATTCATTCAATACTAAAAGGCTTCGAGTTATTTAGTTTCATCCCTAAAATTATGGTTTTATAATTATGTTTTTGTTTTTACAAATTACAGTAATATATGGTGTATTTATATTAACCTAACCATTAGTCTAGACATTGGTAACTGTTTAATTCATTAGAATGATATTCATATAAAATTTTAAGAGCATTGTAACTCATTTGCACATAGTAAGTATATTTAGGGACACAAGTAATGGTTATGAATCACTATAGGCTATAACTAAGTTTCATACAATGAATATATATATGTAACATACCATTCGCCTCAATAGATACTCAGCACAGTTACAACCATTTAGTAACATACTCAATACAACTACTCAACAGATACTTAGTACAGTTACCAATAACATATATAAGATTAGAATACTTAAAATCACAAAATAGTTACTCAATACAGTTACAACTATTAATTTTTGAATATTAACTGTTTGTAATTTATGATAAAAAATAGTTACGTAACTATTTTTAATTGAAAATTTTTCATCTTTAAAACAGAGTAAGTCATAGCCATGGTATGATGAATAATATATTGTGTAGTTGGGGCTATTTTAACAAGAACATGCACAATATCTATCAGAAGGAAGTACATAACAGAGTTTGAAGTTCTTTTTTCTTTTAACTTTTCATTTGTCCCATGTATGTTTGAATGGTTTGGTTGTCTCAAAATGGAACAATGAAGCACACTATCTCAAACTATCACCTCAAAAGTTCTTTTTTTTTGGGTGTTGTGGAGGGGACCACAACTAACTGGGTTCCCTAATAAAACAAGTATTGGACATGCCTGCCCTCAACAGATGAATAATACAGTTAGGTGGCTCATCAATAACAACCAAATCAACAAACTGGTTCACTCCGAAATTTGGAAGGCAACAACGCATTGGTTCCCCTCAAAAGTTCTAAAATTGGTCAAATTAGCCCTTATATGATCCAATCATAAGACCTCAAATCGCGAGGAATTGAAATGACATTGCCGAGTTTGGCCCCGCCACACAAACTTGTTTGAAACTGAATTGAAAGGTCAATACAATTTCAACTATTAATTTTTGAATATTAACTGTTTGTAATTTGTGATCACAAATAATTACTTAAAACAGTTACATAACTATTTTTAATCAAAAAATTCTTGTTCCAAAGTATTTTTCCATCTGCAAATGCTTTAACTTTTGTAATTAGGTTACTCAGTCGGTAATTACAAACATGTCATTTGTTACTATCATTTCACCAAAATAGGGTTTTATTTATTTATTTATTTTTCAAAATCAAACAACACAGATTATGAAAAATAATAATAATTAATGAATGACAAAAAAAAACGAAATATGAATGTCACTTGCAATTTTCGGTTAAGAAGTTGTCGGAGAAGATAAATAGTTACTGGATTGTAGACGACGATAAACAGTTCGATGAATACTTATTGGACTATAGGAGACGATAAACAGTAACTATCGTATTCCTATTTTTTTTTGGACGATGAACAATCAAAGTTTTGGCATTCCCATGAACATAGAATTCTTTTGCCGACGAAGAAGGATTTTGATAATTAAGCCCTCTATTTTACCTCCCATTACTTGATTGTAGCAAAAAAAAAAAACGGATAGAAGACGATAGGTTTTCATACATCTGTTGCTTACCGATGACAATAATGACATTTTTAAAAAATATACACTTTACCCCAAATAAATTTTTGAGTTGTACTTTTGCCTAAATAAGTTTAAAAAATTACACCGGCTTCCAAATTTCCCTTGAAAATTTAATATTGGGTTCCCAAATCCGACTTATAGTTGGTTTGAATATTAAACCCATAATTATGAGTTTCATCAAACTTGGAAGGGTGGGTTTGGGAAGATAGGTTAATGGTTAAGGATGCAAAATATAATTATACCCCTTAATATGAGTAAGAATTAGATTGATCAAGAGTAAAATAGTCATTTACAACACAAATAGTTGTTAATAATTATAATATATTTATGGATCCTATATATGTATGCGTTACATATCAACCATGAATATGAACTGAATTCAATATTAAATCCCATCTTTATAAAAAAAATTTGAATTTAAATAAATTTGATAAAATCAATTCAAACCCTTTCAAAAAATCGATCCAAACAAAACCAAGAGTTTTGAATCGTATTCGAAATCAGCCCTTCTTTGGAGGTGAAAACAAGAATACAATTATTGCCATGCCAAAGGCCCAAATTTAATTCCCACATGTCGCCTGATAGATCTAAGCCCCCTCACCAAATTATTGGGCATGAGTTCAAAGTCATAATTCGTGCTTAAATGCAGGATAAAATATAAAATTTAAATTCTTAAAAGATTAATCTCACTATATTAAATATCAATTTTTCCCTTCTTTTATTTGATTACATCATTTAAAAATTTATTTTTATTCATCATTTTCTTAAAAATATTGACAAAATTTTCTCGAAATACACAATTTGATAATTTTTTTTGAACATAGTGTATATTATTGTATATGAATAATGTTTAAAATAAAAATTATGTTAAACTATAAATTAATCAAATATTAAATGACAGAACATGTAAAAAACAAAGAGTGATGTGATATTTTTGGGTATGCATGAAATAAAAATTCAAGTTGTTGGTAGTTTTATTATATAGATTGGATGATAACTCGGTTAATTAGCCCGATTCTTATAATAAATGGGTCAATATGATTCTTATTATGTATAACTTACACATTCAATAAATGAATTTAATACGATATGGATCCAACTATGCACTACTCTAACTTGATTGAACTTAAATGAAACAAAATCATAAAGATGGTTTAATGATTGAGTCTACCATCAAATAACTCAGAGATCTCAGATTCAGCACTTTTCATACTCCTTAAGGGTCTGTCATCCTTGTTTCTTAAGGGACATGTTTTAAGTTCGCTAAAGCTACAATGACCAGTATTCGGGTTCGAGAGAGTAATCGGTACAAGTTTGTATACCCTGTAGTAAAAAAAAAAAAAAAAATTAAACTCCAATGACCAATATCTGAGTTTGAGAGAGTAATCGACACAAGTATCCACATCCTGTATTAATATATATATATTGAGTACACACGATACTTACAGCCCATTGTCATCCCTAAGAACCCTATGTATACTAACCAAGCATATAATTCCATAGCAAGTTATAGTGGTCAGGGGTGAAATGTGTTAGGTTTGATCCTTATTACTTACATTTTAAACATGCAGAAACACATTCATGTGCAAATTCATCACCAGAGCAGATTCCATAACCTTGGGGTTACAAGAGACATTAAGAGTTCTTTACTTCTTTTCCAATTTTCGGTAACAAGGGATACGAGTCAAAAAATGCACCGTCTTCATCTTTTGTGCCAAATATGTAGGAAAAATATCCAAAATCCAAAACACACTCCATATTGTGCAAGTGCAAGGTAAGAGAATAGATACTTCTCTCATGGGGGAAAAATATTGAACAAATACAAGAGATATCACAAACCATTCTGACTCCGCAGCACATTACTTGCAAACACTAATACACCTAAATTACATTGCTTGCTGCTTTGCCGTTTATCTTCAACAATTAGGCGGAAAGAAAAGAAAAAGATGAACAAAAAAAAGAATACCACTAAGACGGAGAGAGAAGCACATCTGTGGATCATGCATTCATCGTTTTGGATTGTGATGCATACTATCTAAGTGATCAGGTAAGCTACGACCGTTTCCCATCAGCCTCCTAGTGTTGCAGCAGCTTCCAATCTCTGCCATTTTAATTCCCGCTGCTCTTCCAACTCTTTGGCCTTGGCCTCTTTCTCTGCATACTGCCTCTGGCACTCCTCAAACAACTCGGTATCCATTTCCAAAAACATTTTTCGAACATTAACAGTGAGACCATGAACTGCCTGGTTCCAATGTGACCGAGTATTCTTCTCCAGTGCCTCAAAAATGATTGGTAATATGACATTTCTGTTCTGGGCAATCAAGCTCACAATATGCTCATTATTCCACAGAAAGAGGGCTCTTTCTGCAACCTGCACCATAAATTCACCTTTGAAAAAAAGTTGAAATGGATACAACTGCCTTACAAAGAATAAATCAAAATGCCCAGCTTCAAATCTCCAACAGATAATATTCCTACCCCAGATGCTCTGTTTGCTACATATTATACCCTTACACTAAGAATCTAACCTGTAAAAAATGAACTCCCACCACACAAACCAAACTTCACAATGGATGAAGGACACTTGAGATATCAATTGCACAATGCTATTGGAACATAATTTGGCGTTGTAGACATTAGATCATCGGTGGGTCCCACCTAAAAGCACTCTACTATCAATCCAATGGTCACAATACATTGTGTCTCCAAATTTTGTCCCTAAATTATGTCCCAATAGCATTAGTGATTGCACAAATAAGAACACCAACTTCCTCCTCAGAAACGGTTCCAATTGGATACGTTTGTCTCATAAAGTTGAAGCAATGGCATCCTACTTTTGTTGAACCTAGTTGTAGTTATGAATCCTTGCATGTTTGTCATTTGAGTACATAAAAGATATGCACACATCGTTTGAGTAAAAGTCAATTCCAAAATCAACTCAGATCTCAAGTTTCTCAACTACCATTTCGGCCAATCCCCATCCCTCCTAATAATGATGAGGCAAGTGGCTGAATTGATTCCAATGTAGTTCACAATATTATCATCTAAAGTAATATAAATGAAGAGGTAATTAGTTTCTTACTACAATACTCCCGCTTTTTGAGATACACATTCCTGTTTTCACCTGGTAATGTGCTGTCAAGATATGTCCAACAACTACAACATGTGTCTACTTCCATATGTGCATTCACGTAGGCATTGAAACACTCTGCCAGCCGATCAAAGGTAAACACTTTAATGATTAAACCTATGTATCTGTAACTAACACTACAACCTATGCCAGAACATCACTTGCATTAGCATGACATTAAGACGCCAAAAATGGAATAATAGTGGAATAACACAGCCATCAATTTCCAGTGTAGCTGCACTTATCACCAAGATATGTCATAAGATCACTGATGAAGGAAAACTAGAGTGGACACAATAAGCCAGTCTAGAAGTCGACTTATAGTGTTTATTCTTTGTGAAAAAGAAAATTTCAAATAGGAAATATATAGCAGAAAAATCACATTGCAGCACTTCACAAGAAGCCGTAGGTTCCTCACGACAAGGCAGCTTAATTATCCAAGAAAAGCATAAAGCAAAATCATGTAGCCACGTTTCTTCTCAAGGAAATAGTGCACATGAAGTTCAATAGGAAATAACACATTTATCGCATTCTAGCACATCATTTACATAACAAAAGTTTAATTTTAATACAATTGAAATCTTCTTAAAGTTGAAGACATGAGAGGCACATCGAGTAAATGCATATAAATACAGCAGAAGCAAAAAGGACGAAGAAGAAAAAATAATTGAGAAAACACACATCGAGTAATGCATATTAATGCATCAAGGACCTTCCCCAAAAACAAGCAAAATGTTACAGAACACTAGCTTGTAAGTTTTTATCTTTATCAAAACTTCCGCATTATTCCTAATCCAATCACACCATTCATAATAACCGAAAAAATCTAGCAGACTCAACGGACTGATATGAAAAAGAGAGGAAAACTTATTAAATGAAAAAAAAAAAATTAAGTAAACAAAAATGAAGTAGAACAAGCCAGATTCCAAATCAAGTTCATCAGAGGCAGGAAAAAGGAAAGAGTTGTATATAAATTAAAAAGTAACCAAGCAAACCTGAAAGTGGAAGCTATTAAGGCAACGAGCTATCTGTCTGAAAAGAGGCACCATGCAGCGCTGAAATTCAGCAGCCTGAGTTGCCTCCAGCACTTCTTCAAGTTCCCCTAGAAAGAGAACTTCCTTCTGGCAATTGGTGACAGGCCAGTATTTCAACAAACCTCTTATTACAGTATCCGCCAACTTGTAGTCCTTTTCAACAAACTGAGTAATGCAATACGACAGCTGCTGATGATACAATGCAATTGGCTTAGGCTTGTGGAGGGGTATAAGTGCACGGACAAGAAACAACTTATGCTCCTCTTTCATTGGCAGCGCAAACCCATTAATTATACTGCCAAGAATCTCCAAGAGCTCACCAATACCACTGTGCCTTTCTGTCTCATATATAAACCGATAAAAGATGTTATTGATTGCCTTCCTAATAAATGGGCGATGAACCATGAACTTCCCATAAATTCGGTGAAGAATAGTTTTCAAATATTCCCTTTCTCTGGGGTCCTCAGAATCAAACAAATCAAGTAGCTTTAACACAAACGAATGATCAATATACCGCTTGGCAACCTTAGTATCCGTATCAGAGGACACAATATACCGCATAAGCAACTCATACACAAGCTGTAAATGTGGCCATGAGGGCTCCAGATACGGATCCTCCTCTTCCGGCTCCATATTTTCCGAACCTGTATTTTCATGAGATGCTGGGGGCAAGCACCGGAAAATATTCACTGAAATCATCCTTATCATTTCTTCTTGATTACTCTCACTAAGTTTCCCTGAACTGGATTGTATAAAATCAACAAGCTCCACAAGGGTCTGCCTCTTAATTTCCTTTTCCCTAACCATTTTCAGTATTTCCAAAAAATTGAATTGGAAGCAACAAATTTGCAATTTCCTCAAAAACAAGTTCTGGCGTTCGGACACTGGAACGTCCCTCAACATAGGGAGAGTTTCAATGGTCCCCGAGGGTGGGGCAGCCACGATCATCGGATGTTGCTGCACCAAATTCTCCGGTGCGCCCCGAGAGGCGTGGTTTACCACCACATTGGATGTTGAAACCAAACCGGAATTTCGATTCCCCGGTGGAACGTAGCCGTAATCGCCACCATCCGATTTCGACACCTTTCGATGCCCTTTCTTTATAAATTTCTGGAACATCTCAATGCAACAGAATAAAACCCTAACCCTAAAAATGATATATTCACAAAATTGAATTAAACCATTTAAACTGCACAGAAATTACAGTTGATTATAGATCAATAAAAATCAAAAGACATCCCTAACTCTGCTGAAATGCTTGATGATATCGTAGGGAAAATAGGAATGTAGCTTGGTGTAATGGATCTACAGTACGAAACGTTGTAGTGAAATTGTACCGTTAGAAAATTTGAATTAGGGAAAATTGACCAGTGGCTGTAGATCGGAACGGTGATCATTGGTGGCCAGTTGCTGAGAGAGGTGATTGAACGGCGAGCGTCCCCCGGCAATCAGAAAATGAGAGAGATATACAGACACATAGTTTTAGATGGAGATGAGAGAGGGAGAGAAGGAGAGAAGGGGGGCTGTAGAGAGAGAAAGTGACCAAAGTAGGGATAATTAAAATGATAGGAAGGCGTTAATGGAAATGAATGATTATAGATGCCTTTTTTGACATTTTTACGGAATATATACTTGTGATTAATTTTGTTATATAAGAGCTTCTTCAAACATGATTTATACTTAAATTTGAGTATAAATTTAAGTAAAAAAATTTAATTTGATATAAAGTATATTAATGGACAAACTCAAATATTTATTCAAATATTTTAAAAAATTCTTTTATTGTCCCCAAACTCCTTTTTTGTATCATTCAAATCATAATATTTGAAAAAAATAAATAAAACTTTCATATCTTTCCCCAAATGAGAAATTAAAAAAAAAAATGTATACAACACTATATGGGAATAAAGAAACAAACTCATAATTCTAAGATTGTTCTAATCTCTTATTATTTTTTAAAAACCAGATAAAGAAAAAAAATATAGCTATTTTGATGTGGACTTGATTTGAAGAATATAAAAACATACGTTTTTAACACAAATGAAAGATTGAAGAAATAAAATGAAATTTTTTCTAAATTTGTGGGTAGTGACTTAAAATTTCAGAAAGAATCAATAGCTTGAAATTGTATTACCGATAATGTTTAACTCGAAAAAATCAAAGAAAAATTTGATGGATAGACTTAGGGATTATATAGTATGAAAGATGGTTGAAATTAGAGTTTTGAAAAATAAAACAAATGGAAGATGAAAAGGAAAAAACTTACTTACAAGCCTTCAAATAATTTGTGAAAGCTTTGCTGGTGGTTGGCGATGAAAGCAACGTTGTAAAGAAAGGCAAGTAGAGGAAAAGAACAAGCAGCCAAAGAAGTTTTTTAGTTTTGGATAGGTTAAAAAGTTAGCGTTAGAAATTTGATATAAACTTTGAATATGCTTCAATTTTGGTTCAGAATAAGTTTTGCCTTAATTTGGTATACGTTTGAGTCCAAGGTTAGAGAATTTTTTTAGGCTATTTTGACTCAAATTTAAATTTGAGTTTATATTTGAGTCAAGGTTAGAGATGCTCTAACATAATAATATATGATTTAAAAATGATATAAATTTAATTGTATATTGTTGATAACAAAAAAAATAGCACCAAGGTAAAACGATAATTTGGTGGTCAGCAGTGAGTTTTTGCACATAAGTCGAGGATCGAAAAGGCTTCGGTGGTCAACCCTTCGATGGTAAAGTTAGTAAAAGAATTACAGATGTGATGGATTTAGCTAGGTGGTGTTACTTACATAGGGCAACCTCTCTCCCTTTATAGGCTAGGTTCTTGTTATCATTGGAGCTTTACAGCTGCTATTCAAATTGGGTGGCAAGAAATATGGAACTTCCTTCCCAAAATATTTGTTACAGGTTTGAGCAAAAATGGTGGGATATGGGCGAGCAAGCTAATGAGTAAGTTTGGGTTTTGGAGCTGCCTCCTCACACTGAATCCAACCTCATGTGCTTGTTTCGTGATCCCCATTGGCACGTGCTTGTCATTGGCACGTGTTTTACTCTAGGATATATTTAGCTTCATCGGTTGCCCCCTAACTCAGATCAGTAGAAGGTACATTGAAGGCATTGATTTTATTCGTACGTTGGAAGAAGTAGAAGTGTCTGCTTGGTATACTCAACCACCATAGAGCCGTTATGGGCATAGTATATAAGAGTTCTTCGCCTTCTTCTCTAATCATCTTTTGAGAGATTCTGGAATTCTAGTGCGCCTTTGATTCCTTGCCCTAGTTTCCTTTTGCATTCTTATTTCAACACGATTACATACTCTAGATCGCATAAGTTGGAGTCATGTATTTGAATTTCTTTTTATGGATTTTGCTTTCTAAGGTGGACAAATTCTGACCTAGAGCCTCTTGGGTTTTTCATAAGTGAACCTGTGCGTGCTTGTCTTGCCTTTGTATTCGATTTTTGTCTTTCTATAGTTGCTACCAGAGTTAATCACTCCTTTCCTCCAAATTTGTGCATCAATCACCATAGTTTCCTAACAATGGCTATTGATTCTGACCATCCTTTTGTTGAGATCGTTTCGCCACTTGTGGCTCAGGCTGATGTTGCCAATGAGTAAGACTCTATTCAAGAGATTGGATCCTTAACCTTGAGAATTAGTGGAGCTAAGAATATCTTTAGCTGGGTGAGCTGGGGCTCGCTTGAAGAGCTCAGAGCTCGATACTCAATGCCAAACCTTGTGCGCCTTTGGATCCCTTCTTCTAATGGAACCACTAATTCCTTTTTCCCCGAGGAAGTTTGCTTTTATGAGTCCACCTTCGAGGAGGGGCTCCGTTTCCCACCCCCTAACTATATAAGAGAGACTCTCTATCTTTTGAACCTTGTTCTTGCCCAGTTGACTCCCTAATAGTTGGGATTTTTTGATTGGTATGGGTGTCCTCTATGCCAAGGCGAATGACATCAGTGTGCAATCCTCCTTTTCCGAGTTGTTGCACTACTATAAGCTTATCCCTTGCTTGGGGCAAGGCTTGTGGTGGTTTTATTTTTCAAAGATAAAGGGTCCTTCTCTTCTAACAGTCTTCTCGTCCAGTGTGAAGGAGTGGAAGGATAAGTTTTTCTTTGTTTCTAGCTCTGGCTGGGAATTTGGGCCCTTTGAAACTTTTTATAGGAACTCTTTCCAAGTCCCTCATATTTAGAGAACTCCTACCCCATTTTCTAGTAAGTAATTTCTTTGGTAGCTATTTTATGTGTCCCCTTTAGATTCTAATATACCCTTCTTTGCCGACAAGTCAAATCCCCTATCTTATGATTCAAGAACATGGATTAAATTAGCATTTGATTACCCTACCAAATGAATTCTTTGTGCTTATGACTGACCAAGCTCTCTCTGAGTGTCTTCTAGGGACTCTTTTTGGTGGCCCTTTGGAATCACTTATTGTAACCCCTCCTTCAAAAGGTATAGATCTCTCTTGGTTTGCCTAGTATTTTGTTGTGGGCTTGTTTTGACCTTGAGTAATTCTTCAGTTCTGGTTCCAAAGCCCATTGACAAAAGAGTCCTCCATGCTATTGCTGCCAAGAGGGTATCATAAAGCAGCCCACTCTCTCGCAAGCGGGCGAGGATGTCTTTTCCTCAAGGGAAAGAGATGTCTCTGATCTGTGGTGTTTCTCCAGGATTTTTTTCAAATACTAAGTTCACCTCCGGGGGTAGTTCTTCCCAAGTTACTATTAGTTCAGCTAGGTCATCTTCTCCTATAGAGGTTCCCATTATTTATCCAAAGGATAAAGCGAAAAATTTAGCTCCTAGAACCATCGAGGAGAAGAAGCATACCTCATTGCCCTTTGCTCCTCGTCTAGCATTTGTTCCTTATGCTGTGTGGGATAATGTGGAGGAGGTCATGACCCGACTTCATCAATTCGTTCATAAAGATGAATTGCAGACCACTATTGATTTTTGGCCCATCCTGGGTCATCACGAATCTGGCCCTCACTGTTGGATATGTAAACCTTTAATTCCTTTAAATTTGCTCATTCCAACTATTCGACATTTGATTTCCTCTTCCTTTTTTCAGCCAGCCATTTTGACCCCAAGCCTTTCATATTCTATGTTGAGTGAGAGGAAGTCTCTTGAAGAGGGAATTCAATCCCTTCACTCCTAGCTTGAGGTGAAGGAGGTGGAGTTGGCCTCTTCTCGTATGCTTCTCTTTCCAAGGAAGTTGCTAAGAAGACTTCTAGTCGCCTTTCCTCTATTGAGAAGGATAGCGACAAGGTTGCCAAGCTCAATAGTGACCTGTAATCCCAGTTGAATGAGGCCATGGTTGAGTTATTTGAGCTTTCTGTGAGAAGCAAGGACTTGGAAGATGAGAAAGAGATCCTTTCTTGGAAAGTCTCAAAGTTCTCAACTTTTGCTGGGCAATAAAATGCTAAGTTAAAAGCTGCCAGAGCTCTGGCATATCAAGATTCCGCTGAATTTAAAGAAAAGATGTTGGAGTATTACATTGATGGATTTGAATACTTCTAGAAAAGGGTGAAATAGAAATTTTTTGACTTTGATTTTTCTTTTTTCAAACTAAGAGAGGATGTTACTCCAGCGGCTGTGGATAGCAAAGAAATGGGTGATGGCGAAGATGTGGATAGGTTGATCCTAACAGGAGAAGAAGAGCTAGCCTTGGTTAATGCCAACGACCCTTCTCAATAGAGGAAATCCTAAGATATTAATAAAAGACTTTTGGCTTTAACCTTTTATTTTTTTTTTTAACTTTGATCTTGAGTGAGCTAACTGCCAATATAGCCTAAAGGAAATTTTCTGTTTGGGTTGAGTTTCTCAGTGGGCCCAATCAGAAGGATGAACTCATGTTTTCCTCTAATATTTGAAATGACGCAAAGTAGACAGTTATGCTCTATCTTAACTGGTCTACTACCAAAAGGAATGAATATTGTTATTTCGACTTCACGATGGCTTCAACATTGGTCACCTCATCTCCCAGATGTAGGTGTCCTGTATTTAAATCCATTTAAGGAATAAAAACACAACCCCTACTTAAGCCTTCAAAACTCTATATTCCTTATCATTTTTCTTTCAAACTTTTCCTCATACTCTTTTTTTATAGATGCTCAACGTTAAGTCAGAACTTTCAATAGACATGTACTATTCATGGAGCCTGTGTGGGCTGACTTGCTGGTCTCCAACATCATCATAATAGTAAACTTGTTGACTGTCTGGGAGCTCTATGGGTTGCCCGCTGGGATCCAAGTTCGAGTCCCTACACCCGACTCACCGTGAAATAAAGTGTTTCTTACTCAGACTTGTTTCTTTGAGCATGCCTTTGAAGATGATCTTCACTTTTCCTTCTCTCCCTTTGTGAGGTCTATTCTTCACTTCTTCAACCTATGCCTTGCTTGCATCTCCATGGAGGGGTAGGGCATTATTATTGGGACAATGGCCGTTTGTTGCCTAGCTGGACTAGGCCATTCCCCAACAATGGACGAGTTTACCAGCCTCTTCCATCTGGCTCCCGACGACCATAGCTTATATCATTTCCTTTGAAGGGAGGACATGTCAGAACTCATCTCTAAGTTCCTCTATCCTCACCCTACTTGGGAAGGAGCTTTTTCCTTATCTTATAGGAAGGTTGGGAGTTCAAGGGGGTGGCTGGGAGTTTGAGGGGGCTGTAGGAGCTGGTCTGAGGGTTCCCCTAATCTGGTATCCTCCTAATACTGCAGGTAAGCCTTGTTTCCATTTTATGCCATATGATCTTGCCTCATTCTATTTTTATAATGCCTGTTTGTTTTTATTTTATAAAGGAGAGGCCTCCCTTGAGTCCAAATGGATAGACAAGGATTGTTTCGACTACTAAGGGAGGTCCTCGACCTCTCAGAATTTCAATCACCCAGAGACTTGCATTTCTGAGCCTTGTCCCTCGTTTGGCCAATATTGAGGTGATTCTTTATAATGGTGAGGGACTAGACGTAGCTTTGGAGGATGATGATGCAGAACCTCCAATAGAGCCAGTGATCATGGCTGTTGCCTCGGGGTAAGAAAACCGAGAGTAGAGGCCTCCTTCAACAAAAGAACGCCCAATAAGGCCTGACTAATCAACAACGAAGCGCTGGAAAGCTTTTTTGCTATTTTTTTTCAAAGAAATTATAAATTTGTACAACCCTTTATCTTATGAAACGAAGACTTTGAGTATTGTGTTTGCATTGCTACTTCCCTTGCTAGCTATTGTTTGGAAGAATTTTAATCTTGTAAAAGACATTATTTTTTGACAACTACCACTTTGTCTTGTTTTCCTGGGACATTGATTCATCTGGAGCAAGCAAAGGGTTTAAAAGTCTCAATCGGGCATCTACCGATCTAGTTGAGGGCTTATAAGCCCCAATGAAACTTCTATTTAGTCAAGTAGACTTAATCTGAGTTAGTTGAGGACTTGTAAGCCCCAATCGAGCTTTTGCCAAGTCAAGTAGACTCAATCCGAGCTAGTTGAGGGATTGTAAGCCCCAATCTAGCTTCTGTTGATTCTACTAGACTCAATCCGAGATAATGAAGGGTTGGCCAGTCTTGTTTTTGCATTTGCTCATTGTAAAGAATAACAAAACACTTCGTTCTTTATTACAAACAATAATATTGCTTAATTTTTGGGACTAATACAAGAAGATTTCTATTGATAGAAATTTTTTAGGCGTTCTACATTCTAATGATGTGGTAGCTTTTCTTTTTTCATAGTTTCTAGATGATAAGTTGCAGGTCTTACTATCTTTGTGACACGGTAGGGTCCTTCCTAGGCTGCTACCAACTTTCCTTTTCTTGGAATCTTCGTGGCTTAAGTAACTTTCTTGAGTACCAAATCATTGAGTTGGAACTGCCTAGGTCTTACCTGAACATTTTAGTACTCAGAAACCTAGCTTTGGTACGCTGTCACCCTTATTTGAGATTCTTCTCTATTCTCTTCCAAACCAATCGAGGTTATCTGCAAGCAATCTGTTATTCCTTCTAAGAACCAACTTGTTTGTTCAATGAGTTACCGTTCCTATTTCTTCTAGAATGATTGCCTCTGTACCAAAGGTTAAAGGAAAATGTGGTTCCTCTGTTGACACTCTTATGGTGGTCCTGTATGCCTATAGGGTGCTTGGAAACTATTCAATCCAAAACCCATTTGATTGTTCGAGCATGTTCTTTATATTTTGAAGCAGAGTTCGATTAGTTACCTCAGCCTATCCATTTGCTTGCGGATGAACCGAAGAAGAGTAATGGTTGTGGATTCCCAACTAGGAGCAGAATTCTCTAAATCTGTCGCTGTCAAACTGCTTGTCATTGTCGCTGATTATAATGGCAGGAATTTTGAACATGCAAACAATTGATTTCCACATGAAATTCTGGATTTTTTGCTTGGTTATAGTTTCTAATGGTTTTACTTCCACACAATTAGTGAAGTAATTGGCCGAAACTATTGCAAATTTGTTTTGCCCTTTTCCAATTGGGAGGAGTCCCACAATGTCAATACCCCATTGAACGAATAGCCATAGGCTTGTAATTGGAGTGAGTTTTTCTGCAGGGTCATTGGAACTGTTGTAAATTTATGGTATTTTTCACTTCTTCATGCGTAGTCCAGAGCATCTTTCCTTATGGTGGGCTAAAAGTATCTTTTTCTAAGGATCTTTTGAGCCAACGAATGTCTTAATGAGAGGTTTCCACATTCTCTTTCATGAATTTCCTCCATGACATAGAAGGACTAGGCTGGGCTAAATATCTAAGATATAGGAGTGAGTAGCCCCTCTTGTAGAGTACTTTGTTTATGATCACTTATCTTGAAGCTCTCTTTCAAAGGTTTCGAGCTTGTAGGGTTGCTTGAGGTAGTATTTCTTGCTGGAGGTATGCCATTATCTCATCCATCTAGCTTGGCTCTTGCTAAATTGGGTTGACGTTGATGTAAGTAGTGCTCGGCTCTAGAAAGAATTCTACTAATATAGTTCTGGTAAGGCTATCAAAAAGTGTGGAGGCTAGACGGGCTAAAGAATCTATGTGAGAGTTCTGTGACCTTGGAGCCTGAGTAATCTCAAAGTGCTCAAAACACACAATCTTTTCTATCGCCATCTTCAAGTAGGAGCTTATTCATGGGTCTCTAACTTCATAATCACCTTGAAGCTATATGAGTTATGAGTCACTATGCACCTTCAATCTTTTTATCTCTAATGCTTTGGCAAGTTGGAGCCCTGTAATGAGGGCTTCGTACTCTACCTCATTATTCGAAGCCTTGAACCCGAAGTGCAACACATATTTGATTTGTTACTCAGTTGGTGAGATAAAAATTAATCTAGCTCATCCTCCTGTCAAATTGGATGAACCATCCACATACATCTGCCATTCTCCCACATATATAGTTGCATCGCGAAGTTCTGGTGCTTTTTGGGTAAATTCTGCCAAAAGATCAACAACCACTTGTCCTTTTACAGCTGTTCAGGGAGCGTACTAAATGTAAAAATCCCCTATCTTGATGGACCATTTTGTTAGGCATCCAAAATTTTCTGGTTTCTGTAGAACCTGGCGCAGGAGTATATTTATGAGCAAAATGATTGGATAGGCCTAGAAATATGGTCTTAACTTCTTGGAGGCAATTATTAGCGCAAAGGCCTCATTTTCCATTGTTGAATATCTTGCTTTAGCACCTCTCAATGTTCTACTCACATAGTAGATACGGTGCTGGATTTTTTCACATTGGCTTAGCAGAACTACACTTGTTGACTCTTGTGTTATAGTAAGGTACATGTACAATGGTTCTCCCTCCATTGGTCTTTCCAAGATGGGTGGCTTACTGATGTATTCCTTGAGTGCTTGGAAGGCCCTTTTGCATTTTGGAGTCCATTCAAAGGCTTTTCTGAGGACTTTGAAGAATGGGAGACATTTGTCACTAGCTTTGGAGATGAACTTGTTTAGTGCTGTAACTTTCTTAGTCACCACCTAGACTTTCCTAATGTTCAGTGGGGATCTCATCTCCACAACTGCCTTTATCTTCTCTAGGTTTTCCTTTATGCCTCTTTGGGTCACCATGAACCCTAAGAATTTCCTAGAGGATACTCCAAAAGTGCATTTAGCTGGGTCCAGCTTTATATTGTATCTTCTGAGGTTGTCAAAGGTTCTTCTTAGCTGCTCAATATGCTCTATAGCTTGTAAGCTTTTGACAAACATATCGTCGACATACACCTCCATTGAATGACTAATAAGAAATTTAAGCATTTGGTTAACTAACCGCTAGTAGGTGACTCCTACGTTATTTAATTCAAACGACATGACCTTGTAGCAATAAGTCCCTTATTCTGTTACAAAAGAGGTCTTCTTATGGTTTGACTCGTACACCATGATCTAATTATATCATGAGAATGCGTCTATGAAAGATAGTAGCTTATATAACCAGCAGTGGCATCAACCAAGATATCAATCCTTGGTAGTGGGAAGTAATCTTTTGGGCAGGCTTTATTCAGATCAGTGAAGTCTACACATAGTTGCCACTTTCTGTTCTAGTACATCGTTGGCTAACCAAAAGCTTTGCTACTTCTTCTTTTATTGCACAATTTTGTTTTGGAGAAAAACTTCGCCGCTTTTGTCGGTCTGGCTTGAAGCTGGGGTTAACATTCAGCTTATGGACAATTATTGTTGGGTTAATCCTAGTCATGTTTGACTGTTTCCAAGCAAAAACATTCTTGTTGGACTTAAGGAACTCAATTAATGAGGCCCTTAAGTTCTTCTCTAGTATGCTTCCTATGAAAGTAACATGCTTAGAAGAATTTCCAAGCTATATGGATTCTAAATCTTCTACTAGTTGCAAGCATTTTAGCTATCCCATATAATCTAGGTAATCTATTTGAAGGGTTTTCTATTGTATTTCTTTCATGGAGGATACATAACATTCATGAGCCTCCCTATATATCTCTAACTCCCTCTTCGGTTGGAAACCGCATAAGGAGTAGGTAGGTAGATGGTAATGCCCTTATCGTGTTGAGGCTCGGGCGACCTAAAATGACGTTGTATGCTGATGGAAATTTCAGAACCAGGAATTTCATCATTATTGTAGTTTGTTGTGGTTCTTATGCAGCCGTAATTAGTATGACGATAGACCCAATTGGATGGGCCCTTTCTCCTGAAAAACTGATGAGTGGGTGTGGCTACAAGAACCAACCTTTCTCTGCCAATATTTAGCCTGTTGAAGGTTGGGATAAATATGATATCAAATGAACTCCCATTACTGATCAAGACCCTTTTTATTGCATTGTTGGCAATCGTCAGAGTGACCACCAATAGATCCTCATGTAGATGCTGGATTCCTTGGAGATCTTCTTCGAAAAAGGTGATTGGGGGTTTCACTCGGGGTTTCTTCCTTGGTTTTACCAAACTCACCTCTAACTCATCCAATTTTTTTTCTTTAAGCATACGCTTGCCTAGCAAAACTGCTTTCTCTGTCTTCTGCAAAGCTTCCGGAGATCATCAAAACCTCTCCAATAGGCTATTGGTATTGCACCTCATTACGAGGAGGCTGGGCTTCATTCCTCTCTTGACAACAACACTCTATGTAAGTCCCTAGATGTCCTTTCTGGATCAAATCCTATATTTTTTTCTTTCAATACCTGACATTCGTCAGTGTTGTGGCCATGATCTCGGTGAAAAGTGACAATATTTGTTCCTAGACTTTCTACTAGGAGGGGTTTTATTTTTCCTGTCCATTTGAGCCTTCTCTCATCCTATATTTGGTAGAGGATTTGCTCTACAAAGGTGTTTAAGGGGGTATACCTCTAGGTTGGCTTATTGGTGCATGGACCTAATCAATTCGTCGCACTTACCTTTTTGGAGCAATTTTTCTTAGGACTACTTGCCTTTTCCTTCCTACTTTCAGGATCTCGCCTTCTTTTATCATCTCCCCAGTCCTCTCATTTGTCTTCCTGATTCTTTCGAGCTAGGAGGGTATCTTCGACATTCAAGTAGCATTGTGCTCTTGCCAAGAGCTCGACTGTGGAGGAGGGTGGTTCTTACTTATAGGGGTATTATTGAGCTATATCATCAAGTCAGTCGAGCAGTATCATTGAGCTGTTGGTATATGTTGTTTTCTTTGTAGTTAAATTAATTGTGCTACAAAAATTACGTAATCTTGTTGTAAATCATTATTTTATGGTACTGCAAGAACAAACATTGACACAGGTATATCACACAAGACGTCATACTGTTAGGGGCGAGATGGGGGATCTCAACTTTAGGTGTTTGTCATCTATTTCTGAGCATCGAAGACCTGAGCACCGAAGACTTGTGCAACCACCGACAGACATTCATCATCCAGTAGTTGCTGAACTAGTGTATATATGCCAGCGTGGTGTATGCATTCCATGCCATCTAGCTGCACGCGCACATGGGCATACATCCTCATCGGTCGTTGATACTACTTTGATATCATCACAAGTAGGCCCATCGGTTGCATATATTCCCTAGACTATTGGAGCGTGTCCATCTACACCTTATGTCCTAGTTGTTGATTACTACATTCCGACATCTGTCGTTGACCATGCCGCTACACCACCAATTGACCATCCTACAAAGACACCTACAGTGACATCAGGTGGTCCAACACTGATTTCACCACATGTTGATACATTTTTCGTTTCCATTCACACCTTTATTGGAGTCAATGGGTACAAGAGTTATGCCACATGTACTGGACTAGACAATTACATCACTTCTCGATGCGGCTTGTATTCCACATAATGTTCCACCGTTGCCCACATGGCCTACTTCTCCTTTTCCATATAAGGATTATTCCGATGATGTTGAGGTTCCTATTGAGGGAGTAACACATGAGCCATCACTTTAACATAGAGGGCGAGGCAGAGGTGGGCATGGAGTCAGTCGCCCTTGCCATGATGCACATGATCCTGTAGATGGTGGAGTGACCCCAGATATACCGGCTCCTCCTAATAGACAGCGGCCCAAGCGACAGAGGTGACCACCACCTTGTGGGACGTAGTCCATTCTTTTCGTCTATATTGTATATAAATTGTGTTGATTAGTGTTGTATATAAAAATTCTTTGGGTTTATACTTTGATATACTACATTTCATATTAGTTATCAAATACTATAAACAATGTTTTTTGAAGAACATCACACAATTTATTGAAATCCAGATGGACAATACTAACTAGAGTAATACACCATATTTCATAGAAACATAATAAATAAACATAACAAAGAAACATGCTGGAAATACAAGTACAACGACCGATTTATAAATTTTACAATACAAGAATTGCATAACCCTTCTTCATGGGTCTTCATCTTCGTTAGAAAACTCCATATTAGAAATACATCCATCTTCCCCACTCAATTGGAAGCTTAAAATTGCTTATTATATCCTCCCCTCTGCAACACGATCACTTGCAATACGAAGCAGGTTATACTTATTGCAATAGATTGCCATTCGATTGTTCTTAGCTTGAATGCAAAACAATGCTCACTCTAATTTTTGAGGAGTGGTAATAGGCATACCAATGGCAATTGTTGAGGCCTTCTTATGTTGCTGGAACTTGAATATACACTTTGATTTTATCTTTCCGTCAAATGATATTACCTTTCCATTATCATTGTGTTTCTAGTTGTTAGTGAATAGTGTAAGCGAGGATTCATTGGGTAAACGAACTTATCCTTTAAAGACCAATTATAACTCAGAGTTTCAAACTCCATTCTCAAACTATAATTCATGGTTAGAAATGAATTTTGTAAATTGAACATTGCACATGAGTTCAAACTTATAGGCAACTTATGTATGTGAGTACGCCAGTCTACAACCTCAATGAATGACATTAAAGCGTTATGTAGGCACAACGACTGACATTGTAACAATATGTAGTCATAATGACTGACATTGAAGTAGCGTGTAGTCACATTAAATGACAATGATGCAATTGTCCTGTTTTACTTGTTTCTTGTTCAGTAGCCCATGTTAATGAAGACCTTGCATTTCACTTCAATTCACTGGTGTGTAGTTGCAATCAAAATATTGTGACTGCACACTAGTTCAATGCCAAAAAATCCTGATAGTGTTGAATGCATCATAGATGTGAATATGCTCCAATTAGCAACTGACATGGTGGCAACTGCATTTGATAGGGAGTTGACAGCTACTGAGCAATCTACTGTATTGTATAATGAACAATACCTATTAGATGAGTATACGTCTGATGAAAATTAACAAATGTAATCAACGTCTAACTTATTAAGTATATAACATTTATCTGTACGTCCAATTTAGTGTTAATCAATATTATGGCTTTATCAGTCAATTTAGTGTTTTGTCATATCACAACTTTTTCATTGTCACATCCTACCATTGAAAAAACAGTCCAAACTTTGCAGTGTGATATCCTTTCACTGTTATTTTAAATTGCCAAATCGAGAATATATATACTAGCATTCACAATTGTGTAAATGCACCACCATCAAACAAAATTTATAGGTGCACGTCACATACACAATACAGTCAAACCAATGAAAGTTCTTCTTCATGCAAATACCAAAATAGTTCATCTTCGGCTAACAAACGTGAACGCTCAACTGATAGATCAACATTACTAAACAAAGTTCCTTCTATTGGATCATATAATGATTCCAGTAGTATAACGTGGTATTGTAACGCCCCAAATATCACCTTGGACGACAATACATTCTAAATACCATTCACCGCATGAGAGCACTAATATAATTCATAAATAAATGAGACTTCATTCATTCTCCATAAAATACTTACAACATCCTACAAAAGAATATGCCATATAATGACATTTACATCCCAAAAATCAACTAAGGTAATACAACGGAAATACAAAGTAAAACTAGACTCCATAATATCTCCCAAATGAATTACCATAGTCTAGAATCAAGAGGAAATACAGCTCTAAGCATTTACATCGGGATCCACCTGCACGTCTATTGGAGATTTCCAATGCTCCGGCGCATAGACTCCAAGCTCCTCCTCTAGAGTATAATCTGAAAAATATTGGCTGTAGGTGAGTGAGCACGAAGTGCTGTAGGAAAATTCTTCCAAACCCGAACAAGATTTATAAGAGCGTATAAAAGTAGTCGGTCTCATTTTACAAGTAGCATATATAATCTTTGAAGTAAAACATGGACATTTTAAAGTAGATCTCAAGTTTAACAATAGCAATAAATGTAACGGAAACAATAAAAGATAGCTCTCAACAATAAATTGTATTTTCATGTATATTGGTTCATCCCCGTGCCATGTACTTTGATTGCTTCTCAGGAATCTACCCAAAGATTATACCTAGTCCACCCATCACAATCATAAGTACTTTGGAGAAGGGCGTTTACCATTTCAATGGTATTGAAGAATCCTTCCCCAGGAAAGGTATACCACCCCTAGTTCGAACTCTAGTGAACGATAGTGGTTGTATTACCAAATGACAACTCACTACAAGTGTTAGACAACCATCTCACCCCCACTAGGATAGACTAACCTCTAACACTCTACGGCATCTCTTGAGGACAATTTAAGTCCGTCACAACAACCATGCAAATGAGAAAACCAACATATTTTCAATGAACCAACAATTTCAAATAATTACAAAATCCTCAATTTTCACATGTAATGTACCATAGAATAATTGAAGAAAAATAGCAAGAGATCATTATAAATATCATTTTGTTGTACAATATCAAGCACTAAAGTTTGAAATCTAGAACAAGAGAACAATCAAGTATTGAAACTAATAACAAACGAATATCAAGGTTTGGAATTAAGAACAAAGAAGAAATCAAGAGAAAATCAATTCCTTGAAAACTAGGGTCTCGAAGGCCATACAAAAGATTTAGTAGTTACCCGCCCATAATATTGCTTAAAAAAAGTAATATTTAAGGTTGGGAATCAAGAGCAAATGAGAAATCAAGAGAAAACACATTCCCCTTGAAAACTAGGGTTTCAAAGGCATACAAGAGATTTAGTGGTTACCAACCATAACATAGTTTAAGATAAGGTAATAAATGCAAGAATGACAAGGAATGGTGATTTCATAGCGAATATGTGACACCCTAAAATCCGGGGTTCCTTTATCAACCGTTGACAACTCGTCAACTCGTGAAAATACCCATGGATGTCGATTAATCCGACACCATGTCAATAACATTCCCCATAGTAGGAATTATTGCCACAATTGAAATCCATAGTTCTATAATCATCTAATTCAACCGGGGTCCAATGTACCCCAAAATATATCAATTTAAGTCTATTTGTGCCATTGGAACCCAAGAATTCAAAGTCCAAAAGCATAGCAAGAAGACTTGAAAATTTCAGAAATCTGAGAAACCGTACTGGTACGCGTACCGGTAAGGTGAACTCTCTGGAGTTGAGTGTACCGGTACGCGTACCGGTATGACAAACTCTTGGGATAGCAGCGTACCGGTACGCGTACCAGTACACTCTGCCAATAACTGTCTGTTTCACCTATATTTCATTTCCAATCCATTCCAAGACTTATCAATTTCATCTCAAACATGTATAATGATGTTTTCTGCATTATACATGATTCATACAAGTCCTATTACAATCGTTTAAACACGATTTCAATATTTACATGCCATAAACTATTTTAAATGAAATTTTTTACAAACTTCCAGGTTAAAGACCACATGTTGGTCTCTCTTCACCCTTGAGCCATCCCCGAGCGTGAGCCATCCCCGAGCGTGTATCCTCCACCTTAAATGTGTTCCCGTATAGGGTGAGCCATGTTTAGTAGAATAATTCCTACTGAGGCTACTCCCCACTTAGATGCACATGGAATGCACACAAGCATCATTCAAAAATTTCAACCATTCCATTCAAGTGTATGCAACCAAATGATGGAATTCATTATGATATGTCATGGAATGAAGTGAGACTCATCCATGCACTCAATCCGAACCCTTCCCGGCTCCTTAACACACGCAAGTGCTAATGTGTGTAAACCAGCCATCTATGTTGCACATCGAATGACATTTACTATTCAGGGTCTTTCTTGGGGGTGGATATTCATGGACTCACACCAAGGGTCACTTTCCACCGAGGGTTTCGCATACACCCACACATATTTATGGACCGAACCAATGGAGTGCGTACCCCAACTACCGAGCCTTTAACCCGAGGGATCTTCTAGTCCTTTCTTGCTAACCCCAACCCAATTTCATGCAACCTTGCGACTTAGCTAGGCCTTCGGCCCAACTTTTCCAAGCCTTCCGTCAATCACCATGTGTGGGGTTGATGACAACCATGCACACACCCATGTAATGAGATGTTTTCGTGCATATGCAATGTGATGCACTATTGCACAACAAGATAATGTTCAATATGCTATAATTGACGTACGAACATCTCCAACACATCCATGGTAAATTATATCCTAAGCATATAACTACCATAATTGTCACAATGTCAATATATCCAAAAACATGCATATATTAACAAATGCATTTCAACCACAAATCATATCATAAGCATATGAATTCACTTTATCACAATATCAACACATGTTATTACATCATCTCATGCAATTTAACCCACTTTACTTCACATAGGCATTCTACCAAACACCTTAAGGGCACTCAACATGTTAAGCACAACCTTCAAGCACAAGTTTCACCAAGCTACAAGAATGAACTCAAGTAACTTCCATCTACCAATTTCAAGCTAGAATTTAGTTCAAACTATTTCCATACACATTTTTCCTCATCTCCAAGACCATAGTAATACTCTAAGTCATGCCATGATCTAACCCTTATTCCTTGAACACCATAGGTTAAGAATAAACCCAAGTAGGAAAACCCTACCTCTAGAAGCGTAAGGTGAAGGCTAGAAGCACCAAGAACACCAACAAAGCTTCCAAATCTTGATTTCTCCAAGGTCCCTCTTTTGGATGTTCGGTGAAATCACTCGCTCTTGGTACGTAGTCATAGCCCTTGTTGAGGAGAGAGATTTTAGTTCTTGGCTCGATGAAATCCGAGCAACGGAACTTCGAAAATCGTTAGAAGAAGATTGAAAATCTAAGTTTTCTCTCTTCTCTCTATGGCCGGCCAAACAAAGGCTGAAAATAGGTGAAGAATATCTGATTTTTCATATTTTTACCCCTATTTATAATTTTCGAGACTTGGCCCAGATCGTGGCAAGTGTCCCCCGCTTATTCGGGTCCGATTTCGCCCGAAACGATTTATTATATTTCGTGTTTAGCTCAAAATAATTTTATCGAGACTTTAATCCAATTATACTTAAATTTTAAGATAAATATATTTGGAGACCTTTATGGGGTCATTCGCCATCCAGTTGCCTCAAATGACGTGTAAAACATCAGACTATCTCAAAATTCGACGAAATTTGATAGGGTGACTAGATTTCGCGATACGAGTCCAACGGAAAACTCTGTTTCCTCATCCGAGGTCTAGAACATGAGTATTTTAAATACACATTATTATGGCAAAATGACCATTTTGTCCTTTTCGGAAAAAAGTTCAAATTTTTCCGGGTTTTACAAAATAGATATGATTTAGAGTCAAAGAAATACATATCTAATAACTCTAACCTCAATGTAAGAGAATAGAAGAAAACCTCGACCTTGAGTCAAAAAATTCGAAGTTCTAATTAAAAGCCCAAGCTCTAAAGACCTCATTTCTCCTCTTTCTTCTTTCCTTTATCTTCTCTTAGGGTTCTAAAGTGTTTAGGGTGAGAGTGGAATGTAAGAATGAAGTAAAATATAGTGAAAAAGGGTGTTTTAAATGTCTAAATCCCGACTTTTGTTGTGCAGAATTTTGGTTTCTTTCGGGCCTATCGGTATGCTATTCCGGTAGGGTTCCCTTCTGGTAGGATTTAGCTACTGGTGTCGGACGTACCGATAGACTGTTTTGGTAGGGTTCCCTTTTGTTAGGCTCTTCTGGTAGGGTTTGCCCACTTTTGCCTATATTCTTTGTTTATCAATTCCAATCCATTCCAAACCCTTCCAACACCAACTTAAACCTATACAATACATATTTATGCGCCAAACTTAGTTGCTATAATTTCTATTACAAACTATTCCATATATTCACGAGTTAAAACGAAGTTTTAACTATTATTTACAATATTAACATTTCCTACAATTCTAACCCATATGATTCATTTCTACACCATTACCTATATTAAATTATCAAATAATTTATCATTATATTACTTTAAACTTATGGGGGTTTACAGGTATAGACGAAAGTGTGCATTCTGCAACGAGCCCATCAACCCTTATCACCCATTCGGTCAAGCTGGACAAGTAATTGTTGGGCCTACAACTAACTATTAGACTCTAGGTGCTCATATAAAACCCATACTAAGATGGTGACATTTATATGACAAAATTTGTGACCTTGAAGTATTTTATCGTTGACATGAACTTGCGATACCAAAGGCACGTTTGGTTGATATTTACGTTCCACAAAATTCAAACAATCATGACGAGATCATATCAAAGCTTGAACGTGAAAATGATCAAATGCAGCGTCGTCTTGATCGTTTCCATGCAATCGAGTATGCAAAAGCATAGTTTTTTGATCTTGAATATGTTGAAATTGAAATTTTAGAGGATTCATTACTTGTTTTCTATCTTGAACTTTCTGATTTGGACGATGATGCGGCTGACACTTTTATCCTATCATGTTTATGTGTACTCAATAATTATTTATGTTGTTTTGAACATCAACCACGTTATTGACTGCCTTTTTACCCCATTAGATTTGCTACAAAGTGTTATGAAATAAAAAATCAGTTTTTTGGTTATGAATAACTTATATTTTTACATTGCTAAATAAACATTATTATCGACATGATCAAAATTAAAACTAATTTTTTTTTATTATATGTATTTGTAGTAAAATTACATGATAAATTAAAATTAATTATATGCATACATTTTCAACGTTTTAATTTTTATATGATCAAAATTTATTTATTTTGATCATATCAAAATTTATTTATTTTGATCATATCAAAATTTATTTATTTTGATCATATCAAAATTTATTTATTTTCAATATAATAAAAATAAATGCTCATTTTTTTTGGTTTTGAATAACTTATATTTTTACATCGCTTAATAAACAT
>CM042196.1:11403581-11437882 GCA_023539305.1 Ilex asprella
TTTATTTATTTTTAATTTAATTAAATTTGTCAATAAAAATTTTTTACATTCAAACTCATAAAAAAGGGAGGGAGAAAAACAGTTTCTAAAACGTCAATTGGATTGACGTTTTCAATGAAAACGTTAGTTGCACTAACAATTTTAGTAAAGTCAATTCAAATGATGTTTTCACTAAAAAGTTAGTCTAACTGACGTTTTTAGCAATTTTACATGGTGGTATTACAAGGGAAAACGTCACTTGGTCGGACGTTTTTATGCTAAAAATGTTATTCCAACTGACGTTTTAAGCCTAAAAAAGCCTTTCCATCTGACGTTTTTAAAAGGGTCTGGGTTTGGGAAATTGTTTGAAACCAACTCCCTTTTGGGTATAAGTTTGTAAAACCCCTTGAGTTAGGGTAAAATCTCGAGAGATCTAACTTGGATGCTTTTAAGGAGAGAGGTCCATAAAATATGGAATTGACAAAAATGTCATTAATGAATGAGGCTATTTAAAAACTTCACGCATTAAAAAGTACATTCCTAAACTTATTGACAAATTAGGCACGAAATTTATAGTTTTCAACAATTCTCCTTATAAATAATCGGAGGAGAAATGGAAAAGCCATGGACACCTTCTGAAATGTGAAAAAAAAAGTATGAAATCTAATTAATTCGATCAATTTCAATAAAAAAAAAGATTACTTCGATCAATTTCTTGATTAATGATAAAAATTGATTTCATGCAAACTAAGTATCAAATTTTCAAAATCAAAGAACCAAAATTTTAAGCAATTAAACACCAAGTTCAATTAGGTGTTCTTAGTTGGGTTAAGGGCAAAATGACCCAAAAAAATACATGCTCAACTAGGTTGTTAATCATGTTGAATCTTTTGAGTTTTAGTATGTTTAGTAGGCCTGTCAAAATTCGACGTGACATAATTAATCGACATGAACTAAACGGGTTTGAATGAGACCTTAATGAGTTTGGGTGGTAAACGGGTTGACCCGACAGACACTTTTAATAAACGAGTCGCCTTTGGGTGAGACATGTCAACTCGTTTACCCGTTTAAATAAATTTAATATAATAATAAATTATATATAATAATAATAATAATGAATGAGTAAAGAAAAAAAAGTAAAGACAATATTTCAAAATAAAATAAAATTAAGGACATCAGTAGTAGGAAAGTGAAGTTTTGAGCCTTGAGGCATTGAATTGCCTTTTGGCCCTCTTCTTTGAATCCCACATCGACAAGGAGTGGAGAGAAGAGACTTTAGTTGCCTATAAAAAAGGTAGTGGACTTCTCATTTTAACCAACTTTTGTGACGTGATTTTCATGTGAGTTGTTGGTTGGAATTTCATCAACGGAGAAAAGTACAATTGGAAGCAAAGAAATGGAGTGTAAAAATTTATTTAAATAATATATTTTTTTAAATGGGTTAAGCGAGTCGTGTAGTGTTACCCGTTTATTAAACGATTTGTGTTTGTGTTAATTTTTTTTACCCGTTTATTAAACATATCGTGTATGAGTTTCTATTTTTTTCACCTGTTACCCGTTTAACCTGACACATAACCGGTTAACTCGACACAATTGACACTCCTAGGGCTTGTTTGATATGTTTTTTGGGAGGAGTTTGGATTGGATTGTCCAAACCCGGGTTTGACCCAAAGATGGAATTCAACCTTCAATGCTATCCATACCCATATTTGGTATGCGCAAGGATATATGATTTTTATAATAATATATTTGTATATAAATAACTATTTTGTCCCTTAACCAATTCGTATATATGAGGTATACAGGATATATAGGGGTATAAATATCATTTGTATGTTAAACCCTCAAACCCACACATGCAACTCACCTCCCCCTTGGGTTTCATGACCGGGCTGGGTTTAAAATCCTATCCATACTTTATACTTGCAAAACATGGGTTTAAGGGGGTTTACTCGCCAACCCATGTTCCCAAACCCACATACCAAACAAACCCCTAATGTTTAGGGTCAGTTCAAGTTGACAATTACATGTTTGACTTTCGTTGTTTTGTTCGAATTATTCCTCAAGCACACCTTGGTTTTTTTATCATATGCCTAAATTCTACTCGATTAACCTCGTTTTTAATGACAAGCATTAATTCAAACTTAGTCAGAGTAAATTCATAATACACAAATGAGACTCAAATCCAAATATCTTAATTAGAAGATAAATGTTTTATACAAAAATATTTTTATATTATACTATAAATGAATAGAGCTTGAGCTTATCGAATGAAGCCACACTTCACTCAAGTTCGGCTTGATACTAAATGTGCTTAAAATTTTAATCACATTTTCGTTGTTCTTTAACATAAACAAGTTTTTATGAGCAAAAATCGAGCAAAGTTAAAACTGAGTATGGGTTAGAAGCCCACCCCACCATCTACTGGAGCACTATGAATTGGTTGGCTCATGGTACAAACGTAACAATTGTCAAATGTTTGGCTTTCCAGTCTCTACAAAGATTATTTATGGACAGGTTAAGTCTCGGCATAAACAATACTTATGATTTTCTACAAAGACATCGGAGTTATGCTCTTAATTCACAGTTTCAATCTTTATCCTCCGATTAGCTTGCTATTGATGTAGGGGTTAATTGAATAATCAATATTGCACAAATATAGCACCTGAACACATCTGCACATGTCTGGATCCTTGAACTAAAGAGTGACTTTTACTTTCATTTAATAATCTTATATTTTTTTTAGAAAATTTCATCATCATCTTAACACCTAAATCCATGATTTACATTCATCTTGGTCTCTATTGATCTTAACTTCAAACACCAATGTTAGTTCCATTTGGATTCGATTCCGGATTTAACCTGATTATTACTACAACTTGATCGTCTGTACTTGGGTGTACATATTTCAAATCCAATCAAGTTTTTAGCACTGTTGTCGGGGAACCTACAGTGTTTGAAAGTAAAAAGTGAAGATATTTTTACTCTTTTGTATATAGTGTTGTTTTATACAGTTTTTTTGTGTTTAATTCCTTTTATGTATGAGGAAAATCCTTTCGTACAAGATTTCCTAGAAGAATCAGTAGGGTCTGTGAATCAATCCGAATCCTCTACACGTCGACAGTGTAGACTCTTTTGCTAATAGTATGGCTAATAATCAATAAGACGAGGACGGAACTCCTAATGTGTGAAATCTATGGGAGTATTTACATCCAACATGGAATAGTGTCCCCTCTTGTTTTATGTTTCCTGTAAATGCACCTAACTTCAATGTGAAGCCCGGTACAATGTAGTCAATACCTCAATTTCATGGACTCGAATCTGAAAATTCCTATTTACATGTGAAAGAATTGGTGGAGGTGTGTGGGAAATTCCAAAGATAATTCTGAATTGGCCAAGTAAGATTTTTTTTTCTTTATACTTAAAGGACAGTGTTAAACAATGGGCTAAATTACTTAAAAGCCCACCTATACGAAATTGACAAGCTTTACAAACTAAGTTTTTCAGGAAGTTTTTTCTTTTACACCACACACAAATGCACTTAAAAGGAAAATCATTAACTTTTTGGTTAAAGAGGAGAAACATTCTACTAATGTTGTGAGAGATTTAAGGATCTTCTCTAAACTTGCTCACACCATGCACTTGAGAGTTGGACTCTAGTAGGATTTTTCTATGATTCTCTCCCTACTTGATTAGGTGAATTTTTTGAGATGATTTCTTAAGGGGAGTTCATGGGAAAAAGTATGGAGGAGGCGTTTGAGTTTTTTGATACCATAGTCAAGAGTTCTCAAACATGGGACTCGGCCTGTCCTACCACTGTAGAAGCCAAACCTTCCACTTCCCAATGGGAAAATACGTTTGAAAAGAGGATGACCACCTTATCTCGAAAGCTCGAAGCTCTAGAGATAAGGGAGACAAATCAAGTTACTATTGGACCTTTCACAGAACAAGTGTGTGAGATTTGTGCTTTGACAGGACACCTTACTGGAGAGTGTCCTACCATACCTATATTCAAGGAGGTTTTATTGGAACAAACCAATGCAATCTCCAATTTTAACAAGCTTTACTCCAACCCATATTCTGATACATACCATTCCAAGATGGTGGAACCACTTGAATTTCTGTTGGAGGAACACACAGTAACCTTCCGTCAATCAACAACAAGGACTGCCACTACCACCTCAAGGCCCTCTTGCATATCAACCTTACCAACCTACACACAGGAGGAGTCTTGACGACACTCTGAACCAACTCATACAAAGTCAAATGAGTTTCAACACTCAATCAACTCAATCTTTTAACAATTTCAAGGCACAAAATTCACAATCAAATGATGACTTTAAGAGCCACATAGATAAATTGACTCAGTCTTTGAGCATAACAGAGCAGGAAAAATTCCCCCCTCTCAAACTAAGCCATTCTAGGGTCAATTTCAAGCCAATGCTTTTACTACATCTGAGACTCCACCCAATCATGTTCAATCAATTACCACATTTAGAAGTGGTAAGGTGATAGACAAAACCATCACATCCAAAGTGTATGAGCCAAATGTCGAGACTACACCAGAGTCTCATGATGAGAATTTGTCAAAGGGGGAAAAGGAACCACCGTGCCCAATTTCGTTACCTTTTCCTTAAAGAGTAAAAAATCCATAGATGTTGAATAACCATGCAGAAATTTTTGATCTCTTTAAGCAAGTGAAGATCAACATCCCCTTGTTGGATGTCATCAAACAAGTCCCCGCATATGCCAAAATTTTGGAGGACTTGTGCACCATAAAAAGGAAGATCAATGTACAAAATAAGACATTCCTCACAGAACAAGCCAATGCTATCATCCAATATAAGGCTCCGTCTTATGCATCATTGGGAATTACAAGATTGAGCAAGCATTACTTGATCTTGGGGTAAGTGTCAATTGCTCCCATACATTCTCTATGAGTAGCTAGGTCTAGGCGAACTTAAGCTTAGGAGCATCACTTTGAAATTAACTGATCGATCTATGAAATTTCTGAGAGGTGTAGTTGAGAATGTTCTTATCCAAGTTGATAAATTCTATTTCCATGTTGATTTGATTATTTGGACACCCAACCTGTCATGCATATTGGCACTCAAATTCAAATCATTCTAGGCAAACCATTCCTTGCTGCTTAAAGCTTTGATTAATTGCATCATAACTAAACATAAAGGGGAAGAATAAGACATGCATGAAATCAATTGCAATGAGTTGTTAACCAAGAATTGTTTAATGATGCATTTGAGAAGAATGACTTGGAGTCAAATGAATTGGAACAAGTGTTGTTTGAGTTCGTGTCAATTTTGAATAGTGAGTTTGTAAAATCTTCTAAGTCTACCATAACTATTTCTTCTTTGGGGATATTGGTCCCAAAGTTTTTGGAATTGTCACCAAGTGACACAAAGCCTATTTTATCCGGTGTTACATCAGCAAAACTCAAGTTGAAACCTCTCCCGATTGACTTGAAATATTTATTTTGGGAAAAAGAAACTTATGCAGTGGTGATTTCTTCTACGTTGTTAGAGTCACAAAATTCAAAATTGATAGAAATCATAAAAATGCATGAAGATACAATTAGAAGGACCATAGATGACATTAAGGGTATACGTCCTCTTGTTTGTATGCATTGTATATACTAGAGAAGGACTCGAAACCCTCTCGTCAACTACATAGATGGTTAAATCCACATCTTAAAGACGTTATTAGGGCTGAAGTGCTAAAATTACATCATTTACCTTATCTTTGGCTATAAGTGGGTAAGCCCTTCCCAAGTAGTACCTAAGAAATTTAGTGTCATGGTAGTAAAAAACGAGGAGAATAAATTAGTTCCAACTCGCATTGTTATAGGTTGACACATATTTATTGACTACCAAAAGTTGAATTGTGTCACTAGAAAAGCCCAATGTCCTTTAACTTTTCTTGATCAAGTTCTTGAAAATATAGCTGGTCATGCTTTCTACTATTTCTTGGATGAGTACTTTGGGTATAACCAAATTGAGATTGCTTACAAAAGAATTTCATTTGGACTATGCAATGCTCTAGCCACATTTCAATGATGCATTTTAAGCACTTTTAGTGACGTGGTAGAGCATTTTTTTGAGGTGTTTATGGATGACTTTTCCGTGTATAGTGAATCATTTGAGCTATGTCTAAATAACTAGGAAAAATTTCTCACTTGTTGTGAGAAAACAAATCTTGACTGAAATTAGGAAAATGTCACTTTATGGTGACACAAGGGGTTGTTCTTAGGCCATATTTTCTCATTTGAAGGAATAAAAGTAGATAAAGCTAAAATTAAACTAATTGAAAACCTTCCACCACCTAAGACTATTAAAGATGTAAGATCATCTCTAGGTCATGCTGCGTTTTATAGGAGATTCATTAAAGTCTTCAGTTCCATATATAGAACTATGTGCAATCTCCTATGTCAGGATGTCACATTCAAATTGAATGAGGTTTTCCAAAAGGCTTTCGAGAAGCTCAAAGGCATACTAATTTCTACACCCACCGTATAGGCCCCTGACTAGTCCTTACCCTTTGGACTCGTGTGTGATGCTAGTGATTAAGCTGTAGGTACTGTTTTGAGACAACAAAAGGATAATCGACCTTATGTGATATATTATGCAAGTAAGACATTGAATGACACACAAATAAAATATTCCATGATAGAAAAGGAATTACTTGCAGTATTATTTGTTTTGGATAAGTTCGGATTGTATTTAGTTGGGTCCTCTATTGTTGTTTTTACTGACCATGCAACCTTAAAGTACTTGCTCACGAGAAATGATGCCAAGCCACATATTCTCCAATGGGTATTCTTACTCTAAGAATTTGATTTGATAATCAAAGAAATGAGTAGAGAATGTGGTGGCAAGCCATGTCTCTATGCGAAACTATGACACAAAAGAGGAACCCTTGTCAATCAATGTAAACCCCCACATATTTATAGTAATATAGTAATGTACTTGTTTAGTAATTCTCGTATCTGTAGTGACATAAGAATAAACCAAATGGATTGTAACCGTAGGAATAACTACAAGGGAGGCAATTTCATTGAGAAGTTTAAGTTTCGAAGACGTTTAAACTTGGAAAGACTGATTAGATAAGTTTCTAAATGTTTGTAGGTCAAAATAATACCTTCATTGAATCCGTAAGGTCGATAAAAATTGAGAGAGGTAATATGGGGTATATTAAAAGTTAAAAAGTATTCCAGAGTTAAAACACACTTTAGGGTGAATTCAAGTAAAAAGGAGTTTGGACACTGTCTAGTATTTAGGTCATGACTTTTTAATATGATCCTCAATTGATCTAAACTTTGGATAGTAGATAGTATACATCTAGGGCTACAAAAATGTATTTCCCCAATATTTTCTAATTCGATCTCTAAATGGGTCAAAACTGCACTGGAAGTCGTAGCAAAAATTCATCAGTCAAATCCTACCGGAACAGCCTACCATAAGGGAACCCTTCCGGAACAGCCTACCGGTATGTCCTACACCAATGGCTAAACCCTACCGGTACACCCGAAAGAGACCCAAATTCTGCACAGTAAAAGTCGGGATTTGACTATTTAAAACACCAATTTTCACTACATTTTTTCCCATTCTTACATTTCACTCTCACCCTAAACATTTTAAAACCCTAGGAGAAGATAAAGGAACAAAAGAAAGAGGAGAAAGGAGGTCTCTAGGGCTTGAAATTTTGATTTGAACTTTGAAATCTTTGATTAAAGGTAGGGGTTTTCTTCCATTCTTGTTCATTGATGTTAGAGTTATTATATATATATGTTTTGACTCCTAACTATATGTATTTGCTATGAGTTCTTTGTTTCTTGATTCTGTTGCGATTATTAAAATATTTTACGCAAAGTTAGGATTGTATACCCTTGAAATCCCTCTTTTTGTTTGAAAAACCCTAGTTTTCAAGAGTAATGAGTTTTTATAACGCCCCAAAAACCACCCTGAACGACATTACATTCTAAAACCATTTACCTAATGAGAGCACTAAAATATTTCATCAATATATAAATTCCATTCATCATAGATATATAATATCTACTACATTGTCCCAAAAGAATATGCACATCCAAGCCTTTATATCCCAACAAAATTAACTAATTGTAACGCAGCGGAAATTACAAAAGTAAACTAGACTTTACATTGTTCAAGAGAATATCCAAGTCTAGTGCAAAAGGAAACGACATCTCTAGATGTCCCACTAGGGATCCAAGTATACCTCTAGTGAAGTCTCTCCATGGCCCGACTCGTTAGCACCAAGCTCATCCTTTGACACGAAATCTAAAAAATGTTTAAGGTGTAGGGGATAAGCACGAAGCTCTGTAGCAAAATCTTTCCAAATTCAAACACGGTTTAGCAAAAAGTAAAACAGGTCGGTCTCATTTAACAAATAACATATATAATCTTTGAAGTAAAACCAGGACACTTTAAAATATAATCTTAAGTTTAAATTGCAATGGTGATAGGGATAAACAATGACAACCAAGTTCCAATAACATTCATTTGTAAAATACGAATCATTTCCCACACATGATATACTAATGTTATTCACGGCATGAGCATCTGTATAAGGAACATCTCACCCTCCAGGTTTGGTTCTCAAGCATCCTTACAAGGAGCCTCTTGAGAAGGAATGAGCATCCTTACCAGAAACCTCTCACCCTTAAGATTTAGTTTCTCAAGCATCTTTACAAGGAACCTCTTGAGAAGGAATGCGCAACCATACCAAGAACCTCTCACCCTTAAGATTTGGTTTCTCAAGCATCCTTACAAGGAACCTCTTGAGAAGGAATGAGCATCCTTACAAGAAACCTCTCACTCACGTTTGTTCAAAACAAACATACAAGAACACAATACCCAACTATTGTCTCAAATACCCAACAATTCCACAAACCCTCAATATACAATCAATTTTCAAAAAAACCCCCAATTCTCTCAAATGATATCTTTCAATAGGGAAAATTAAAGAAAATACACAAGAGAGCATCATCAATATCATTTTATTATTCCACATGAAACACTAAGATTTTAAAATCAAGAATACGTGAAAGATTTAGAGAAAAGTTCATCTCTCTTGAAAACTAGGATTTTTGAAGCAAGAAGAATGGGTAGCAACCCTAACTTTGGGTAAAACATGTTCATAATTATAATAGAACTATGAAACAAAGAACCCATAGAAAATACATACTAATAAGAGTCAAACGTGTATATATATTAGCTCTAACCACAATGAAAGAGAATAAGAAGAAATCTTCTACCTTAACCTTGAGATTGAGTGAAGAACTTGAGTTTTGATCTTGAAACTACCTTTAAATTTCTTGTTTTTCTCTTCCTTTCTTCCTCTCTTATGCTCTCTAGTGTTAGAATTGTTGAAATGGGGCTCAAAGGGGTGTCATTAAGTATTTATAGTGGAGCAAGGGCCGACAGTTCGCGAGTTAAAAATTTTAGATTTTTACAGCGACTACCGATAGTTAATATGGACTACCGGTAGCTCGGGTACATTGGGCACTTGACTACCTGTTGACTACCGGTAGCTTGGGTACACTGGACACTCGACTACCAGTTGACTACCGGTAGCTTGGGTACACTAGACCATTGACTACCGGTAGTCACTGCCTAAATTTTTTTGTTTCAACTTCCAGTGCAGTTTTGACCTATTTAGAGGTGGAATTAGAAAATTTGCATGAGATACACTTTTGTAGCCCTAGATGTCTACTATATCATTTCCAAATTTCAGATCAATTGGAGTTATAAATAAAAAGGTATGACCTCAATAATAAGAAGTGTCCTACTCTTTTTTACCCAAATTCACTCTAAAGCGTGTTTTAACTCCGGAATACTTTTTAACTTCTAATATACGCCATATTTTCTCTCCCAATATTTTTTTGACCTCCCGCATTCAATGGATGCATTATTTTGACCTAAATCCATTTAGAAACTTACATAATCCCTCTTCTCTAGCTTACACACCTTCAAAACTTAAACGTTACAATCCATTTGTCTCCCTAGTATTTATTTCTACTATTACAATCTATTTAGTTTATTATTAAATCATTACTTATATTAGAATTACTAGAAAATTATATTAATATATTGATATAAACGTGTGAGGGTTTAAAATCCACCCCCCTTAAAGAAAGTTTCGTCCTCGAAACTTACCTCAAGTAGCGAATATGTGCAGGTACTTCTCTCACATTTCTAGCTCCGGTTCTCAAGTAGCTTCTTTCGCTCCATGATGTTGCCACAAGAATTTCACCAATTTGATGACATTGTTGCGGAGCACCTTCTCCTTGGCGTCGAGAATCTTCACCATTTGTTCTTTATAGGTTGCTCTCTCTTGAATTTCAACTTCTTCCAAATCTACGATCGGAGTTGCATCTGATTGACAATTCCTCAACATCGGCACGTGAAACACGTCATGTACCCTGGACAACTGAGTTGGTAACTACAACTGATATGCCGCTTTGTCCACAACTTTGATCATTTCAAATAGCACAACATATCTTAGCGCTAACTTTCCTTTCTTGCCGAATCTAAACACTCCTTTTTTGGGTGACACTTTGAGGAATACATAATCCCCCTTTTGAAATTCCAAGGGTCTTCATTGTCGATCCGCATAGCTTTTCTGTCTACTTTACACTGTACGTAGCCTTTCCCGGATGAGTTAAATCTTCTTGGTAGTTTCTCAAACAATGTCCGGCCCGAACAAGCTACTTTCTCTAGCTTCCAACCAACAAGTAGGAGATCTACATGATCTTCCATACAATGCTTCATAAGATACCATTCTGATGCTTGCTTGATAGCTGTTATTGTATACAAATTCCACCAATAACAAATGATCGCTCCAACTCCCTTGGAAGTTCAACGAGCAAACACGTAACATATCCTCTACAATCTGTATCACCCTCTCGAATTGGCCTTCCGTTTGGGGATGAAAAGCTGTGCTGAAATGTAACTCTGTCCCCCATGGCTTGTTGTAGACTTTGCTAGAATCGCGCCACGAACATAGAATCACGATCCGACACGATAGAAAGCGGAACTCCATGTAATTGCACAATCTCAGGGATATACAGCTGGCTCAAGGTCTCGAATGCGTCTGTGGTCTTCATACCCAAGAAATGAGTGGACTTGGTGAGTCTATCCTTAATAACCCATACTGCATTATGCCCGCGCGACATCTGTGGTAAACCTGACACGAAATCCATGGCGATGTGATCCCACTTCCACTCTGGGATAGGCAAAGACTGTAGTAATCCTCTTGGCTTTTGATGTTCAATCTTCACCTGCTGACACACCGCACATTTTGAAACGTATCTAGCCATATCCTTCTTCATTCCCTTCCACCAATACTGCCTTTTCATGTCCCTGTACATTTTGGTACTACCCGGATGTATAGAGAACTTGGACCGATGACACTTGTCCAACACTTCTTTCCTTACTTGGTCATCATTAGGCACACATAGCCTCCCTCAAAACCATAACTAATCACCATTTATCACCCAATTCTCAACAATCTCATTCCCCTCCAACTTTTCCCGGATAGCTTCCAACTCAGTGTCTAACCGTTGCAACTCTACAATCCTTTGTCGAAGCATCGGTTGGGCAACAAGATTAAATAGGCATGGTTGATCCTCCTGTCTATCCACCCATAGGTCGAATTCCTCCAAGGCATTCATCATCTTCCACCTATTCACCGCAAGTAAATTGAGTTCACCTCGAGACTTCCTACTCAGTGCATCTGCCACTACGTTCGCCTTCCCCGGATGATAGTTGAGTGTGAAATCATAGTCTTCTAGGTACTCAATCCACCTTCTTTGTCGAAGATTTAAGTCTTTCTGGGTGAATATGTACTTGAGGCTCTTATGATCCGAATACACTTAGAACTTCTCTCCATACAAGTAACACCTCCACAACTTAAGAGCAAAGACCACAACGGCAAGCTCCAAGTCGTGAGTGGGATAATTATGCTAATGAGTCTTAAGTTGCCTCGAGCCATAAACAACCACCTTTTTTCCTTGCATTAGCACACATCCCAAGCCTCATAGAAAAGCATCGGTGTAAATATCGTATCCTTCCTCACTGCTCAGAATGATAAGGACAAGAGCCGTCATCAACTTCTCCTTCAAGTTGCGAAAGGCTAGTTCACACGCTTGAGTCCACAAGAATTTCTCCCCCTTCTTTGTAAGACGAGTCATCGGCATCGCAAGTTTTGAGTTCTACAAACCTCCGGTAGTAGCCCGCTAAACCCAAAAATTATGTACTTTCATCACATTCTTCGGTGGTTCCCATTTCATCACGGCTTCAATCTTAGCGGAATCAAAAGGCTACGCCCTGTTCAGACACAACATGGCCCAAGAACTTCACATCCTTCATCCAGAACTCACATTTGCTCATCTTAGCATATAACTTATGCTCCCTCAAAGTTTGGAGCACAATCGTGAGATGGCGTTCATGTTCCTCGCGTGTCCGTGAATAGATCAATATGTCATCAATGAACACAATGACAAACTGATCTAAGTATGGTCGAAATACCCTGTGCATCAAATCCATGAAGACTGCGGGTGCATTAGTCAATCCAAAAGGCATCACCGTATACTCGAAATGACCATACTGGGTACGAAAAATAGTCTTAAGAATATCCTCCTCTCTGATCTGTAATTGGTGGTACCCTATGCGAAGGTCAATCTTGGTGTAATACTTAGAACCCCTTAATTGATCGAATAAGTCATCTATTCGTGGCAACGAATATCTATTCTTCACTGTCACCCGATTCAACTTCTGGTAATCCGTGCACAACCTCAGTGTTTTATCCGTTTTCTTCACGAAGAGGACCGGGGCACCCCAAGATGAAGTACTCAAATGGATAAACCCAATATTTAACAAATAGTCTAACTGTTTCCTTAGCTCATTCAACTCCAAAGGTGCCATACGATAGGACACAATGAATATGGGTTTGGTTCTCGGATAGAGGTCAATCTTGAACTCAATCTCCCTATGGGGACGTAACTCGGGTAATTCATTTGGGAAGACATCCCAAAAATCTGATACTATCATCACCACGTCCCTATGGAATTTATCTCGATCGTCTTCCATCAAACTAGCTAAGAAACTCAAATGACTTCTCGCCTTCGCTTTTAAGAATCAACTACCCATAGTCGAAAATGGATGGGAAAAACTTGGGTCATTGATGAAACTGAAGGTTACTCCTCCCGGTAAATGAAACGTAATCCGTTTGCGGAAACAATCCATTACCCCCCGAAAAGTGGACAACCAGTTCATCCCGAAGATAACGTCATACTCCTTCATATCTAAAGCAATCAAATCCATAATTAATTTGTGCTCCTCAATACGAAGCACACAACTCTTGTAGACTCGGCTGGTACCCAATCGTTCTCCCATAGGCAAGTCAATATTCAATGCATGTTCTAGCTTCTCGAAACCCAATCCCAAACTACTAGCATATGAAGTGCGTATGAATGAATGTGTAGCATCGGGGTCAAACAAGATTCGAGCCCAAGAATTATAAAGAAGCATGATACCTTCCACCACTGCATTAGCAACGTCCTCCTCCGGTTGAGTCACAGCGAAAACCCTCCCTTGATTGGCGCCGCTGGGGGCTTGAGCTTGTAATGGTCTCTACTATGCTGGCCTTTGTAGCGGTGGCCTGTTTGCTAGTATTTTCCCTGTTGTCTGGATAGTCCTCTGAGGTGGAAAGACTGGACAATGCACCCGAATATGTCCCACACCTCCACATGCAAAACAGGATCGGGGGTTAGTGTCTGCCCCCACTAGTACACCACTAGCCCCTCGGGCTATCTGAGGTCCCAGTCCCACTGCCTGATCGGGGCGACGATAGGGTAATGCCCTCTAGGCTCCACCAGTTCTAGGGCCCATCCTGATCGGTCCTCCTCTCGCTTAGTTCTGTCGCCGCTGGCTGTCCTCAATGTCTCTCTCTACCATTGTAGCTCTATCAATAATATCCCCATACTCTCGGATCTTGAGAGCCACTAGCTTTTCCCTGATAATCGGCCTCAAGATTGCTCAAAGCGCTTGGCCTTGTTTACCTCAGTAGCTATAAACTCCATAGCATAACGGGATAGCTCATCGAACCTCCTCTCGTACTCGGCCACCAAAATGTTGCCCTATCATAGAGCAAGAAAATCAGTCTTCATCCGGTCTTTGAATAATTCTGGAAAGTACTTGTCTTCGAAGATTTGGTCGAACTCCTCCTAAGTGAGTGCATCGGTGTTCCTCCTTCGTTTAACGGAGTCCCACCAATGGTCGGCCTCCCCCTCGAACAAGTAGATAGCTAAGCCAACCCGCAAGTCCTCAACAACTCCCATGCCATCACAAATCTTCTTCACTCGGCGGATCCATCTATCCGCATCCAAAGGGTTGGAGCTCCCATAGAAGTTTGGCAGACATTGTCTCAGAAACTCTCGGAGAACTACCATTCTTCTATTCTCCTCTCCGTTGCCCGGTACCTGGGCTAACGGATGAGCCCCACCATTGTGGTTATGGTTGTTGTTGTTTCCATTTTGGCTTTGCACCAAAGTGGTGAGCTCCCTCAAACACTGATAAATACCAATTGTGGCATCGGGAGGTGGTGGCGGAGGAGGGGGTGGCTGGTCACCACGTCCTCGTCCACGGCCACGTCCACGTCCTCGTGCTCCGTCCACTCTGTACATCAAATCACAATTCAGTTTCATTGATGTACAAGATATCCTAAATATTACTTTGACCTAAAGCACATGGTTCCTATAGAAAAAGATCAAACAAATTCTTTCGACCTAGTCCTACTTCTCTAGTGTGAATCCATAATCTACAACTCCCATGTAAGATCTAAAGCCTAGGCTCCGATACCAAAACCTGTAACGCCCCAAAAACTAACCTGGACGACATTACATTCTAAAACTATTTACCTAATGAGAGCACTAAAATATTTCATCAATAAATAAATTTCATTCATCATAGATATATAATGTCGACTACATTGTCCCAAAATAATATGCACATTCAAGCCTTTACATCCCAGCAAAATTAACTAATTGTAACGCAGCGAAAATTACAAAAGTAAACTAGACTTTACATTGCTCAAGAGAATATCGTAGTCTAGTGCAAAAGGAAATGACATCTCTAGATGTTCCACTCAGGATCCAAGTATCCCTCTAGTGAAGTCTCTCCATGGCTCAGCTCGTTAGCACCGAGCTCATCCTGTGGCACGAAATCTGAAAAATGTTCAACTGTAGGGGATGAGCACGAAACTCTATAGCAAAATCTTCCTAAACTCAAACAAGGTTTAGCAAAAAGAAAAGCAGGTCGATTTCATTTAACAAATATCATATATAATCTTTGAAGTAAAACTAGGACACTTTAAAATGTGATCTCAAGTTTAAATCGGAATGGTGATGGGGATAAACAATGACAACCAAGTTCCAATTACATTCATTTGCAAAATACGAATCATTTCTCACACATGATATACTAATGTTCTTCACGACATGAGCATCCTTACAAGGAACCTTTCCCCCTCCAGGTTTGGTTCTCAAGTATCCTTACAAGGAACCTCTTGAGAAGGAATGAACATCCTTACCAGGAACCTCTCACCCTTAAGATTTAGTTTCTCAAGCATCCTTACAAGGAACCTCTTAAGAAGGAATGAGCATCCTTACTAGTAACCTCTCACCCTTAAGATTTGGTTTCTCAAGCATCCTTACAAGGAACTTCTTGAGAAGGAATGAGTATCCTTACAAAGAACCTCTCACTTACGTTTGATCAAAACAACCATACAAGAATAAAATGCCCAACTATTGTCTAAAATACCCAAAAATTCTACAAACCCTCAATTTACAATCAATTTCCAAGAAAACCCCCAATTCTCACAAATGATATCTTTCAATAGGGCAAATTAAAGAAAATACACAAGAGAGCATCATTAATATTATTTTCTTATTCAACATGTAACACTAAGATTTGAAATCAAGAATACAAGAAAGATTTAGAGAAAAGTTCATCTCTCTTGAAAACTAGGATTTTTGAAGAAGAATGGGTAGCACTAACTTTGGGTAAAACATGTTCATAATTATAATAGAACTAAGAAACAAAGAATCCATAGCAAATACATACTAATAAGATTCAAACATGTATATATATTAGCCCTAATCTCAATGAAAGAGAATAGGAAGAAATCCCTTACCTTAACCTTGAGATTGACTGAAGAACTTGAGTTTTGATATTGAATCTACCTTTAAATTTCTTGTTTTTCTCTTCCTTTCTTCCTCTCTTATGCTCTCTAGGGTTAGAAGTGTTGAAATGGGGCTTAAAGAGGTGTCATTAAGTATTTATAGTGAAGCAAGGGCCGACAGTTCGCGAGTTAAAAATTTCAGATTTTTGCAGCGATTACCAGTAGTTAATATTGACTATCGTTAGCTCGGCTACATTGAGCACTACTACTTGTTGACTACCGGTAGCTCCAGTACACTGGACACTCGACTACCAGTTGACTACCGGTAGCTCGGGTACGCTAGACCATTGACTACCGGTAGTCACTGCCTAGATTTTTTTGTTTCAACTTCCAGTGCAATTTTGACCCATTTAGAGGTCGAATTAGAAAATTTTCATGAGATACACTTTTATAGCCCTAGATGTATACTATCTACTGTTCACATTGCAGATCAATTAGAGTTAGGAATAAAGAGTAATGACCTAAATACTAAGAAGTATCCAACTCCTTTTTACCCAAATTCACTCTAAAGTGTGTTTTAACTCCGGAATACTTTCTAACTTCTAATATAAGCCATATTTCCTCTCCCAATATTTTTCGACCTTCCGAATTCAATGGAAGAATTATTTTGACCTAAATCCATTTAGAAACTTACATAATCCCTCTTCTCAATCTTGTACAACTTCAAAACTTAAAAGTTACAATCCATTTGTCTCCCTAGTATTTATTCTTACTATTACAATCTATTTATTTTATTCTTACACCATTACTTATATTAGAATTACTAGAAAATTATATTACTATATTGATATAAACGTGTGGGGGTTTACAGTTTTCCTCTTGATCACTTCCTTTACTCTTGATTTCAAAACCGTAGTGTTGTGTTGAGTGATAAAATGATATTGTTGTAATCTTTTGCATTTTTCTTAGTTGGTTGTTGAAAATGCCACATGCTTAATTTGGTAATAATTGAGAATTGTTGGTTCATTAAAAATATGTTGGTTTCCTCATTTGTATGGTTGTTGTGACGGACTTGAATTGCCCTCAAGAGATATCGTAGAGTGTTAGAGGTTAGTCTATCCCAGTGGGGGGTGAGATGGTTGCCTAACACTTGTAGTTGATTGTCATTTGGTAATGCAACCACTATCGTTCACTGGAGTTCGAACTAGGAGTGATATACCTTTCCGGGGAAGGGACTCGTCACTGCCATTGAGATGGTATATGCCCTTTCCCGAAGTGATTGTGATTTTTTGGTTGTGATGGGTGGACTAGGTATAATCATTGGGTAGATTTCTGAGAAGCAATCAACGTACATGGCACGGGGATGAACCAATATACAAGAAAGTACGATTTATTGTTGCGATCTGTATTTTATTATTTTCGTTACATTTATTGCTATTGTTAAACTTGAGATTTACTTTAAAATGTCCATGTTTTACTTCAAAGATTATATATGCTATTTGTAAAATGAGACCGACCGCTTTTATATGCTCTTATAAACCTTGTTCGGGTTTGGAAGAATTTTTCTGCAGAGTTTCGTGCTCACCCCCTACAACAAATATTTTTCAGATTATACTCTAGAGGAGGAGCTTGGAGTTGATACGCGAGAGCATTGGGAAGCTCCAATAGACGGGCAGGTGGATTCCGATGTAAATGCTTAGAGCTTTATTTCCTTTTGATGCTAGACTAGGAAATTCATTTGGGAGATATTGTGGAGTCTAGTTTTATTTTGTATTTATGTTGTATTACCTTAGTTGATTTTTGGGATGTAAATGCAATTATATGGCATATTCTGTTGGATAATGTTGTAAGTATTTTATGGAGAATGAATGAAGTCTCATTTATTTATGGATTATATTAATGCTCTCATGCAATGAATGGTGTTTAGAATGTAATGTCGTCCAAGGTGGTATTAGAGGCATTACAATCAATGAGACTTTTCCTGATGAATGATTTTTTGCCATTTCTCAGGTACCTTGGTTTGCAAATATTGCCAACTTTTTGGCCACATGAACCATTTTTCCTCACTATACCATGGCTAATAAACGAAAGTTTTTAAGAGAGGTGTGTGGCTTCTTTTGGGAGGATCCATACTTGTTTAAATACTGTAAAGATCAAATCATACGACGTTGTGTACCCAATCATGAAATCAGTTAGGAAATTGCTTTTTGTCATTCTAAAAATTGTGGTGGGTATTTTTTTCTCAAAGAAAATTGTTACAAAAATCTTGAAGTGTGAATTTTATTAGCCCACCCTTTTCAAAGACGTGCATGCCTTTTGTCTATCTTGTGATAGAAGCCAAAGATTGGGGAGTATTTCTAAAATAAATATGATGCTCTTGAACCCCAGACTCGTGATTGAAATTTTTGATTGTTGGGGCATTGACTTCATGAAACCATTTCTCCCTTCTTTTGGCTATCTATACATCTTGGTTGCTATCGATTATGTATCCAAATGGGTTAAAACAATTCCATGTCGAATAATGATCACTACACAGTGATTAAGTTTTTAAAATAAAATATTTTTTTCAGGTTTAGAATTCTTAGATCCATCATAAGTGATGTGAGTGCTGATTTTTGCAATCATCCTTTTGAAACACGATGAAAAAATATTTTATTTCTCACAAGGTTGCAACCCCTTATCACTTATAGAATAGTGAACAGACTGAATTGGCCAATCGAGAGATAAAAATAATTTTGAAAAAAATAATGAACATGTACCGCAATGATTGGTCTTTACAACTGACCTGATGTGCTTAGGTATACCATACTGATTTTAAAATAGTTTTAGGCATGTGTCTCTATCGGCTAGTTTATGGAAATGCTTATCACTTGCCTGATGAAATGGAACCCAAAGCATATTATGCAATAAAAACCATGAAATTTGATTTAGAGAAGGTAGATGCATCTCCAAAACTTTAGATTACTGAGTTGGGGGAACTAAGAAATGAGGGCTATGAGAATGCCAAAATTGTGAAAGCATGGATGAAAAATTTTCATGACAAAACATAGTATATAAATTCTTTATATCTTCCAAAAATTTTCTCCTATACAATTCGAGGATCCACCAATTTTATGGTAAGTTAAGGTCGAAGTGTACTGGACCTTATATTGTGAAACAAGTGTCCAGACACGGAGTTGTGGAGATTGAGAATCTTTCAAATGATAATGTTTTTAAAGTCAATGGATGATATCTTAAACCATTTTATGAAGTGTTTCTCGAGCATGTGGAATCCATTTATCTAATGGATCCAAAAATTTTGACATAAATTTGTTCATTTATGTTTTACGTAGTGTCTACCTTAAACAAATATCGTGTATTTTGTTTGTAGGGTTTCGACTGATGCACGGGTGTTCCCTACCTTTCAACCTTAAAATCATCTTATGATAATTAGTAAAATAAAAAATATTGTGGATAATATTGAGTTTAGATTGGCGGGTGGGGAGTAATTTTTACTTTGAATATTTATTTTAAAAATTTTTCATGTGTGTAATTTTTTTTGGTAGCTTCAATTGTTTTTCTGACTGACAAATGTTAAAGAACTTGATAAATGTGTTAATTTTTTAGTAATCATGGATGTTAAATTTTTTTGGTTTAATTTAGGAGTTTTCTGCACATATCCATACAATGTGCATTATGTAATAATGAAAAAAGTAAGAATGGTAAAAAAATTAAAATCTAAGAAGAACAAAGCAAACTAGTATGTGAAAGAAACACATTTGCTAAGTGTCGCAGCCAAACGAATCAGTGCATGCAAGCGATGTGGTCGATTCTTTCACCTAAGAGAGTATGATCAGTGTTCTCAACCAATTTTTGGTCGCGTGCTCGATCATTTAGACTAGATAGTGTATGGGTAGAGTAATGATTTTTCTAAGATGCAAATCTATTCAATACTATTTTTACACAGTATGTGCGGCGAGAAGTTGGTAGGTTCACTGATTCTTCAAACAAAGTGAAATTTGAACAAGAATCAAATTAATTTTTTTCTTTGCCATGATGAGTGTAGGTAAGAGATATTATTATATATTCCTAACAAACTGTTTGGTCTTGCAGATCCAGTCGAGATGGTTAAAAGTTCGACTCGAGGGAATGAAAATCAATTATTTGAATCCCCGGATGTAAAAATGTAAATAATAATAAATAAATAATTTTTTTTGAGTTTTAAAAATTTTAATACTATTTTATTTATTTGAAAAACAAATATATATTTTTGAAAATTGTTCGAATGCACTGTTCACATTCAAACAGGATTTGCTCGTAGAATCTTGAAAAAAACTATAGAAAACGAAGTTCCAGCAGAGCGTTCGAATGCACTTTAGCCCGTTCGAACGCCGTCTAAAATTTTATAAATGCATTCGAACATGTTTATGTTCGTTCGAACGCACTGTCGGGGTATAATATATGCATCATCTTCTTCAGCCATTATGCACGGCCAAAACCTCCTTCAACGAAACCCTAGGTTGTGAAACTAACTACCCATCCTAAAATCTCCACCTCCAAATCATTTTTTCACCCTAATCTTCCATCCAAACTCAATTTCATCAAGATTCTTACACTTTTTTTTTCCATTGTTGAACCCAAAAGCTTCAAATAAGAAATGATTAGGGTGAAAATGATTCTGAATGAAATGATTCTGGTTGTGGATGATAAAAAAGAAACTCTTCCTTTTGGGTGTCTTGTGACTAAGATGTGTGCAAAAAAGGGGATAAAAATTGTCTTGAGTTGGGAGGTTGAAATTTGATGAGACCTTTGAATGCAAGGTCATACAAGAAGAGTTAAAACCAATCCACTAGAAGAAGGGTGCTGGTGGAGGCAGGATGGCAAAATGTGGCTACAGGGGAGGATGATGCACAACAGGAGAATAATCAAGCTTCATAGGAGCAACCAGATGCGAGGTTTGAGAAGGAGATCATACTTGTAATGGATCGAAGACTGGGAGATCTTGAGAATAGGATGGGTCATTACGAATATAATCAGAAGAAGATACTCTGTATTTTGAGGTAGAGATATGGTGCTGGACCTTCTGCATCATCTTCAACACTTGCTTATCACTTTTCGCCCCTTCATCTTTTGATTAAGTAGTTAAGCTATGTTTCTTTTGGAGAATTCTTTATGGTTTATGTTTTGACTGTTTGCCTTTGGATTTCATTTATGCTAGATTAACATTGGTTTTGGTTTGCTATGAAGTTTAATATTTGGATTATTACTTTAGTTTGGTTTTTGATTGCATGGTTAATTTTATTTGTTTACATTGTACTTCATGTCTATGCATAATTGGAATAGATTGTGAAATCTTGGTTAATGTGTAAGTTGATAGGAATTTATCCAAAGTCTAGATATCATTTTCATATTATTCTTTAAAACTCACAATATGTTCACATTATCATCCTACTTTTGAATTTTGTTGGATGACATCCTTCCTGGGAGGCTTGAAAAATATTGTGGAGATGGAATGTTAACCATGGTAGGATTTTCTTGAGTCAATCTTTCCTTAGAGCGACATAATGCATGTGCTGAAGTAAGACTTCCATTTATGCAAAGTCCTTTCACTAATCTCATTATCCTTATTTTGGTTAATGTGAGTGAAACATATTATTGACATGATCCAACAAAAAATATGAAGTACATTTTCATTTTCTTGATAGGCCATCTATGAATACAATTGAGCCTTAGTCAGTTTCTTCTTTTCTGATATCCCTTGACAACCACAATTGAGCAATAAATTGAAATTCCATTTTTAACCATGTTTATGACCAAACCAAGCATATGAATATTATTCCTTACCTTGGTTAACCCTAATATTGATGTCATGAATTTATCTTTAAAAGAACAAAAAGGTTGAAGTGGCAAGAAAACAATATGATCAAAAAGAAGAAAAAGAAAGAAAAAAGTGGAAAGTCAGTATCCTTGAAAGACTTTGAAAAGCCAAAGGCTATGAAAGAAAAAGGGTTATGTGGAATAGTATGATGCCAAAAATCCTCTAAAAAGAAAGAGAAGTGTCATAAGAATATGACAGATTCGGGTTAATCTCTTTTGAAACCTTCGAAACTCTTCACTTCTATAATCTTTACCCTATGTCCAAGTTACAACCAAGAGAAAAGTCCTATTTGATCTCAAGAGAAATGTTTGTGTACAAATTCTTCCAATACTTATGGATATATCAACATTCTTTCTTTCGCTTTAAGCTAATATCTTTCATGAAACTATGTCAAATTAGTTCATTCAAATATCCGTCTTTGAGATTAAACATATGTGGGTCATACTTTTGTTTTGATGATTTTCCTCACATATGGGCATTGTGAATACTAAAGTCATTATAACTTGGAGTGCTTATATTTTCGAGTGTTAACTCTTGGAGAGGTTTGACATCAAAGCAAGCCATGGATGTCTAAAAGAGGAAGGTTGTTGTTTAATAGAATTTTGAAGATAACACGATTCTTACGCACACACGAGTTTTGAATGATAATTTGACATATGAATATCTTTTTTTAGTATGGATTCCTATAAACGAGTTCGTCGAGATTTATTCAAGTTTATGGTTAGACATTATTATAACCTCATTGCTAACATGGATCTAATAGGTCATCCAAATTATTGTTGACATGCAGTTGAAGTTTGTAGGTATCTTCACTAGAAATCTTCACACGACAAAACTCGTGCATTAGGAGGAACCTAGTGGTTTAAAGACTTATTGCAAATGCTAAATGCAATCGCATCACTTGCAAAAATGGTTTTGTATATATTGATTTAATTTTTGTCTTTAATTACTAGGGACTAGTAATATTCAGGTTGGGGGGGGTGTGATTAACCATTAAAAATAGCATTGAAACATCCAATGGATTGGTTAATCACATACATTTTGCATGTAAGGAGATAAAATTAAGGTCATTTACTCTGTGATGATTGTATAGGGATCAAGTCACGATTTGTAGGTTCTAGCAATGAAGTGTGAGTAGTTTCTCACTCACTTTTTAATAAGAGGTGATGGACATGTAGAGTATTGTTTGGAAGTTATATTACACGAACACGTTTGCACATGTTAGAATCCTCGAAATGAAGAGTGGCTTTTATTTCCATTTAAAGAATCATATATTTTGTTTAGAAAATTTCATCATCATCATAACTCCTAAATCTATGAATTACATTCATCTTGGTCTCTATAGATCTTAACTTCAAACACCAACGTTAGTTCCTTGTGGACTCGACTCTAGACTTTACTCGATTATTACTACAACTTGACCTCCTGCACTTGAGTGTGCACATTCCTGATCAAATCAATATTCCTTCAATGAAATCCTAACAAAATTTTGGACCTTATGATGATGACCTAGAGACTACCTCACTCGTGGGTATAAATATAAAAGCCTTCTCCATGTAAAGGCATCGAACAAGAAAATAAGTACTCTATAGCCTATATTTTTTCCCAAGTAATACACAATCCCCAAAGGAGCAAGACACTCCATTACTGTGGATTAGCCAAGCTCTTTAGCTGGTGAACCACTATAATCCCTGTGTTCTAACTACATTCATAGCTCATCCCGTTGTTGAGATTTACTGTTGCATTAGGCAGAGCCATTAGAGTCCTCCTCTGGATATCGTCTTTCTCGTAATCACTCATAACCCAATGTTCACAAGCCTTAAATTCTCCAGTTTAAGCATTCTCCTCACGCCTCGAGTCCACACATCATCAATTGGCACTATTTGTGGGAAACATTTTCTTCATTTTCCCTAAAACAACCTTCTTTGTAACTTGATGATCTAGAGTCAAAGTATTAGCCAAATTCCAAAAAACCCATAAAAGGTTCCTGCCCCTCCTCCATTAAATCCCCATGTTGTAGACCCACAACCTAGAGAGGAACTAGAGACTTATCAACATGCCTTCCTTCGCCTTGTCAGACAAAATGAGTAACTAGTCGCCCTCATTCCACCTCTAGATGGAACTTCATGGATATCAGGACCATGTTTGTTGTTGAGAATTTGATATCAATTTAAAGGGCTCAACTCTTGCATGGTTTAGTAGATTGACCCCAACCCCAATTTCTTTTTTCAAATTATCATCAGTGCAGATAGTCTGCCATTTCATTGGGGCAAGGACCGACATGAAGCTGAACTACCACCTTTTGAATGTTAAATAAGATCCAGGAGAATTCCTGAGGAGCTATGTAAAGAGATTTAACCAAGAGTCTCTCAGAGTAGACAGACTGGACAAGAAGGTCGCCTTGACAACATTTATGGCTGGTATGGGCTTCCAGTCAAAGGACCTCCAACTCTCCATCTCTAAAACCACCATGCATCCATGGCTGAAGTCTTAGAGAAGGCAGAAAAATATTTCAATGGAGAGGAGGCTCTCCTCTCAAATGGTGGCCTATCAGCTGCCCCCGAGCAGTGCTCAGATAATAAAAGAAAAGAGTCAATCCCTAGAAGAAGTCATGAATGTAGCCATGAATGAGATCAATCTCCCAAGAAGAGGGGAAATCTAGAAGATTATTTGGGACCACCTCAGTTGAAACTACAAATTTGATATGCACTTGAGAAGTTCACACCACTCAACACCTCGGTAGCTCAGGTGTTGTATCAGTTCCAAAATGAAAGACATATTAAATGGCCCACCAAGATGAAATCGGACCCTTGCAAGAGGAATCACACTAAGTACTGTAACTTTCATTGAGAACATGCCCACAACATTGATCAATGCATCCAACTCAGGAAGGAAATTGAGTTCTTGATACAAAGGAGGAAGCTTAGGTATTTAATCGCTCAAGATGGCAAAGAGCGAACTAACAGAGGTCTAGAACAACCCTAGTAGAGGGAGAAACAACTTTAGCAAGTCCTGGGTGAAGTTAGAGTAATTTTTGGGGGCTTTGCCGGTGGGGACAATCAAGCTCGGCTATACAACCCACGTGAGGAAGGTCAGAACAAAAGACTTCTTAGAATTGCAAGTTGTGTGATTAGCCTTAAACATTGTCTTATGTTGATATTTATTGGCTAATTGCAGTGGGCAAAACATTAAATGTGTTGAATTGGTTATGTTTGGATAATATCTTCTTTTTGTATCGTTTGTCTAGTTTTGCTGGTAAACTGGTGCAATTAATGATGTGAAGGATGAACTACATAAAGGGAGGAGATCTAGATCTATATGGAGTGAAAAGAAACATTCTACCTTATGCGTCCAGACGTTGAAAGAGGAGCGTCAGGACAGAATTTCCAGAGAATACCAAGAAACATTCTGACATATGCGTCCGAACGGAAGAAAATATGCGTTCGGATGTGTGTTGCTTAGAGGCCAAGAAATTCATGCGCATTTGGACAATGGAAGAGCAGCGCAAGGACGCGTGTTTGGAATTTGCTTAGAGCTCCAAGTTTTTAACATGAATTAGGTTTTACTACCTCATTACCTATATAAAAGGGTGTAGTTTTACATTGTATTTACCTTGGTTTTACTACCTTTTCTCTTCTAGTTCGTTGTATTATTTTTATGGCAAACTAAAATCCCTACTAAAGCTAGCAGAGAAGTTTTCAACACAACACGATATTTGTTATTGATCAAATGGTTTTAATTCTTGATTTATTCTTTTAATTTAATTCTTGTCTTTTCTTGTCTTTTAATAAAATTTTTACTCTATATAATTTCTTGATTAGTTGTGCTACGTACATCGAATGCTTGAAATTTCTTGTGAGTCAAATAACTAATTATTCCATGATTGAATTAATTAATTAGATTTCTTGTAAAATAATTGATTTATTATTTGCAATAAATTTGTTATTGCACTTGATTTATCGTAGATTCCGGGTACGGTGAATGCTTGGAATATGCATGTGAATTCTTAGATTTATTCGGATAATTTATTGGTTATAACTTTTGATGTTTTCCTATTATCATTGCTAAATATTCCGACTGGGATCAGTCTTTAGCTTATTCCAATTGATTTAAAAAATTGAATCATTAATAATTGTCGTGTGGAATTGAAAGGGTATTTTCGATGCTTTAATATTTCAAATTACTATTTTTACTCAATCAATCTATGTTATTTTGAACAAAACCAATTTCAAACTATTTTTATTTTATTTTTTCCTTGTGTTTTATGTCTTCCTCAAATCCTCTAGTATGACCTCGGACTTTCGAGTTATATATTACATTGCAACAACCTATACTAGATTTTGTATATTTTAAGTTGTAATAATTTTTTAGCGTCGTTGCTAGGGATATTGTTTAAAGACAAGGAGCACACCACCATATGTAAAAACCCGGGTAAATTTAAACTTTTAAGAATAAAGGGCAAAACGGTAAATTATCATAACAGTTTGGGCTGTAAACCTAAAATTTTCTAGAGCTCAGATGATGAAACGGACCTCACCGTTGGATTCGTCTCACGAAATCTAGTGAGCATGTCAAATTTTATCGAATTCCGATATAGTCGAGTTTTTCGCGTTTTACGAGGCGGTCGGGCCCCGGGAGAACAAAATACGAAAATTTTTAAAAAATTATGAGATTTTTTAAATAAATGAAGTTAATACAAATTAAAAATATTTTGAACTTGAACCGGAGCGAAATTTAATTGTTTCGGGACAAAAATGGACCCGGAGGGAAAGTTGGTCGTGTGGCGTGTGGCGTATTTTGGGCCAAGCATTCAAAAAATATAAATAGGGGAAAAATCAGATTTTCCCCCATTGTTTCAGCAAGTCTTTTAGCCGATAGAAACAGGGAGGGAGAAGAGAAGGAAAAGAGAAAGAAAACCCACCTTCTCTCTACAATCTACGGAGCTACGGTGCTCGAATCCATTCGGGTCAAGAGGGAAAGTTAGTCTCCTCGACAAGGGCTACGCCTACGTACCAAAAACTATGGCCTTCACCGAAGGTGAGAAAACCAAAAAATTGAGGAGAAAAATTTGAGCTTGGGTTGATATCTTGGAGCTTCTCAAGGGCATTCCTCACGCTATAAGAGGTAGGTGATTCTCCTACTTAGGTGTATTCACCACTTTAAATGTTATGATGAAATGAGTAGGATAATATAGATATATATATGACTTGCCTATGGAATTGATTTTGATGAAATGGATATTGAAATTAGGTAGAATATATTCTATCTTGAAGTGGGTATGTAGAAATTGCTTAATGTAATTTCTTGAATTATGTGAATTGTGGGCATGTTATGTGTTTACATAATGTCTTGATTTTGGAAGTGCGTTATTGATTGATATGAGATAACATGATTGGACTTGAGTTTTGGATAAAATGTTGATAAATGCATATTGGTTTATTAACATTGTGAGTTATGAACATTATATGCTTTTGATATAATTTGTCATGGATTATATGACTTGGGTTTGAAATGGTTCATATGACACACATTGCATATTGAATATTGTAGTAGAGTTGCAATGAGACATTACATTACATATGCACAGGAACATTGCATTAAATGTGTGGTTTTGCATGAAATGAGTAAACACCACATGGGTGGTTGACGAGTGGGCTCGATGGAGCTAAGTCAATGACTTGGCCAAGTCGCATGGTTTACAGGGTGTGAGGGTCGGGGTTAGCAAGAAGGGCTAGAAGATCCCTCGGGTGTAAGGCCCGTTGATTTGGATACACACTTCCGTTAGTATTAGTCCATAAAGTGTGTCGGTGTACGCGGGACCTTAGTGAAAGTCCATAAATCCTGTGTCGGTTGGGTGCCGTTGGTGTAAGTCCATAAATACTCACCCCATACTAGACCCCAGATTGAAAATGTCATTTGAGGTATAACATAAATGAAGGAATTGTACACATGAGAAATTGCATGTGTTAGAGAGCCGGGAAGGGCTCGGGATCATGGATGACGGGTAAGTACACAATAGCAATTGCATGTGTCAAAGAGCCGGGAAGGGCTCGAGTTGGTTTTTGAGAGTGAGTCTCATCTCAATCATAGCATTACATTTGTAAGTTTCTAGCATTGATAGCATATTTATGTTTGGAAAATATGAATGGTGAAGTGGTTGCATATGAGCATTTCATGTGCATTTGGGTTGGGGAGTAGCCTATTTAGGAAATCCTCTATTGAGCGTGGCTCACCCTTTATGAGAAGATATTTCAGGTCCGGGGTTCGTGCCGGTGGATGGTTCACACTTTGAGCCTCATAGATGAACAAGCCGAAATGTGGCTTATTTTTGAGTAAATTATAAACATTACAATGAATATTTATTTTGGCATGTAATTAAATGAAATCGCATGCGAATGTTGTAATAGATCTTATATAAACCATGATGGATGTTCAAATATATGGTTGTAAGATTTTGGGTTGGTGTTAGAAAGGTTTGGGATGAATGGGAAATGAAAAACAAGGGAAATAGGCAAAATTGGGCAGGAGCTATCGGTAGGAACTACCGGTAGCTCGTGGTCCAGAAGGTAACAACTACCGGTAGTCAACCGATAGTCGTGGGCCAAAAGGTCCCAGGTTACCGGTAGTCACTGGTCTAGTAGGTTTTAACTACCGGTAGTTAATAGGTAGCTTCCAGTAGAAATTTTCCAGAATACCCAAGCTACCGGTAGCTGATATACACCTACCGGTAGCCAGTTTAAAAATCTGAAATTTTATAACTGCTTTACCAAGCTTTGGGTTTTGAACTTCCTTTCTTTTAATGACCTAATTGGACCCTAATGGGGCATGAACCATGTTAATTGGGACTTGGACTTGGATTAAACGAATGTTATAATCCGAGGTACATCGTAGGTTATGACCTCGATCAAGGGATGTTTTTGACGTGGTGTCGGGCTGTGCGACATCCACGGGTATTTTCGTGGGTTAACGGATGATCAACGATTGATAAAGGACCCCTGGATTTTGGGGTGTCACACCATATCTACTGAGATTTTCTTGGTTTGCGATTCATTGGAGATTCGGTAACTTCATTCCAGTTTTATTTTTCTATTATTTAATTTTCTATCATCTAATTTTTGTTCTCTGTTTCTACCCTTTATTTTTAATAATTGTATGAATTCTTGACATCATGTTGAGTGGACACTTAATTAGGGAGGATTTATAATTAATTTTTGGTGATTTATTTAATTCCCTTGAACAATCTCACACATCTGACACAATGGCTGATGGTAATAGGAAGAATAATCCTGATGATCCTAATGATAAGAGAAGTAATCATGATGAGAATGATGTTGATAACTTGAATGTCAATCAGGGTATAACTTTGCGAAAATATTTACAACTTGCATGACATACTTCACCTTCATGCACAATTTTTTCTATAGAGGCTACAAATTTTACTTTTAAACCTAGGATGACTGCATTATTTTCTATTTCATGGCATGGACTCTAATAATCCTTACCCACATATTTGAGACTTTGAGGAGGTATGTGCCACCTTCCAAGATGAGACCATGATTGAGAATACAATCAAGTTAAAGCTTTTCCCCTAGATTTATAGGCACCTAGCTAGAGATGCAAAAAGAATTTTTGAAAAAATTTTCCCCGACATCGCATGAACACTTTGAAATGTCAAATTATGAATTTCTCATAAAAAAGGAGTCTGGATTTTTTTTTTATCAATATTGGTATAGGTTTAAATACTTGTTTGCATCTTACCCACATTATGACTACAAAAGCTGGCATGTCATAATCTTGCCCACACACTAATGAAGCCTTTGATTACTTTGATCATTGGCTGAAATTCACCATCTTGGGATACTTCATCCCTTGATTCTTCTAAAACTAAAACTGCAGGTGTTTCATCAGGTGGTACAAGTTGTTCCCCAAGAGAAAATTTGTAGTGTTCGTGAGATCCCAGGATATCCTAAAAAGGAATGTCCTATAATACCTTCTTTTAAAGAAGTCTTTCGTGATCATGTAAATGCTACAAATAATTTTTCTTAGCAGTACAATAATCCCAACTCAAATAATTACAACCCAGGATGAAAAATCCATCTAAATTTTAGTTAGAGTGATAATTCTGCACCACAACCATCTCCATAAGGTGCCTCTAATTTTATTCCCTATACCCCACTTCCTAAAAGAACATTAAGTAGGTGATGTAACAATCCATGCAAAGTCAGACCAATTTCAACAATAGTCAGACTAACTTCAATAATCAGATAACTCGGGCTTTTAATGACATTAGAAGCACCCTCAGTAAGTTAACCACTACCTTGTGCCATTAGGAAAAAGTAAGTCTTTGGTACAACCATAGCCGAATTCACACAGTCAATTTAATGTGAGTGATTCTACTACATCTGATATTGTACTTGAGTAGGTCAAGTTTGTTATCACACTCCACAGTGGTAAGGTGATTGATAGAATAATTCCAACGACGGCCCAAAAGCCCGAAGAATTTTCATAACATACAGAGGAGGGGTGATAAACTTGATTAGCATAATTTTATAGAGCCTTTGAGATATCTGATTCCTGCTTCTTTTCCTCAGAGATTACTTCCCCCATCCAAGACAAATTTGAATAATGAGATTTTAGCGATTTTTAAATAATTCAAAGTCAAAATACCTTTGTTGGATTCAATAAAATAGATACCTTATTAAGCGTAGACTAAATGTTAAAAAAAAGATATTCTTGACTGATAAAATATCTTCTATCATTCAACACAAGGCCTCACCTATCGATATAGGAACAACTAGATCTTGGTGAGTTGAAGCTCACCAAGGTGACACTTTAACTTGTTGACCGATCTATGAAGATATTGCAAGTCATGGTGGAGGATGTTCTAGTGTAAGTAGATAATTTTTTATTTTTCTATTAATTTTATTATGTTGGATACACGCCTTGTGTTGAATGTTTGTGCTCAGAATTCCTCTCATATTAGGCCGACCATTCTTAGCTACTTTTAATGATTTGATTAATTGAAGGAATGGTGTAATGAAATTATCTTTCGAAAATATGAAATTGGAATTAAATATTTTTAATATTTGCAAAAAACATGGGGAGGTTGATGATGACTTGCATGAGGTGAACAAGATTTAGTCAATTATTCATGATAAATTAAATAGTTCTTCATGTTCAAATCCACTTGAAGCATGTTTACTTGATTATTCATCTGTTTTAGATTTAGGTGAAGAAAATTCTAAAATCATTATACTAACTTCTGCTTTGAATTATTTACAAGTTCTTCAAGTAAGAGATTGGAAACAAAAGTTTGTGGAGCTTCCACCAAGAACCACTTTACTTGTTCCGTCTAGTTCAAAATCCCTAAAACTAGAATTAAAGCCTCCACTTGCTGATTTAAAGTAAGCATTTTTAGGAGTTGAGGAGACTTTTTTGATAATAATTTCTTCTCATTTGAGTTCAGCCCAAGAAAGTATGTTACTTAAAATTCTTGTAGAGCACAAGGGTACTATTGGGTGGACGGACTATTTCAAATATCAAGGGTATTAATCCCTTCATTTGTACTCATAAGATTTACTTAGAATATAACGGCAAAACATCTAAGTAGATGCAAATGAGACTCAACCCTACTATGAAGGAAGTTGCTAGGAATGAAGTGTTAAAAACTATTGGACGTGGGGATCATCCACCTTGTTGATGATAGTAAATTGGTGAGTCCCACATAGGTAGTCCCTAAGATATCTAGTATGACTATAGTGCCTAATGACAATAATGAGCTTGTGCTAATTAGGGTAATAACTAGTTGGAGAATGTGCATTGACTACAGAAAATTGAATTATGTGACAAGAAAAGATCACTTCCTTTTGTCTTTCAGGGAACAAATCTTAGAAATGGTAGTTTCACACTTGTTTTATTATTTTTTGGATGGTTATTCGGGTTATAAATTAAGATGGCCTTAAAGGACTAAGAGAAAACCAATTTTACGTGTCCTTTTGACACTTTTGCATATTAAAGGGTGCATTTTGGACTTTGCAATGTACCTTTAACCTTTTGCAAGTGTATGCTTAGTATTTTTAGTTATATGGTTAAGTTTTATTTTTGAGGTTTTTATGGATGATTTTAATGTTTTTGGTGATTCATATGATGACTATTTGTCTAACATTGAAAAAGTTTTGATCAGGTGTGGAAAAAAAAAACATTATCCTAAATTGGAAAAAATGTCAGTTCATGGTTCAAAAGTAAATTGTTTTTGGTCACATTGTCTTTTATGAGGGAACCAAAGTAGATAGAGAAAAAATTGAATTGATTTCCAATTTTCCTACCCTTAAGATCCTTAAGGATGTTAGATCTTTTTTAGGTCACGCTGGGTTATATAGAGTGTTAAAAAAGACTTTAGTTCTATATTTAGACCACTTTGCCACCTCCTAGAAAAAGACACACATTTCTAGTGGGGTGAGTCTTTCCAAGACACTTTTAATAAGCTAAGACGCATGCTCATTACTGCTTCAATTATGCAACCCCAAAATTGGAATATGTCATATACTATGCTAGTAAGACTTTAAATAATGCACAAATGAATTACCACAGAGAAAGAATTACTAGTAGTAGTATTTGCCCTAGACAAGTTTAGGTCTTATCTTGCAGGATCACCTATTGTTATTTTCATTGACCATGCAACCCTTAAACACCTGTTCACAAAGAAAAAAGCAAAACCTAGGTTGCTTAGGTGGATCTTCCTACTCCAAGAGTTTGAGATAATCATCAAAGATTAAAAAAAAATGATTAGAGAATGCAATGGTTGACCACTTATCTAGACTTGTGAGCGATGTGTCAATGGAGAAAATGTTGATCAAAGTCACATTCCCCAATGAACAATTGTTATCTATCTCTAAAGTACCATGGTTTGCTGACATTATCAATTTTATTGTAACGAGTGACATGCCTACTAATTGGAGTGCACAAGAAAAAATGAAATTTTTGGTTGAGGTTGGAAGTTTCTTTTGGGATGATCCATACCTGTTCAAATATTGCCTCGATAAGATCATCCGAAGATGTATACTAGATACTTTCCTTTTGTCATTCTAAGGCTTGTGGAGGTCATTTTTCTATTAGAAACAATACTACAAAATTTTTGAAGTTTGGATTTTAATGACCAACACTTTTTAAGGATGCACACAATTTTTTTAGTTTTGTGAGCGATGTCAAAGGTTAGAAGGAATTATCCGTAAGAATATGACGTCCCTTAATCCAATCTTAATCATTGAAAATTTTGATTGTTTGGGCATTGATTTCATGGGTCATTTCTCTCATTCTTTTGGGTATTTATATATTTTAGTGAACCTTGACTATGTTTCTAAGTAGTTTAAGGCTATATGATGTTAGAATAATGATCATAAGATTGTTTTGAAAATTTTAAAGGATAATCTTTTTTTTCAAATTTGGTATATCTCGGGCCATTATAAGTGATGGGGGATTACACTTTTGTAACGGACCTTTTGAAGCATTGATGAAAAATATATGGTGTTAAACATAAAGATGCAACTCCCCATCACCCAAAGACAAGTGGGCAAGTAGAGCTTGCTAATCGGGAGGTCAAACATATTTTGGAAAACATGGTTAATCCAGACTGTAAAGGTTGATCATTGCAATTCATTGATCCATTATGTGCTTCCAGAACTGCTTCTAAAATCCTGATTGGCATGTGTCCATACAGATTGATATATGGGAAGGCTTACCACTTACTTGTGGAATTGGAACACAAAGTTTATTGGGCCATTATGGGCTTACTAAACTACTTTTATAATCACGATTGGCAATTTCTCCATACATATTGATATATGAGAAGCCTTACCACTTACCTATGGAATTTGAACACAAAGCTTATTGGGCCATTAAAATTTTTAATTTTAGCCTCGACAAAGTTAGCTCCTCATGAAGATTACAATTGAATGAGCTTGTTGAGATCTGGAATGAGGCTTATGAGAATTCTAAAATTAGCAAAGAACGGACGAAGGTTTTTCATGACAAAAATATTTGCAAAAAACTTTTAAACCTTTAGGAAAATAGTTTTTTGTGTAATTCTAGATTACATTTGTTTCCAGGCAAGTTTAGATCTAGATGGACTGGCCCATTTATTGTTAAAGAAGTCTTTCTATATAGGGTAGTGGAAATTGAAAACCCAAGAGTAAGAGTGTTTTAAAGTCAATGGCCAACGTTTAAAACTATTCTTGAAGGGGGTGTAATGGAA
>CM042196.1:11447882-11465423 GCA_023539305.1 Ilex asprella
ACTCACCCCCTACCTACAAATATTTCAGATTGTACTCTTGAGGAGGAGTTAGGACTCGAGGAGCCCGTACCTTGGGAGATTCAGCAAGACAGGAGTGTGGATCCCGGGGAGGACTCTTAGCTGGACTCTACCTTTTGTTTTAGACTAGGGTATTATTTTGAAACAATGTAAAGCCTAGCCATATTTTGAAATTCCGCTGCACTATCATAGTATTAGATTTTGGGGATGTAAAGGTCATAGCTTGGCCTATTCTTTTGGGATAATATGTAAATTGGATGAATTAATTTTATGGTAAGTAAATGGACCCGGTGTGGTCATTATAGTAGATTTGCACAGGTTGGGTTTTGTGGTAGAGCTCCCCGTACAAGGGAGACTCTGCCCGAATTTTGTTACCATATAAATTGTTGATGTAATGTTGATGAATTACTTAGTGCTCTCATGCTTAAATGGTTATCAGAATGTAATGCCATCCAGGGTGATATTTGGGGCGTTACAGGTGTTTCTATCGGTATGACTTGTCCTCCAATAGAATGCTGAGGATGTTCTACAGATGCATGGTAGAAAACCTAAATGATCCTCATGAATGGCTTGTCCTTTTGGGTTATTAGGGTTGTTTAACTACTATATATAACTATATTACCAGTCGAATATCTACGGTGTTCCTACTGGTATGACTTGTCCTCCACCGAAAAACTGAGAATATTTAACTAGTGTGTGTGTGTATATATATATATATATCACAAATGACCTATTGAGTAATTCAAGTATTCCTCATGAATGACTTGTCCTTCTGGTTCACTCAAATTAGTCAATTGACACATCTATAACCAGCTAACCTAAGAAGTTGTTGTGTTAAGACTTAATACCACCAGCTAGCCTAAGAAGTTGTTGTGTTATAGTTTATTATGTACGCACTTACTATCATGTGATCAATTGAATAATTTAAGTATTCCTCATGAATGGCTTTTTCATTCTGGTTTGCTTGAATTAATCAATTGTCATGGATACCACCAGCTAACCTAAGAAGTTGTTGTGTGATGGTTAATATACATCAGACCTACCAGTTGACTTGCCACTAACATGGAAGTTAATTGTTGTAAGGTGGCTTTTCTAGTACTTAACCAATATAAGACATATGAGATCCTTAAATTGAAGTGTATATTTTCTATTCTTGTCATTAACAAGCTCACCTACTTTAATTAAACTAGTTATCAATCTAAGCTCATATCACAAGCTATCAAATGTTATACTACCTTAAACAACAATTTTACTATTTTTATTTTAAAATCTAAATTACTACAACTCTTTGTGGGATCGATACTTGGACTCAAACCGAGAAAACTACAATTCGACCACTTATACTTGGGTGTATAATATAATTCAAAACAAAAAATAGTGCGAATCAAGTTTTTGGCGCCGTTGCCGAGGAGTTATGGTAAGTAGAAATTAAAAAATAATAATAATTTTTTTATTTGTATTATATGTTTACATTTTGTTTGTTTGTTTTAGTAGTCTATGTCTGCTCATTCATCAGCAGGTTTTGTAAATCAGTCATCTCCATCGTCTTCATCTACAAAAAAATCCTTTGACTTAAGTATGACTCAAAATGTACCTAGGGAGGAAGAAGTTAGAGAACCAAAAGTATTTCAAAATGCCCGACCATTAAGAAAATATCTACATTTTACAAGAACTAATGTCTCGTCATGTTTTGCTTTTCCAACAGACGCTCCAAATATTAATATCAAGCTAGGAACAATACAGTTACTACCACAGTTCCATAGTTTAGAAATTGAAAACTCTTGTGTTCATATGAAAAAATTTGAAGAAGTTTGTGGAACTTTGCAAGATAATTCTAAAATTATCAAATTAAAATTTCTTGCTTCTTTTTTTTGAAAGATAAAGCTAAACTTGGCTTAACTCTTTATGAGCAAATTCTATTACAAGTTGGCAAGCTTTACAAACTGAGTTTTTTTAAAAAAAAATTCATGTGCATTGAACTAATGTATTAAGACGTCAAATAATAATTTTTGCTGTAAAAGAAAAAGAAACTTTTTATCAATGTAGGGAAATATTAAAGGATCTTCTCCATGCTTGTCCAAATTGGATTTTAGTTGGTTTTTTTTTATGATGCTCTTCCATCTACAATTCAACAATTTGTTGAAATGATTGCCCAGGAAGAATTTATGAATAAAAATCTTGAAGAAGCATTTCAATTTTTTGATACTATTTTGGAGAGTTCCCTGATGTGGGACTCAACTTCTTTAAACATTGTGGAAAATAAGTCATCTACATCTGAAAGAAAAAAATATGTATTAAAGAAGATGATGATTTAAGTGCTAAAATAACTAATTTATCTCGAAAACTAGAGCCTTAGAAATGAAAAAAAATAAGCAAGTAGCTGTTGTTTCTTCTACTGATCAAGTATGTGAAATTTGTGCATTGTCAGGACATCCTGATGGAGAATATTCAACTATGCTTGCATTTAAAGAAGTTTTAATTGAACAATCAAATGTTGTTCCAACTTATACTAAACCTTATTCCATTCCATATTCTGAAGCTTACAATCTAGGATGGAGAAATCATTCAAATTTTAGTTAGAGAAATACACAACCTACAAATCAAACACAAGATCCACCACAACTACAAAATCAACAACCATATCAACCGTATCAACCTCCTCAGAGAAGAACTCTGGAAGATAATATGAATCAATTTATTCAGAGTCAAATAAGTTTTAATACTCAAACAACTCAAGCACTTAATGATTTTAAAACCCAAACTTCACAAAGTATTGATGATATCATGAGTTATCTCGCTAAGTTGACACAGTCCTTCAGTATTTCAGAAAAAGGAAAATTTTCATCTCAACCTAAACCTCCACAAAGTAGGAGTCAAGCTAATTCTGTATCCGCTGATGCTTCTTCAAGTCAAGTACAATCAATCACAACACTGAGAAGTGAAAGGTAATTGATAAAACTATTAAACCCAAAATTCAAAAAAAAAAAATACGTAAGTCAATTTCTATAAATGAACCACTTGAATATGAACCTTTAGTCAATAAGCAACCAAAAATACAAAGCGAAAAAGATCCTCCATGTCCTATTCCTTTACCTTTTCCTCAAAGGGTTAGAAAACCTTCATCTGAAAAAGACCAATCTGACATTCTTGAGCTATTTAAACAAGTAAAAATTAACATTCATTTGTTAGATGCAATAAAACGAGTTCCAGCTTAAGCTAAATTCTTAAAAGATCTTTGCACAATAAAAATAAGAACTAATGTACCAAAGAAAATATTTTTAATTGAACAAGTTAATACTATAATACAACATAACACACTTCTTAAGTACAAAGATTCGGGCAGTCCTACAGTCTAATGTCTTATTGAAAATTTTCTAATTGAACAAGCTCTGCTATATCTTGGATCCAGTTGTAATTTAATGTCATATTTAGTATATATACAACTAGGATTAAGTGAGCTAAAACCTACCAATATTGCTTTACAATTATCAAACCGTTCAATAAAAATTCCACAAGGAAGTATGGAAGATGTTATTGTCTAAGTTGATCAATTCTATTTTCCAGCGGATTTTATTATTATTGACACACAACCAATTTTTCATGCACGTGCATCCATACCTCTGATTTTGGGTCAACAATTCCTAGCTACATCATATACATTAATTAATTGTAGGAATGTAGTCATAAAAATTTCATTTGGAAACATGACTTTGGAATTAAATATTTTTAATAGTGCAAAATAACCTAGAGAAGAAGAAGAAATACATGAAGTAAATTATGTTGAGACACTAACTCAAAGTTATTTTGAAAAGATTTTCCTGGAAAAAGAGTTGTTAGCATTGGAATATATACATGATACTGAATATTAAAATATTTCCATAAAGAATCTACAATTTGAAAATTTGTTATCAAAGCTTGCAAAATCTAATTTCAAAGTTTTTAAGTCAGAATTAAAACCTCTTCCAATCAATCTAAAATATGTTTTATTAGAAAAAAGATGAAATTCATCCCATGATCATATCATTGAATTTATCTGAAAGTCAAGAAAAAGAATTGACAAAAGTTTTAAAAAATTATCAAAGTGTTATTGGATGGACAATAACAAATATAAATGGTAGAAGTCCACTTTTATGTACTTATTGTATCTATTTAGAAGAAAATGTTAAACCATCTTGTGTAACGCCCCAAAAACACACCTTAGACGGCATTACATTCTAAAACCATTCATATCCTGAGAGCACTAATATAATTCCATAAGAAACAAGACTTCATTTGTCATTCAGGAATATTTACAACATTATCCAAAAGAATAAGCCCAAGTCATGGCTATTACATCTCAAAAATTAATTAAAGAAGCGCAACGGAATAAACAAAAGAAGCTAGACTGCACAATATTCCAAAAGAATGTCCTAGTCTAGTACAAAAGGTAAGGAGGTCGCTTTATGCGTCCACCTTGGGATCCACACTCCCATCAAGTGGAGTCTCTCAAGTAGCGGGCTCCTCGACCCTTATGTCCTCCTCAAGCGGGTAATCTGAAAAATATTAGCGGTAGGGGGTGAGCACAAAGCTCTATAGAAAAATTCTCTCAAGCCTATACAAGGTTTAAAAAAGCATTTAAAACGGTCAGTCTTATTTTTAACATAACATAGACACATAATTTGAAATAAAACAGTGACATTTAAAAAAAGACCTCAAGTTTATTTAAAAATATTACTTAAATGAATAAATGAGCACCACATAAAAATAATAATCATTAATGGCTATAAACAATTCCCAATAATTCTTTCGATAGGTGGCATACTTTGATTCTCAAGCATCCTTACCGGAAACCTCTTGAGAATGGATGAGTATCATTATATGGAACCTCTCACCAATTACTACATTGTTTCCCAAGTATCCTTACTGAGAAGCTCTTGGGAAGGAGTGAGCATCCTTACAAGGAACCTCTCACTCATGTGCATCGCAAACAACCCAACCAAGCATACAATTCCAACATTTATCTCAATTTACAAGAATCTATCCAAAATTCCCAAAATATATCATGCAACAATTCCACAACCAACTAAGAAATATACATGAGATTATAATAACATCATTTTTTCTACCCAACACAAAGCACTACGGTTTTGAAATTCATAATAAAGAAAAAATTTAAGAAGGAAATACATCACTCTACAAAAATTAGGGTTTTAAAACTAGAAAAGAGATTTCATGGGTATTAAACCCCAACTTTGTTCAAAACATGTAATATTTGTAAAAAAAAACCTAAGAGATGATGATTCCATATATATATATACCATTGATAGCCAAAATATACTTATATATATATACACCCTAGCCTCAATGTAAGTGAATGAGAGAAAATCCCTACCTTGAATCCAAAGTTCCAAGCCAAATCCAAGCTCTAGTGACCTATTTTCTTCATTTTTTCTTCTCCTTTATCTTTTCCTAGGGTTCTAAGGGGGTTGGGATGAGAGTGGAGTGGTAGAATGGGAGAAAATGGGATGAAAATGAGGTTTTAAGACACACCAATCCCAAATTTTACTGTTCATGGGCTGTTTGGGTTGTCTCCAAATTTACGGTTTTGCCACTGAACATTCTAATTTGATCCATATGACTATTCTAGGGTTTTTCGACATTCCAGATTCATTTTTTAAGTTATTTTAACCTAAAAATATTTAATTTTATGATTTATCTCAAAACCAAAGTCAACGTACACCCGAAACACTAAAGTTTCTATTTTACCCATCCGAACCGGCTATTAATAAAGTTTTGTGATGTTTGCAAATAAAAGGTGATCAAGGGTGCTTCTTAAAACCTTTTATACTTATTTGAAGCCTAAATGTACTCATTATTCTTATATTTTGATTTAGGATGCAAATGGAGACATTAAATACAAAACGAAGCTAATTGGACTATTTCGACATCGTTTCGTTATCTAGGTATAACTCTCTCATCCGAGCTCCTATTGAGATGATTGAAGATACTATGGAATTATAAGAAATATCTCTACAACTTTTATGTTTTGAGTTTCGAGAGATATTGATTGAATCAAGGTCTAAATAGGGCTTGAAGTTGCAGCTAGTGCATTGTTCACGTGCACTGTTCAAGTTAAATGAGACTGTTTTGACATCGCTTCGTTATCTGGGTATAACTCTCTCATCCGAGTTCCAATTGAGATGATTGAAGATGCTATGGAATGATAAGAAAGAGCTCTACAACTTTCGTGTTTTGAGTTTTGAGAGATATTGACTGCATTAAGGTCTAAATCGCGCTTGAAGTTGCAGCCAGTGCACTGTTCACAGCCTATTTCATCCCTTTTTCCATTTCCAATCCATTCCTAAGCCAACCAAATCTATCCCAAATCTCTCCAACCTATATTTCTACACCAAATTTATTTAATACAAGTTCTGGGACCTAAAATTTCATATTTTCACATATTAAAACTAAATTTCAACTATTATTTTCACTAACACTCTAAATCTCTACTTTTTCAATCTATCAAATTCAAACACACATCACTACACATATCCATATTTTTACAACAATTATTTACTATATATCTATATACATATATATAAAAAAATGCGGGATGTTACATCTTGTCAAATGCAAAGAAGATTAAATCCATACTTAAAAGAAGTAGTTCGCGCTGAAGTACTTAAACTATTAGATGCTAATATAATTTATCTTATATCTGATAGTAAACAGGCTAGTCCTACACAAGTAGTTGCAAAATAATCTGGTGTTACTATAATAAAAAATCAAGAAAATGAATTAATCCCAATGATTACAGTCACAGGTTGGCGTGTATGTATTGACTATCAAAAGTTAAATTTGCTCACCAAAAAGGATCACTTTCTGTTACCATTCCTCGATCAATTTTTTGGATAGAATAGTTGGGCATGCATATTATTGTTTTTTAGATGGATATTCTGGTTATAATCAGATTGAAATTGTAAAAGATGATCAAAAAAAATTATATTTACATGTCATTTTGGTACTTTTGCTGATAAAAGGATGTATTTTGGGTTATGTAATGCCCCAGCTACTTTTTAGCAGTGTATGTTAAGTATATTAAGTGATATGGTAGAACAACAACTAGAAGTTTTTATGAACAATTTTTCAGTATATGGGGATTCATTTCATATATGTTTAGAAAATCTGGAAAGGGTACTTATTTGATGTAAAGAAACTAACCTTGTCTTAAATTGAAAAAAATATCATTTCATGATTACACAAGGTATAGTTTTAGGTCACATAGTTTATGAAAGAGGAATTGAATTTGATAAATCCCAAATTAACTTAATAGCTAATCTTCCTTCACCAGAAACCGTAAAAAATGTTCGATATTTTTTAGGTCACACCGGGATTTAAAGAAGATTTATTAAAAATTTTAGTTCAATATCTAGACCAATCTGTAATACTTTATGTCATTATATAATGTTTGAATGGAATGATGCATGTCAATTAGCATTTAACAAATTAAAAAACATGCTTATTTCTGCACCTATCATGCAACCTCTTGACTGGTCTTTACTTTTTGAGTTAATGTGTGATGCAAGTGATTACACAATAGGAGTTATATTAGGTCAAAGAAAAGATAAAAAATTTTATGTTATTTATCATGCATGCAAAACTCTAAATGATGCACAAATGAACTATTTAACCATAGAAAAAGAATTACTTGATGTTTTGTTCGCATTAGATAAATTTTGATCATATATGGTTGGATCATTAATTATGGTATTTATAGATCATGCAACTTTGAAATATTTGCATACTAAGAAAGATGTTAAACCACGTCTCTTACGTTGGATTTTGTTACTTGAAGAATTTGATCTTAAAATTAAGAATAAGAAAGGAGTTGAAAATGTGATAGTAGATCACTTGTCAATGTGGAATTATGATATAAAAGACGAACCAATTCCAATTAGAGAAACCTTTCCAGATGAACAATTTTTAGTAACAACAGAAGTACCATGGTATGCAAATATAACTAACTATCTGGCCACTGACACTATTCCTTCGAATTACACCAGACAGAAATAAGTTCCTAAGTGAGATACATAATTTTTTTTGGGAAGATCCTTATCTGTTTAAATACTGTAAAGACCAAATAATAAGATGATGTGTACCTAGTCATGAAATTAATCAGGTAATTCAGTTTTGTTATTCTGAAGCTTGCGGAGGTCATTTTGTTTCAAAAAAAAAATCTCTGCTAAAATTTTGCAGTGTGGATTTTATTGGCCAACTCTTTTTAAAGATGTACATATCTCTTTGTTTAAATTGTGACAAATGTCAAAGAATATTAAATATTTCAAAAAAAAATATAATGCCTTTAAACCCTATTTTAATTATTGAAATTTTCGATTGTTGAGATATCGATTTTATAGGACCATTTCCTCTATCTTTTGGATATCTATATATTTTGGTTGTAGTCCACTATGTTTCTCAATGGGTAGATGTTGTTCCATGTAAAAATAATGATCATAGAACAGTGATTAATTTTTTAAAAGAAAATATTTTTCAAGAGTTGGAATTCCTTGAACAATCATCAGAGACGGTGGATTACATTTTTTGCAATAAAGTTTTTAAAAATCTTATGAAAAATTATTTGATTTCTCGTAAAATATCTACTCCGTATCATCCACAGACAAGTGGACAAACTTAATTAGTTAATAGAGAGATAAAATACATTTTAGAAAAGACACTGAATCCAGATCATTAGGATTGGTCTTTAAAATTAACTGATGCGCTTAGGGCTTACTATACTGCATATAGACTATTCTGGGAATGTTTCCTTATCGGTTAGTTTATGGTAAACCATGTCATTTGCCTATAGAATTAGAACATAGAGTATATAATGTATTTTAATATGGATAAAGCTCGAATAGCTCCCAAACTTCAAATTAATGAATAAGAGGAATGAAGAAACGAAGCTTATGAAAATGCAAAAATTGCTAAATCAAGAACAAAAATTTTTCATGATAAAAATATCATGCAAAAATCTTTTGAACCTTTTCAAAAAATTATGTAATATAATGCAAAACTATGTTTATTTCCTAAAAAGCTAAGATCTTGTCACGCCCCACATTTTCTTTTATATATGTATATAGATATATAGTAAATAATTGCAGTAAAAAAGCTAATATATGTAAAGATGTATGGATGAACTAAGTAGATAGTAAGAGTAGAAATAAAAATGTGATTTGATGTAATAGGGTATGTTGTAGAAGTTGGGGGTAGTACAAAGTCAAAACACATTTTAGAGGGAATTTGGGTAAAAAGAAATTTTGGATACTTCCCTATTGTTTTGATCATAAATTTTTATTTTGACATCATTATGATCTAAAACGTGGAAAGTAGAAAGTAGACGTCCAGGGATAGAAAATAGTATTTCATGAAAATTTTCCAAATCGACTTCTAGGCAAGTCAAAACTTCACTGGAAGTTTTAGCAGAAACGGGGATGGACGTTCGAACGTTGGGGATGTTCAAATGGAAGTGAGTCCCAGTACTTTGAGTTCTATAGAGCTCTGATGAAGATGTAAAAGTAATGAGAGCAACAACCGTTCGAAAGCCAAGTGACATTCGAACGAAGTTCAAACAGAAGGCACTGAATTGTACTATGGACGTTCGAACGACAGTTCCGTTCGAACGTTATCTACGGATTCTACTTTCTAGAATCGCGCACAGGAGACTATTATCCCCACTATAAATACATAAACACGCCTCCATTAACCTCATTTCAGCATTTATAACCCTAGAAATACTTAGAGAGAGAAAGAAAGGAAGAGAGAAACTCAAGATCAAAGGGAAAAAACACAAGAGTTAAGGGTGATTCAAGATTGAAGCCCTAGATTTCAAGAACACAAGGTAGTGGTTTCCTCTTATTCACTTACATTGAGGCTAGGTTTACTTATATGTATTATTTACACTCTAAATCTTACATGTATGCTATAGATCATTGATTCTTGATATCCTTGTGAATATTAACATGTTTTAAACAATATTAATGGTGAGTTAACCATTAAATCCTTGTTCTTGGCTAAAAACCCTAGATTTCAAGGGGGATGATCTTTTCTCTAATTTTTTCTTAATTCTTGATTTCAAAACCTTAGTGTTTCATATTGAACCATAAAATGATGCAATTATGACCTCATATACTTTTCTTAGTTAGTTGTGGAATTTTTGAATGATATATTTTGGGGATTTTGGATAGATGCTTGTAAATTAAGATAAATGTTGGAATTGTATGCTTGGTTGGGTTGTTTGTGTTGCACTTGAGTGAGAGGTTCCATGGAAGGATGTTCACCCATTCCCAAGAGGTTCTCGGTGAGGATGCTTGGGGAAACAATGTAGTTATTTGTGAGAGGTTTCCATGGAAGGATGCTCACCCATTCCCAAAAGATTCCCGGTAAGGTTGCTTGGGGAAATAATGTAGTTATTAGTGAGAGGTTCCATGGAAGGATGCTCACCCATTCCCAAGAGATTTTCGGTAAGGATGCTTGGGAAAACAATATAGTGATTAGTGAGAGGTTCCATGGAAGGATGCTCACCCACTCCTAAGAGGTTCGCAGTTAAGATGCTTGGGGAAACAATGTAGTTATTAGTGAGAGGTTCCATGGAAGGATGCTCACCCATTCCCAAGAGATTCTCAGTAAGGATGCTTGGGGAAACAATGTAGTGATTGGTGAGAGGTTCCGTATATGGATGCTTGCCCATTCTCAAGAGGTTCTCGGTAAGGATGCTTGAGAATCAAAAGTAACCCAAATGGGGGTGGAGGTTACCCCAAAGTATGCCACCTACCGAAAGAATTGTTGAAAAATTATTTATGACCATTAATGATTATTATTTGTATGAGGTGCTCGTTAATTCATTTAAGTAATTTTTTTAAAAAAAATAAATGTGAGATCCTATTTAAATGTCACCGCTTTATTTCAAATTATGTATCTATGTTATGTTAAAAGTACGACCGACCGTTTTAAATGCTTTTCGAAATCTTGTATGGGTTTGGGAGAATTGTGCTACAAAGCTTCGTGCTCACCCCCTACTGCTAATATTTTTCAGATTTCCCGCTAGAGGAGGACATTAGGGTCGAGGAGCCCGCTACATGGGAGATTCTACTTGACGGGAGTGTGGATGCTGAGGTGGACGCATAGAGGGACCTCCTTTCCTTTTGTACTAGACTAGGACACTCCTTTAGAACATTGTGTAGTCTAGCTCATTTTGTTTATTCCGGTGCGTTTCTTTAATTAATTTTTGAGATGTAATAGCCATGACTTGGGCTTATTCTTTTGGGATACAGTTGTATTTATTTGTGGATGACAAATGAAGTCTTATTTTTTTAATAGATTTTATTAGTGCTCTCATGATATGAATGGATTAGAATGTAATGCCGTCCAAGGTGTGTTTTGGGGTGTTACAAAGTTGGTATCAGAGCTTAAACTTTAGGTCTTACATGGGAGATGTAGATTATGGATAATCACTAGTGATGTAGGATTAGGGTGAAGGAAATTATTGGTCTAATTTTATATGAATCATATGCTTTAGACTAAAGTAATACTTGAGATATCATGTACATCAATGAAACTAAATTGTGAGTTGATGTGCAGGATGGACGGAGGAAGAGGATGTGGACGTGGGCGTGGTCGTGGTGGTCAGGCAAATTCACCACTACCACCACCTCCCGATGCCATGAACAACATCTATCAATGCTTGAGAGAGCTCACCACCTTGGTACAAAACCAAAATGGTAACAACAGTCACAATGGTGGAGCTCATCCTCTCGCTCAAGTACATGGCAATGGGAACGGAGATCGAAGGATGATAGGTCTTCGGGAATTCTTAAGACAACGACCACCCAACTTCCAAGGGAGTTCCAATCCTTTGGTGGAGGATAAATGGATCTACCGAGTGAAGTAGATCTGCGATGGCATGGGAGTTGACGAGGAGTTGAGAGTTGGTTTGGCAACCTACCTATTTGAGGGGAAGGCCGACTATTGGTGGGATGCCATAAAGAGGGGAAGGGACACCGACACCCTTACTTAGGAAGAGTTCAATCAACTCTTCCACGATAAGTATTTTCTGGAATCATTCAGAGTCTGGATGAAGGCCAATTTTCTTGCACTACGACGAGGCAGCATGTCTGTGGCCGAGTATGAAAGGAGGTTTGATGAACTATCCCGGTATGCTGCGGAGTTTATTTCTAGTGAGGCCAACAGGGCCAAGCACTTCGAGCAGGGCTTGAGGCTAGTCATCCGAGAGAAGTTGATAGCTCTCAAGATTCGGGACTATAGGGATATTATTGATAGAGCTACATTGGTGGAGAGAGATATAGAGGATAGCCAGCGACGACAGAGCTTAGCGAGAGAAGGTCCAATCCGGATGGGTGCTAGCACTAGTGGGGCACAGAGACCGACACCATACCGTCGGCCAGACCAGACAGGTGGACAACGAATTTTGACAGCCCAAGGAGAGGGAGACACTCAAACTAGAGCCGGTATTACCCCTCAATCCTGCTTTGCATGCGGAGGTGTGGGACATATTCGGATGCATTGCCCAGTTTTTCCACCTCGGGGGCTTATCTAGACTGCCAGACAGATGCCAACAGCCCAACCACCACCACTGAGACCTGCACCGCAGCGACCGATACAAGTTCAAGCCCCCAACGGCGCCAACCAAGGGCGAGTATTTTCCTTAACCCAACCGGAGGAAGATAACTCCAATGCAGTTGTTGAAGGTATAATTCTTCTTTATAATTCTTGGGCTCGAATCTTATTTGACCCCGGTGCTACACATTCGTTCATACACACTGCATATGCTAGTAGTTTGGCATTGAGTTTCGAGAAGCTAGAACATGCATTGAATATTAACTTGCCTACGGGAGAACGGTTGGGTATCAATCGGATCTGCAAGGGTTGTGTGCTTCGTATTGGGGAGCCCGAATTAATTATGGATTTGGTTGCTCTAGATATGAAGGGGTATGACGTTATATTTGGGATGAACTTGTTGTCAGCTTTACGAGCAGTAATGGATTATTTTCGCAAGCGGATTGCATTTCAGTTGCCAGGAGGAGTCGTTTTCAGTTTTGTGAATAACCGTGATTCTTCCCATTCATTCCCTACTATGGGTAGTAGATTCTTGAAAACGAAAACTGAAAGCTAGTTGAGTTTCTTAGCTAGTTTAATGGGAGATGATCGGGTTAAATCCCATACGGATGTGGTGTTGATAGTATCGAATTTTCCAGATGTCTTCCCCGATGAGCTACCCGAGTTACCACCACATAGGGAAATTGAGTTCAAGATTGACCTCTATCCGGGAACCGAACTTGTATCCATTTCTCCCTACCGTATGGCACCTTTTGAGTTCAAAGAGCTAAGAAAAAAGTTGGACCATTTGTTGAATATTGGGTTTATCCGTTTGAATACCTCACCTTGGGGAGCCCCGGTTCTCTTTGTGAAGAAAAGGGATGAGACATTGAGGTTATGCACGGATTACCGAAGCTTGAATCGGGTGACCATGAAGAATAGATATTCGTTGCCACGAATAGATGACTTATTCGATCAGTTGAGAGGTTCGAAGTATTACACTAAAATTGACCTTCATACAGGGTACCATCAATTAAGGATCAGAGAGGAGTACATTCCTAAGACTGCTTTTCGTACCCCGATATGATCATTTTGAGTATACAGTGATGCCGTTCGGACTGACTAATGCACCAGCAGCCTTCATGGATTTGATGCACATAGTCTTCCGGCCTGACCTCGATCAATTTGTCATTGTATTAATTGATGACATATTGATTTACTCATAGACTCAGGAGGAACATGCTTGTTATCTCTCTATTGTGCTACAAACATTGCGAGAACATAAGTTATATGCGAAGATGAGCAATTGTGAGTTTTGGATGAAAGAAGTGAAGTTACTTGGCCATGTTGTGTCTGAGCAAGGAGTAGCGGTTGATCTCGCAAAGATTGAGGTCGTGATAAAATGGGAACCACCAAAAAATATGACGGAAGTGCGTAGTTTTCTGGGCTTGGCAGGCTATTATCGTAGGTTTGTGGAAGGTTTCACCAAGCTTGCGATGCCGATGACTCGCCTTACAAAAAAGGTGGAGAAATTTTTGTGGACTCAAGCATGTGAACTAGTTTTTCGCACCTTGAAGGAGAAATTGACAACAGCTCCTGTCCTCATCATTCCGAACAGTGGAGAAGGATATGATATGTACACCGATGCTTCATTACGAGGCTTGGGATGGGTTCTAATGCAAGAAGGGAAAGTAGTGGCTTATGGCTCGAGGCAACTCAAGGTGCATGAGCAGAATTATCCAACACACGACTTGGAGCTGGTTGCGGTGGTGTTTGCTCTTAAGTTGTGGAGATGTTATTTATACGGAGAAAAATTTTAAGTGTTCTCGGACCATAAAAGCCTCAAGTATATCTTCACACAGAAAGACTTGAATCTCCGACAGAGAAGGTGGACTGAGTACTTGGAAGATTATGAGTTCACGCTCAACTACCATCCGGGGAAGGTCATTGTAGTTGTCAACGCACTTAGCAGGAAGTCTCGGGGTGAAATCAATTCTCTTGCGGTAAATAGGTGGAAGATGATTGATACATTGGAGGAGTACGATCTATGGGTGGATGGACCGGAGTATCAACCATATCTATTCAACCTTGTAGCTCAACTGACGCTTCGGCGACGGGTAGTGGAGTTGCAATGCCTGGATTCGGAACTCGATGGGATTAGAGCCCGATTGGAGAATGGAGAAACGTTTGAAGGATGGTCATGGAAGAATAGAGAGTTGAAATATGGGGAGAAACTATGTGTTCCGGATGATTCGTCCCTAAAGGAGGAGATACTTGGAGAGTGTCATCGTTCCAAGTATGTTATCCACCCCGGTAGCACAAAGATGTATAGGGACATGAAGCGTCAATATTGGTAGAGGGGAATGAAGCGAGATGTGGCCAAGTATGTGGAAAAATGTGCAGTGTGCCAGCAGGTGAAGATTGAGCATCAAAGACCAGAAGGAGTCCTACAGTCTTTGCCTATTCCAAAGTGAAAGTGGGATCACATCACCATGGACTTCGTGTCGGGTTTACCATGGACGTCACGCGGGCATAATGTAGTGTGGGTCATTGTGGATAGACTCACCAAGTCCGCTCACTTTTTGGGTATGAAGACCACAGATACATTCGAGACTTTGAGCCAGGTGTATATCCATGAGATAGTGAGGTTACACGGCGTTTCGCTCTCGATTATGTCGGATCGTGACTCTAGGTTTGTGGCGAGATTCTGGCAAAGTCTACAACAAGCGATGGGGATAGAGTTACACTTCAGTACAACTTTTCATCCCCAAACGGATAGCCAATCCAAGAGGGTGATACAGATTGTGGAGGATATGTTACGCGCTTGCATGTTGGACTTCAAGGGGAGTTGGAGCGACCACTTACCGTTGGTGGAGTTTGCTTACAACAACAGCTATCAGGAAAGTATTGGGATGGCACCATATGAGGCATTGTATGGAAGACCATGTCAATCACCGATGTGTTGGTTAGAAGACGACGAGAATAGTTTGTTTGGATCGGACATTGTTTGAGAGACTACGGAGAAGATTCAACTCATCCGAGAGAGGCTAAGGACGGCACAAAGTAGACAGAAGAGCTATGCGGACCACAGACGAAGACTCTTAGAATTCAAGGTAGGAGACTACTTATTTCTCAATGTGTCACCCAAGAAGGGCGTATTTCGATTCGACAAGAAGGGGAAGTTGGCGTCAAGATATACCGGACCGTTTGAGGTAATCAAAGTAGTAGGCAAGGCGGCATATCAACATCAACTACCAACCCAGCTATCCGGAGTACATGACGTGTTCCATGTGTCCATGTTGAGAAAGTGTCACTCGGATGCAACCCCAGTCGTGAACTTGGAGGAGATTGAAATTCAAGACGGAGCAACATACGAAGAACAACCGATAAAAATTCTCGATGCCCAGGAAAAAGTGATTCGCAATAAAGTTATCAGAATGGTGAAGGTTTTGTGGCAACACCATGGAGTGGAGGAAGCTACATGGGAACCGAAGCAAGAAATACGAGAGAACTATCCATATTTGTTCGCTACTTGAGGTAAGTTTCGAGGATGAAACTTTCTTTAGGGGGTGGATTGTAACACCCCGCATTTTCTTTTATATATGTATATAGATATATAGTAAATAATTGTTGTAAAAATGCTAATATATGTAAAGATGTAGGGATGAACTAAGTAGATAGTAAGAGTAGAAATAAAAATGGGATTTGAAGTAATAGGGTATGTTGTAGAAGTTGGGGGTAGTCCAGAGTCAAAACACACTATTGTTTTGATCATAACTTTTTATTTTGACATCATTTTGATCTAAAATGTGGACAGTAGATAGTAGATGTCCAGGGCTACAAAAATAGTATTTCATGAAAATTTTTCAAATCGACTTCTAGGCCGGCCAAAACTTCACCGGAAGTTTTAGCAGAAACTGGGATGGACGTTCGAACGTAAGTGAGTCCCAGTACTTTGAGTTCTGCAGAGCTCTGATGAAGACGTAAAAGTACTGAGAGCAACAACCGTTCGAAAACCAAGTGACGTTCGAATGAAGTTCAAACAGAAGGCACTGAATTGTACTATGGATGTTCGAACGACAGTTCCGTTAAAACGTTACCTACGGATTCTACTTTCGAGAATCGCGCACATGAGACTATTTCCCCCACTATAAATACATAAACACGCCTCCATTGACCTCATTTTAGCATTTATAACCCTAGAAACACTTAGAGAGAAAGAAAGGAAGAGAGAAACTCAAGATCTAAGAGAAAAAACACAAGAGTTAAGGGTGATTCAAGATTCAAGCCCTAGATTTCAAGAACACAAGGTATATTAAGTGATATGGTAGAACAACAACTAGAAGTTTTTATGAACAAATTTTCAGTATATGGGGATTCATTTCATATATGTTTAGAAAATCTGGAAAGGGTACTTATTTGATGTAAAGAAACTAACCTTGTCTTAAATTGAAAAAAATGTCATTTCATGATTACACAAGGTATAGTTTTAGGTCACATAGTTTATGAAAGAGGAATTGAAGTTGATAAATCCAAAATTGACTTAATAGCTAATCTTCCTTCACCATAAACCGTAAAAAATGTTTGATATTTTTTAGGTCACACTGGATTTTATAGAAGATTTATTAAAAACTTTAGTTCAATATCTAGACCAATCTATAATACTTTATGTCATGATATAATGTTTGAATGGAATGATGCATGTCAATTAGCATTTAACAAATTAAAAAACATGCTTATTTCTGCACCTATCATGCAACCTCTTGACTGGTCTTTACTTTTTGAGTTAAAGTGTGATGCAAGTGATTACGCAATAGGAGTTGTATTAGGTCAAAGAAAAGATAAAAAAAATTTATGTTATTTACCATGCATGAAAAACTCTAAGTGATGCACAAATGAACTATTTAACCATAGAAAAAGAATTACTTGATG
>CM042196.1:11466305-11520779 GCA_023539305.1 Ilex asprella
AAAAATTGCTAAATCAAGAACAAAAATTTTTCATGATAAAAATATCACGCAAAAATCTTTTGAACCTTTTCAAAAAATTCTGTAATATAATGCAAAACTATGTTTATTTCCTAAAAAGCTAAGATCTTGTAACGCCCCACATTTTCTTTTATATATGTATATAGATATATAGTAAATAATTATTGTAAAAATGCTAATATATGTATAGATGTATGGATGAACTAAGTAGATAGTAAGAGTAGAAATAAAAATGTGATTTGAAGTAATAGGGCATGTTGTAGAAGTTGGGGGTAGTCCGAAGTCAAAACACACTTTAGAGAGAAATTGGGTAAAAAGAAATTTTGGATACTTCCCTATTGTTTTGATCATAAATTTTTATTTTGACATCATTATGATCTAAAACATGGACAGTAGAAAGTAGACGTCCAGGGATAGAAAATAGTATTTCATGAAAATTTTTAAAATCGACTTCTAGGCAAGTCAAAACTTCACTGGAAGTTTCAGTAGAAACTGGGATGGACGTTCGAACGTTGGGGATGTTAGAACGAAAGTGAGTCCCAGTACTTTGAGTTCTACAGAGCTCTAATGAAGATGTAAAAGTACTAGGAGCAACAATCGTTCGAAAGCCAAGTGACGTTCGAACGAAGTTCAAACCGAAGGCACTGAATTGTACTATGGACGTTCGAACGACAGTTCCGTTCGAACGTTACCTACGAATTCTACTTTCTAGAATCGTGCACAGGAGACTATTTCCCCCACTATAAATACATAAACACACCTCCATTGACCTCATTTCAGCATTTATAACCTTAGAAACACTTATAGAGAAAGAAAGGAAGAGAGAAACTCAAGATCTAAGGGAAAAAACACAAGAGTTACGGGTGATTCAAGATTCAAGCCCTAGATTTCAAGAACACAAGGTAGTGGTTTTCTCTTATTCACTTACATTGAGGCTAGGTTTACTTATATGTATTCTTTACACTCTAAATCTTACATGTATGCTATAGATTATTGATTCTTGATATCCTTGTGAATATTAACATGTTTTAAACAATATTAATGGTGAGTTAACCATTAAATACTTGTTCTTGGCTAAAACCCCTAGATTTCAAGGAGGTTGAACTTTTCTCTAATTTTTTCTTAATTCTTGATTTCAAAACCTTAGTGTTTCATATTGAACCATAAAATGGAGCAGTTGTGACCTCATGTACTTTTCTTAGTTGGTTGTGGAATTGTTGCATGATATATTTTGGGGATTTTGGATAGATGCTTGTAAATTAAGATAAATGTTGGAATTGTATGCTTGGTTGGGTTATTTGTGTTTCACTTGAGTGAGAGGTTCCATGGAAGGATGCTCACCCATGCCCAAGAGGTTCTCGGTAAGGATGCTTGGGGAAACAATGTAGTTATTAGTGAGAGGTTCCATGGAAAGATGCTCACCCATTCCCAAAAGGTTCCCGGTAAGGATGCTTGGGGAAACAATGTAGTTATTAGTGAGAGGTTCTATGGAAGGATGCTCCCCCATTCCCAAGAGGTTCTCGGTAAGGATACTTGGGGAAACAATTCAGTGATTATTGAGAGGTTCCATGGAAGGATGCTCACCCACTCCCAAGAGGTTCCCGGTAAGGATGCTTGAGAAAATAATGTAGTTATTAGTGAGAGGTTCCATGGAAGGATGCTCACCCATTCTCCAGAGGTTCTCGGTAAGGATGCTTGGGAAAACAATCTAGTGATTGGTGAGCGATTCCATGTATGGATGCTCATCTATTCTTAAGAGGTTCCCGGTAAGGATGCTTGGGAATTAAAAGTGACCCAAATGGGGGTGGAGGTTACCCCAAAGTATGCCACCTACCGAAAGAATTGTTGAAAATTTATTTATGACCATTAATGATTATTATTTGTATGAGGTGCTCGTTTATTCATTTAAGTAATGTTTTTTTAAAAATAAATGTGAGATTCTTTTTAAATGTCACCGCTTTATTTCAAATTATGTATCTATGTTATGTTAAAAATGCGACCGACCGTTTTAAATGTTTTTTTAAACCTTGTATGAGTTTGGGAGAATTGTTCTACAAAGCTTCGTGCTCACCCCCTACCGCTAATAATTTTCAGATTTCCCGCTTGAGGAGGACGTTAGGGTCGAGGAGCCCATTATTTGGGAGACTCCACTTGACGGGAGTGTGGATCTCGAGGTGGACGCATAGAGCGACCTCCTTTCCTTTTGTACTAGACTAGGACACTCCTTTGGAATATTGTGTAGTCTAGCTCTTTTTGTTTATTCCGCTGCGTTTCTTTAATTAATTTTTGAGATGTAATAGCCATGACTTGGGCTTATTCTTTTGGGATACTATTGTAATTATTTGTGGATAACAAATGAAGTCTTGTTTCTTTATAGATTTTATTAGTGCTCTCATGATATGAATGGTTTAGAATGTAATGTCGTCCAGGGTGTGTTTTGGGGTGTTACGGATCTAGATGGACAGGTCCTTATATAGTCAAGCAAGTTTTCGACTGTGGGGTAATTGAAATTGAAAATCTAGTAATTTGAAACATTTTTAAAGTAAACAAACAAAGACTTAAACCATATTATGATGACTTTACTCAAGATGTAACTTTTGTACTACTTTTTGATCCAATTTATGTGCGCTAAAAAATATATTGTTGTTTGATTTTAAGTAATATTACTAATTACTAGTAATTTATTTGACAGATTAAATCTCCTAAGTGAAAGTTAGATATCTTAATAACTGAAAGACAAGAAATTGACGGTGAATGACGGTTTTTATTATCAATGCTAGTTATCACTGTTTTTACATTGCAAATAATGTTTAATTTAAGTTGGGGAGGTATGAGTGTGAATTTAATTTTTTGTGTTTAGAATAGTAATTTTGATTTAAAAATTATGTTCAACTTTGTGATTGATAGACATTAAAGAATCGGATAGTGAGTCAATTTTTTTTTAAAAAAATTAGTCATCTGTAAATTTTTTTATTAAAAATTGAAAAATGGATGAAAAAATATTTTGGTTAAGTTTGATTTTACTATGTCACTTTCCAAAAGATATACATGCGTTGATCATGCAAAAAGCTAGATACGTTAGAAATTTAGAAAATTTTGAAAGTCAAGCATGCCCACTGTGTGAAAAAATTACATTTGCTAAACACCGACGAGCAAATCGTCTCGGTGGTTGTGTAAGATGTGGTCATACAGAATATTTGAAACAATATAATCTGTGTGCAGAACCAATTTCAGGTCGAGCGCCAGATCGTTTACGGTGGATTAAGAATGAGTAGAGTATGGATTATCATAAGACACCATCCTATTCTACTCCAATGTTAACAAGATATGTAAGAAATAAAGTTAACTGTGTCACTAGTTTTATTGATTAAGACAGTTCTGATGCTGACTAAATATGATCAACAAGATGTATAGTTTTGGGAATAAATGTACATAATTATATATAAATGTAAATAACTATAGAATAAATAAGGAAATTTGTAAATAATAAATAATAAACCCAATACTTTTGAAAGAAAAAGAGTGGTTAGCAAAGATTTATAGAATATATAGAATTATATCTAATTTTGTAAACTGCAAGAATTTAAAGGAAAAAAAATCAGAATTGCAGAAAATCAGAGAAGCAGCCTGCAGTTGCCCACCAGAAACCAGTAAGATAGCACCGTCTGGACGGCGGGACTAGCGCCTAGATGGCATTGCACTTATATATATCTCCTCCAAGCAGAAATTTAATCAATTCAGTCTCCCTCGCAAAGCCAGAATTCGAAAAAAGCAAGATTCTCTAAAGAATAACCCTAAAATCTGCTACACTCAACCATTTTTCTTCAAATCTTCTCCGATTATTCACTTACCCATAACATTTGGAAGATATCTGTTGATTGAAATCAATTGAAATGGAGTATTTGAAGAGAAATCAAGAAAAACATGGATTCAAGACGACGAACAAGGGGTCTTCAAGTCGAGCACAAAGGGATCAACCTCCACAACCTCAAGCACCTCCATAACACCCTGGACCGGAAAATATCTTCAATGAGGTGATGTTTGAGATTTTTGAATAACAGGATTGATATGACACTAATTTTCTGACTAAAATTATTATTTCTGAGAGACCAATTATTTTTTATGATTTTGAGAACATAGGAATAAGACAAGTTCTTGATGCAAGAAGATGGTTACTGTAACACCCCAAAATACACCCTGGACGACATTACATTCAATAACCATTCATACCATGAGAGCACTAAGATAAACCATCAATAAAGAGACTTTATAACAGTAATCCATAACATTTACATCAATATCTCAAAAGAATATGCCCTATTTGGCCTTTACATTCCCAATGAAAATTTACTATTATAGCGCAGCGAAAATTACAAAAGAAATCTAGACTATACAGTGTTTCCACAATAGGATTCTAGTCTAGAACAAAAAGTAATCTACATCTCTAGATGTCCCACTCGGGATCCAAGTATCCCTCTAGTGAAGCCTCCCCAAGGTACGGCTCGTTAGCACCGAGTACATCCTCTGGCCCAACATCTGAAAAAGGTTCAACTGTAGGGGGTGAGCACTAAGCTCTGTAGGAAAATCCTCCCAAACTCAAACAAGGTTTAGAAAACATGTCAAAACGGGTCGGTCTCATCTCACAAGTAGCATATATAACCTTTGAAATAAAACAGGGGCATTTTAAAAGAGATCTCAAGTTTAAATAGCAACGGTAATTGAACTGGATAAATAAAGAAGTGAAACCAAGTAGAGTTGACAACAAATGTCCACAACATAATTCATATATAATTTATAATTCATTTCCTCCATAAACCACTTCTAACAAGTTCTTGTGGCATCCCATACTACCCCAAGACTCTTGTGGAAGCTGTATCTGGTAGAATGAACAATAACTCACACAGTATTCGTATCTCATATGGTCTAGTATTGTCCTCTTTGGCGTGAGCATTCATACAAGAAACCTCTCACCCTCAAGGATTTGTTTCTCAGTAGTTCTCTTTGGCAGCATGCATACAAGCAACCTCTGCCTATAATATGGTCCTCTTTGGCAGCATGCATATAAGCAACCTCTGCCTCAAATATGGTCCTCTTTGGCAGCATGCATACAAGCAACCTCTGCTTATAATATGGTCTTCTTTGGAAGCATGCATACAAGTAACCTCTGCCTCAAGGTTTTGTTCTCAATACCAACAACTTTATCAAATAACGAAAATTCCATAAATGACCAAATTCACGTGTAACATTTCAATAGAACAATTTAGGAAAAGTACATGAGATCATCCAATAACACTATTTTATTGTTCATTATAAAGCACTAAAGTTTTGAAGTCAAGAACACATGAGTAATCAAGTTTTGGAACTCAAGAACAAAGGACAAATCAAGTCTGGAATCCATGACAACCATTATCAAGCTTGAGTCAAGAATTAAGGAACAATTAAGTATTGAAATCGATAACAAACGAATATCAAGCTTGAAATCAATAACAAAGGATAAATCAAAAGAAACAATATTTTCCTTGAAAACTAGGGTTTTCAAGGCATACCAAGAGAATTATTGATTACCCAAGCACAACATAGGTAAGGCACATTAATATTTAAGGTTGAGAATCTAGAACCTAGGAGAAATCAAGAGAAAGAACATTCCCCTTGAAAGCTAGGGTTTGGAAGCAAGAAAGGAGACTAAAGGGTTACCCTAGTCTAACATTGTTCAAGACAAGGTGAGATCTGCAAAGATATCAAGAAGTACATATTTGATAGCATATATATAACATTTAGAGTCAAAGATTACATATACATAAACCTAGCCTCAATGTAAGAGAATAGGAAGAAAACCCCTACCTTGTGTTCTTGGAATCTAGGTTTTTTATCTTGGATAACCCCTTTAGACTCGGGTTTTTCTCTTCCTTTCTTCCTCTTTTCTCTTCCTTTCTTTCTCTCTTAGGGTTTCTAACGTTGGAGTGGCCGAAATAGAGCCAAAATAGACGACCTTGGGTATTTATAAGGTTAAAATTGGACCAAGATCGCGACATTTAAGTTTCAGGATTCTTTCGGCTCTACCGGTAGAATACTCTACCGGGAGGCTGCACCGGTAGATCGAACTCTCTGGACCAAAGTGTACCTGTAGACTGTACCGGTACAAAACTCTACCGATAGGGTTTTGCCAGTTTCGCCTTTTTCCTCCATTTTTCATTTCCAATCCATCCTAAACCCTTCCAAAACTAACCCAAACTTTCACAACATACCTTGGTACCGCAAACATAGTTGCTAGAGGTTCTTTTATAATTTATGTCATCCATTCACTAGCTAAACTAGCCTTAACTATGATTCTCACTAACATTCGAAATTCCTTCTTTTCCAACCTATCAAATTAAAACACACATCACTACACACATCCACACTTTTACCACAAGTAATTTCTATATAGTTATATACATATATTAAAGAGAATGCGGGGTGTTACAGTTACATTATGTTAGATTATCTGTTGCTGCTTGTGACTGCTTTGTTCAATAATTTTATAGTAATGCTGAGATAATTGGAGAGAGGAAATTGCATGTAATCATACGAGGTAGTGTTTTTCAAGCTACACCAGCTGCTATAGCCAATTTCTTTCAACCCATGCAAAGACCAGAAAACCTACAATACCCGTACACCCGATTACCTGATTTGAATGTCGTAAAAAGAGAAGTGACGAGGAACCCATAATTTGCTTGGGGAAGACCAAACAAATATATAAAGCAAGGGGATTTAACAGACAAATATGATATTTTGAATTTGATAATAGTATACAGTTTGCAACCCTGAGCCCAAAATAATCAAATTTATATTGAGCAGACTTTTTTCTTATATGCATTTGGGATGAGACACACAATCGACCTACCGAACATAATCATGGACCAGATGATACTTGTTATGGATAGAAAGAAACCATCACTCCCATATGCTATGTTAGTTTTTCAACTATGCAGGAATGAGGGTGTGATCATTGATCCGATATGGAAGACATGGGACCATTTTGAAGCATTGGATAAAACTTCATTGAAAAAGAGCCATAAAGGACAACTAGAAGACCAACCTAAAGCACTACATGCACCCAAAGAGGAGCCGTTTCAGTTACTTGAAGAATTCATCCCATAAGAACAGCCTCCACCACAAGAAGATCAGTCATTCATACCAATGGATGACAGAATTGATAGACAAATCTTAAAAGGGTTGGAGACCAACATTACACATATCAATCAACGAATGGATGAATATGAGCAGAATCAAGTTGAGATTTTGAAGTTATTTAGAGATAGTTTTGGAGGAAGATCCTCTGCTTCCTAAACAGACTAGAGATTCTACAAAATAATTTGCTATCTTTCACTCATCTTTTTAATTATGCACTTTTATTTTATTCACTTGAACTTTAATTTATGTCTTTCACTTGTCTGTTTTAAACTTATTTATCTTGAACTTACGTATGTTTTGAACTTGTTTGTTTTGAATTTATATGTGTTTAAATTGTTTTTGTTATGAAGCTTATGTTTTAAAAAACTAGGAAGACTATGTCATATAATTTGCAGTTGAATTAGGTTAATATTCCTATGCTTTGTATTAGAAAATAGCCCTAATTTGATCATGCAGTATTTTCATATTTTAGTTTTATATTATCTTAATATTTTTGTTTAAACTTACTCTAACAAATCACAAATAGATTTCTTTATTTCTGAAACCTTTTGAAATATTACACTCTTTGCATATATAGTGGAGATGTATAACTAATTGAAGAATTTGAGCCAATCTTTATTGGAGAGATATTCTACATCTATTCAAGTAAACATCTTCGATTCTATGGTAAAATTTCTTTGAATAATATCATTAATTTTGTCTTGATTAGCACTTTTTAGATTATATTATTGACATTGTATTTAAAATTCTTTTATGTAAGAAATACATAGATGAATAATTTCTAGAAAATGATCATAGGCCATTTTTAAATAACTTGAGCCTTGACCATTTCTTTTACAAAATTGTATTCTTACTCAACCATGATTGAGCCTGAAAGAATATGACTCTTTTTCATGACACACGAAAAATACCCGAGCCACATGAAAATATATTAAACCTGTCGTTGCAACATAATTTTCTTGCACTCTCTTTTAAATCAATATGATACAGAAAAAAAAAAAGAGAAAAGAAAAGGGTATTGAATATTCAAAACAAAAGAAAAATCCATTTAAGAAATTAAAAGAGAAAAACATAAAGAAAAGATCCAAGAAAGTGAAAAATGAAAAATATATAAAGTTTTAGAAAAATAGGAAGAGATGTGCCACAATATACAAGGTAGCTCTTGAATCCTGCTGACGTCATTTCTTAAACTCTAAACCAGTGGTTACATTGCAACCCAAATAAAGTCTTTTTTGATTTCAGAAATCATGTATCTACATTAATCCTATACATCCATAAAGGAAGAATGTTAATAATATATCTAATGTAGTGTTGATATATAGTCATGAGATTATGTCAAAATTTAATTTTATTCGGATACCCGTTCTTCAAATGTACTACATGTGATATTATTTGTTTTGTTAACAATATTCTAGAATCACATGTAACTATTAAGAGAATAGTCACTATAACGATGTATTCTTTGCTGAGCGTATTTCAAGAAAGGATTGACATCAAGACTACCATGAAATATGACAATATTTCTTAAGTGATTTTTGAAAATAAAGAAATCATTACACATAGAAGTTTTTATAAAAATATATAGATAATGTTACAGCTAATGTGTGTTACTCTTGTAGTGATCAGAAAAAAGAAGTATTGTAGCAATGCACCTGAATACTGATTTAATTTTAGTTGTAAAAAGTATGAATTATGAACTCCTAACTACTGAAGTTTGTAGGTAGTTTTACTAAAAATCTTCACAAGACAAAAATCGTCCACTAGGGATCACCTATGGGTTTAATGGCTTGTTGCATATGCTAAATGCAATCGTAAAAAAATCTAGTAAAAAATTTTTACCTCTGTTTATATTTTATTTTGTAATTTTTTTAATAATTTACATTTACTAGAAGCTAGTAAAATTTAAGTTGGGGAGTGTGATTACCATAATTAGTTTATAAATTAGAATTTTTAAAGAAGTCAAATTGGCAAAATTAACATAGTTTAAAACTATGAATTAAGGTTTGTGCGTAAACTAGGGTTTTACGAGTGTTGTGTCTGAAATTTCAGGGTTTTACGAGGAATTACCAGAAACTACAAGGAAATCTATCAAAACTTGGAATAAAACCAAGGACCAAAGTGTAAATAAACCATGGAATATCCAACACACAACAAGTGGAGTATCCAATTAAGCACCACCGTCTAGACGATCCTCCTTGGTGGTTTGAGCTCATCCTCCACCTCATGCTTCCAAGTGCCTATAAATAGGCCTTTTTTTCTTCATTCTTCACACGGTCGGCCACCCAAGAGCTCCTGAGAGAATTCCAAAAGAGAAAAAGAAAGAGAGAAAGAGAAATTACAATCCAATCTGGTCCGTCCTACTCTCCAACTGATACTTTCTATTTCTACATTTCTGTTATATCTTTCTATTTGGATAGTAGAAATGATGCCACTTTTTTGTCTTGGCTGATAATAAAGGTGGTTTGTTTCTGTAGTTCCTTGTGAAAGAAGTTTTAGAGTTTGTATTTTAATTTCATTTGTAATGGAAATTGTCCGTACTCCTTGCTTGTCTGTAGCAATGGGGCGTGAGTAGTTACTTATAGCCTCCAGTGAAAGGTAAACATACGCATAATATTGGTTAACATCTGGAAATGATGATATTTTATTCATATATTTATTTATATATGTATTATACGCTTCATACATGAAACAATGATGTACGTAATTTTGGTGTTGTGCCTGAAATTATGTCATCAATGCATCATTAACCTGCTTGTTAAATTTCTACGGTGTTCATATCAGTATGACTTTTCCTCCACTGAAACACTGAGGGTGATCTACTGATGCATGATACAAAACCTAAATGATCCTTATGAATGGCTTGTCCTTCTGGGTTATTAGGGTTGTTTAACTACTATATATAACTATATTACCAGTCGAATATCTACGGTGTTCCTATCGGTATCGCTTGTCCTCCATTGAAACACTAAGGATATTTAACTAGTATATATATCACTGATGAAATGTTGAGTAATTCAAATATTCCTCATGAATGACTTGTCTTTGTGGTTCACTCAGATTAGTCAATTGACATATCTATAACCAGTTAACCTAAGAAGTTGCTCTGTTAAGACTGAATACTACCAGCTAGCCTAAGAAGTTGTTGGGTTATGGTTTATTATGTACACACTTACTATCATGAGATTAATTGAATAATTCAAATATTTGTCATGAATGGCTTGTCATTCTGGTTTGCTTGGATTAATCAATTGTCATGGATACCTCCAGCTAATCTAAGAAGTTATAGTGTGAGGATTAATATATATCAGACCTACCGGTTGACTTGCCAGTAACATGGAAGTTAATTTCTTGTCATTAACACGCTTACCTACATTAATAAAACTAGTTATCAATCTAAGCTCACATCACAAGCTATCAAATGTTATACTGCTTTAAACAATAATTTTACTGTTTTTATTTTAAAATCTAAATTGCTCAAACTCTTCGTGGGATCGATACTTGGACTTAAACAGAGAAAACTACAATTCGACCACTTATACTTGGGTGTATAATATAATTCAGATCACAAAATAGTGCGAATCAATGTGTGAAAGGCTATGGAAAGAAAGTTGGTTGTGTAATGTACACGTTCTCTCAAAATAGCCTTTGAAATTCTTGAGTGCGTTTCACTTAAAAACCCTAAGCCCAAGGCCCTATTACAACCTTAAATAAAGATCTATTTGATTTCAAGAGTATATTGGTGATGCATGACTTGTGTGAATAGGGAGAGGAATTGTGGTTCTTTACTTATTGTGTGTTTTGTTCCTTTTATGAGACTATGCCAAATCCTTTTCTTTCAAATGATAGTTATTTTACTAGAAGATGTGAGCATTGTTTTTGTTTTACATGTGATAGCTAAGGGAATAGTTACCATAATCTAAAAGAATTCTTAATGAGTTTATTATCTAGTGAGATTTGACACTGAAACGAATAAGTTGATAGTTTTATGGGTGATTATCGGATAGTTAATTCACGCTACACATGTGTTTATATGGGAACATGATAAGTGCATACATTTATGTAGCATTGATATTTATATTTTCTTTTGCATGTGCTTATAAAAAGGCTTGCGGCTTAGAATTTTATATGTGAAAACAATTTATGACATGAGGTTAGGATTTAGATATTTAATGACACATTGATGTGTGTAAATATCATCTAAGGAAACCCTTATGAAACTAAAATCGTCCACTAGGGGGAACCTATTGGTTTAAAGGTTTGTTACATACACTAAATGCAATTGAAAGTCCTACGAAAGTGGATTTGCGTTTATTTTATTTGGTTTTTTCTTACTAGGGACTAGCAAGAGCAAGGTAGAGGTGTGTGATTAGCCTTAAATATTGTGTTAAGTGGATATTTATTATTGACTAATTATATTGGGCAAAGCATTAACTGTGCCGAATTAGTTAAGTTTGGATAATATCTTCTTTTTGTAGCGTTTGTTGAGTTTTGCAGGTAAACTGGTGGAACTAATGATGTGAAGGACGAATTAAATAAAGGGAGGAGAGCTAGATCAATATAAAGGGAAAATAAATGTTTTAGCTCATGTTTCCAAACGTTGAAAGAGGAGCTTCTGGATGGAAGTTCTAGAGACTACCAAGAAACAATCTGCTAGATGAGTCCGGATGGAAGAATATATGCGTCCAGATGCGTGTTGCTTAGTGGCCAAGAAATCTATGTGCGTCTAGACAATGAAAGAGGAGCATTAGGACGCATGTTCGGAATTTGCTCAGAGCTCCAAGTAGTTAACGTGAATTAGGTTTTGCTACCTCATTACCTTTATACGTGGTGTACTTCTACATTGTATTCACCTTGGCTTTACTATCCTTTCTCTTCCATTTCATTTGATTGTTTTTATGGCCGGTTAAAAGCCCAACTAAATTTAGGAGAGAAGCTTTCAATAAAACATGATATTTGTTATTGATCCAATTGTTTTAATGCTTGATTTATTTATTTTTTTAATTTAATTCTTGTCTTTTAGTAAAAATTTTGTTCTGTATAATTTCTTGATTCATTGTGCCACATACATCGAATGCTTGAGATTCCCTATGAGTCAAGTAACTTGTTATTCTAGGCTTGAATTAATTAATTAAATTTTTCATAAGATAATTGGTTTATTATTTGCAATAAATTTAAGGTTTATCTACTAGAAAGCTTAATTTATCATACACTTCAGGCACAGTGAATACTTGTAATCTACATGTGAATTCTTAGATTTATTTGTATAATTTATTGGTTATAACTTTTGATGTTTTCATATTATCACCTATAAATATTTCAATTGGGATCATTCTTTAGTTGATTTCCAATTTAGTTCAAAAATTGGATCATTAATAATTACCTTGTGGAATTGAAAGGGTATCCCCAATACTTTAGTATTTCAAATTACTTATTTTGCTCAATCAATCTCTGTTCTTTTGAAAAAAAATCAATTTCAAAGCATTTTTATTTTATTTTTTGCTGTGTTCTAAGTCATCCTCAAATCCCTGTGGTATGACCTCGGACATCCGAGTTATATATTACTTTGCGACAACCTATTCTTGGGTTTACTTTTTTTAAGTTGTAGCACTGTGCAAAAGGATCCACATCTTGGCCCCAATATCACTCTATTGGACTCTGATTTAGAGGGGTGCTAACTTCCCCATGACAATCCTTTGGTCGTGAAAACCATCATAGCAAACAAAAATCTATGTCATGTACTTGTGGACAATGAGACCTCCGCTGACATTATTTTTCTAAGGGCCTTTGAGAAGTTGGGGATTGGTAGGAAGAAGCTCTAGCCAATTAAGATGCACCTACTAGGGTTCACCGGTGAAAAGGTCTTCCCCTAGTATCTGCCAAACCACAACTATAGTGAGGTTTCTAGTCATAGAGGCACCTTCTGCTTACACTATTGGGGAGGCCATCACTAAACTCGGTCAGGGCCATTCCCTCCACATATCATCTCATAATGAAATTCTTTATTGAGACCGGGATAGAGGTTGTAAGATAAGACTAGAGGATGCCCAAGGAGTGCTACACGTCATCTATGAAACAGAAACATGTTGAATCTATTGAGATGGATGATCTGGATATGAGGGATGAGATGGACACGAGGCCCACTCCATCCCAGGAGTCGGAATCTATTCAGATACAAGACATAGTCTTTGATGGATCCAAGCTAATAGATGACTTTAAGAATCAGCTCGTAGAATTTCTAAAAAGTAGCTTAGACGTCTGTGCTTGGAAACAGAAGGATATACAAGGGATCGATCCAAAGGTGATCATCCAAAAGCGTAGTGTGGACCCGAGCTGTAAGCCATTCAAACAAAAGAGGAGTTCTGCTTTAGAAAGACAGAAGATAATCAATGAGGAGGTATCCAACCTTTTACATGCCAAGGCCATAATGGAGGTTGGCTAATTTGCATGGCTAGCCAATGTGGTACTCGTAAAAAAGGTTAATGAAAAATGATGTTTGTGCATCAATTTTTCTAAGCTCAACTGGGCCTATCCAAAGGATAACTTTCCTTTGTCATGAATTGACTTCATAATTGACCCTACAACAGGGCATGAGCTTCTGAGCTTCATGGATGCTTTTTTTGGGTACAACCAAATTAGGATGGATCCATACAACCAAGAAAAGACATCGTTCATGACTGAGTAGGGGAGCTACTACAACCAAGTCTTGCCATTTAGGCTAACGAATGCTGGAGTCGCTTATCAATAGCTAGTAAATAGGATGTTCATAGGAAAACTAAGATCAATAATGGTGGTCTACATCAATGACATGCTGGCGAAATCCCTCAAGGCAGAGCTTCATATCTAACACCTTAAGGAGTCATTCTAGATCCTCAAGAAAGTAGGGAATAAAGCTCAACCTTGCCAAATGTGCCTTTGGGGTACCAGAAGAAAATTCTTGCGATTCATTGTCAACAAGAGAGGGATTGAGACAAATCCATAGAAAGTAAAGGTGGTGATTGATATGAAATCACCTAGCAGCATCAATGAGGCACAATGAATCATAGGTAGGATTGCATCTCTTAATTGTTTTGTTTTGTGCTCTAGCGACAAATGTCAACCCTTCTTCAAAGTTCTAAAGGTAGCATAGCAATAGAACAACTACTGTAAGGAGGCCTTCCAAAGTCTAAAGGCTTACCTGAGCTCACCTTATGTGCTGGTCAGTCCAAAGGAAGGAGAAGTCCTGTTCTTGTACCTAGTTGTGTCAGACTTATCAGTCAGCCTCCGGTAAGGGAGGAGGAAAAGAGGCAACAACCTATTTATTTATGCAGTCAAGATTTACAGGGGGTAGAGAAGAGGTACCCCAAAATGGAAAGGCTAGTCCTAGCACTAATAAAGACATCAAGGAGACTAAGGCCTTACTTACAAGCTTAATCAATCAACATACCAACCAACCAACCAACCAACCTATGAGATAGGTCCTACACAAGCCTGAATCCTTAGGCCGATTGGCGTAGTAGAACATAGAGCTAGGAGAGTTCAACATTAGATTCAAACCTAGGACAACTAGCAAAGGACAGATCTTGGCAGACTTTATAGTCGAGTTCACCTCAACCCCTGAGCTAAAAGCTACCCCAAAAATGTAATTGTTTTATTCTTGACCTCTCAATATGGAAACTGTTCGTTGATGGAGCTTCTAATGCACAAGGAAGTGCAACTAACCTCATTCTGACCTACTACAAAGCATTGACCTGGAGTATGCTCTTAGGTTCGACTTCAAGGCCTTGCATATAACATGAAGCTTTGATTACAGGACTTAGTCTTACACTTTCCATGGAAGTACAACAACTTTTTATCCAAAGTGACTCTCATCTCGTGGTAAGTAAGTCAAGTCAGAGTTTGATGCATGGGAGGACAGGACGATTTCATATCTAAAGGTGGTACAAAAACTATTAAGAAAGTTTGTCCACACAGAAGTTGTGCAAGTGCCTCGAGATAAAAATGCCTGAGCATATGCCCCAGATAATTGGCCTTAACAGATTAGAAAGGCTCAACAAGATCATTCCAATATAGCACCTCGACGAGCCCAAAATTCGTCTCAACCCGAACAAGGATGAGATCTTGCTAATTAGATATAACATCAAGCTAGATGGACCCATTTATCAACTATCTCCAGGGCGAGCTCTTCCCTAGGATCCTAAAGAAGCAACCAAGTTAAGATATAGGTCATCGAGGTTCACAATGATCCAAGGAAACTATTAAAAAGAGGATTCTCTACACCCTTTCTAAAGTGTGTTGTAGCAGAAGAGGCTAATTACATGTTAAGAGAGATTCATGAAGGCATGTGTGGAAATCACATCAGAGCTTAAACTTTGGCATACAAGGCATTGAAGAAAATCTAATTTTGGCCCACAATCATGAGAGATGCTAAGGGCATGATGAAGAAGAGTGCGACCTATCAGATGCGTACAATTATCCTCCACTAACCGTCAGAGCAGCTCATGTCTATCATGAATCCATGGCCTTTTCAATAATGGAGAATTGATATTGTGGGACCTCTTCCTATCAGAGTGGGGTAATGCAATTTTTTTTTTTTTTTGTGGTAGAAATCGACTACTTCACCAAATGGGTCGAGGTCAAGCCATTGGCAACCATCACCAAGCATAAAATTAGGAATTTTGTCTGGAAGTCCATAGGAGCAAGTTTAAGATCCCTAGAGCAATTGTGGTAGACAATGACAAGTAGTTCGATAACTTGGCCTTTACAACTTATGTTCAGAGATTGGGATAAAAAACTACTTCCCAGCTCCATGCATCGGCCCCAAATTCACACTGGAATGCATTACTATATAAAAACTATCCGATCATGAGAGAAACTAAAACTAATCATTTAAAGCATATACCATCCATCCATCCAATCATGAGACATAGGGAACCTAAGTCCAGCCTTGAAAGCAGACTCAAAGAAACGAACCTTCCTCCCTGAGAACAAGTTGCAGGGTTGATGTTCAGTGGGGACGTGGACAGTGACACCAACAGGGAACTTGTAGCATTCTTTAATGACCTCCACCTCGACCACAAAAATACTACTGGGAGCTATAAAAAGAGCCATCTCGGATCCTTCAAAGCAAATAGAACACGCCTTCTAAATTGTAAAGAAAGTGGAACATTCATGTTGACAAAAAGAAGAAAAAAAATCACTTAGAAGCAACTTGTTTAGACCAATAGACTGCAAGATAGAGGAAAGTGTGAAAGGACACGTATGCTTTTAAATCCAAGAAGAACAATGGTTCACCTTCCCTATGGACGTTCGACAGAATAAATGTGTAATAAACAGGAAGAAATTATGATGAACCTAGCATTGAAGAGATGAATCGACCTAGATCCATAGGCACCTGTTCAGCACCATGATGATTGAATGGTGCAAACAGGTACCAACTGTCAAAATCGCATCTTTTCAGTAATTGTCACAAAGAAGCTTAGACTAGTATAAGCTTCATTGTGTTTATGTGAAAGAAGTGCTCTTGAACTTATACTTATGATAAGTTTCTCAACTTATGAAAATTTTCAGCTCATACTGAAGGTGAACTTTTCAGCTCATCTCTGATATAAGCTCTTCAACTTGTGCCTAAGATAAGCTCTTTAGTTTATAGAAATTTTCAACTTGTGCTAAGCTTAGATAAATTCTAAACCACCAAGTCTAGGGGGATCCCGCAAAGCTGGAACTCAGTGGTTAGAATCATAAAGGAGATCACTTCCACAAGGCATTTTCCTTTTAGCAAGTGAAGGGAGAAGGGATGCATAGGTACTTCTTGCATAAACAGTTAAGAAGGAATGAAAATTCCCATTACAAAAAAAAAGTTATAAGTTTTAAAGAGAGAGAGAGAGAGAGAGAAGAAGAAGAAAACTGAACTACTAGTCCTAGAACAAGGAAAGAACTAGAAGTCTTTTGAGGATGGACCATCAACTTGCTAAGTCAGCCCCTCACTCTAATGCTCAGACCCTTTGAGTGCAGTATGAGTAATTGAAGTATCCGAGGGCACATCAGCAAGGGACTCAATAAAAAGTATAGCTCTAGAGGTTTGCCTATTTGGATCATCTTAAAGTCATCCTTTTCCAGCCTTATTGGTCGACCCCGAGGGTAGAGGTGGAATAAAGGACTCAAAATTTAGCTCAAGATAATTCTTAGCGCCCTGTTCTTTGAAGTCTTCACAGCCTCTTGCATAATTGTAAGCACTTTTGAACCTCAAGTCTTTAATGATCTGTTTGGCTTTTCAAAGTAGACCTTAATCCCCCAAGCTCCTATTTAAACTCGACAACCTCTTGCTCAGCCCTTTCCTTTTCAACTTTAGCAGAATCCACAACACCATCAATTTTTCCCAACTTGATCTCCATTTACTTTAACTTGTCTTCCGGGGACCTCTTTTAAGACTTGGTAAAGATGGTCTCCCAACTTCTTGGCTTGTTCCCCCAGCTTCATGGCCTACTCTTCTAGCTTCTTCTTTGCAGTAGTTAGCCCAGCCATATGTTCTTCAACTGCTTACTCAGACCTTTAAACTCGACCAAGGGGGGCTCTAACATGGACAACAGCCTACAAGAGAGGAAATGTTAAATAAAAGGGAAAAATGTGAAGGGAGGATATACAAGAGCTCGAAGGAAAGGAAAATGGAACTCTTACCACTGCAAGACCATGAAGAGCATTCGTAGCCTCGTGCCAAGATACTAGTAGATTTCTGGATGTCAGACCGTGGTAAGATACTGTACATCTTGCTAGTGGCCAAGTAAGTATTACCAAGGAGAGAACCCTCCTCTGCAATTGGAGGGTTTAAGGTGGTCTTCGGGGGAAGGCTTAGAGTTTCCTCAAAGGTCAGCAGATTAAGGGAAAAAGGAGCACTGAACTCCTTACAAGTCACTAAGGGGGGATCAGTAACTTGGAGGCCTCCTTCAGGGTTTGGAGTAACCTCTAGCTCTTGAGCTCCCTCAAAAAGTTCAGGGATCTCTTTCGCCAGAGCGTCTTTCCCCCTCAAACTTAGGGACCTTTTTGAACCTAGTATGGAGGAAAGACTCGGTATTGAGGGGCTTAGTCGAATGCATGAAGCGATGCTTCATTAGATTCTCATGAGAAATGAGCTCCTTGATAGTCCTCACCTCACATTTCTCTATCTTCGCAACTCTGAGCTCTTTAGTAGGATTTAGCTCAAGTCAGCGTTCTACCATATAACAAAGAATTTTTCCATTAATATTAGAGCAAGGAAGTTATGCCAAAAAGAAAACCCTACTAGAAGATAGACACTCACTAAAATTCCTAGGCTCCCCCCATTGCTGTGGAACACAAAGATTAAGAGTTATCATAGTGATCCTTCTCTGAAGCATCACCCGAAACATAGAAGAAGTGTTCTTTTCAATTTTTATGAGAACAAGGAGCACATGTGACAATGGAATGGGCATTGACGTGTTTAGAGATGTAGGCGAAGCTATCCGCCAGGGAACACTTGACATTGAAGAAGTGAAGGAGTTTGGCTATGGAAGAAGCTCGTCCTAGGTCGTTTTCTCTTTAGAATACAAGAAGGCCAACTAGTGTCCCCCAAAAATTGGGAGACATCCTCGAGGGACAGATATTGAAATTGCAGAGAACACTTTTTAAGAAATGAGGTAATGGAAATCTGACACATGACTCAAATGTCAAAACGAAAAAGCAAGTCTTCTCGGTCAGATAGACATTATAGAGATCTATGCCAGAGGGGGTATAAGTTGTAACACCAGCATAAAATTGGTAGTGGCTAATCAAGGACTAGAGCCTACAATAAGTAACATGGCTCTATGTAAGAGGCACAAAAGACCCTTACAAATCTCTAGTTCTGTCTTAGGTGCTGACCTTGCATGAAGGGGAAACTCGGGAAGATTTAGAACCTAAAGAAGAAGCCCAAGAAGGTTTGATGGGCCTTTTTTCTCTTACCTTGATTAGAAGCCCTCCCCTAGGGCACATTTGTAAGGAAAATAGGGGAATCCCTCTGCTAAGTTGAGATCTTCGCTCAAGGAACCATGAGCAAGGGATTGTCATTTCTTTTAGGTCTACCACTTCCGTTTGGTAAGTAGATTCAACTTCGAGATCCTTTTTTCCATCCCTCAAGCACGTAGGAGATAGAAGACCTAGTACCTCTAGAAGAAGTTCCAAACAATTTTAAAGTAGAGGGCAAGAAATAACCTAACTTGGAATAAAAGTAAGTGGATATGCCTCGAGAGCAATCCTCAATAGCACAAGGGTCCAAACACCAATGACCAAGGAGAAAAACCTTAGCTATGGCAAAGGATCTAAGAAGAGGAGAGAGCTACTAAGAATCTACCTAGACCCCTAAAGAATCAAAAACGAAGAACCAAGAAATGGAGTCCTTGAGACCACCACTAAGGGTAAAAGTGGTCCAGGCTTGATACGAGGAAGTTAAAGGAAAGAAGGAAAATATACCTAGAAGACGAAAGTGGCAAACAAAGGTGAGGAACTTAGAGTGAGCTAGACAAGCACCGAAAAATTCAAACCCAAAATCTCCAGGAATGATCAAATCCTCGAATTAATTCCTCTCAAACCTCACAAGAACGGTTAGTGAATCCCCGACACTCCAGAAAGCGCAGAAGATTTGGAAAAGAAAGAGTTTAGGTGTTGAAGAGTTTTGGTAAAGAGGGAAATCAAATTGAAGGGGGTTTAAAAGGAAATTTTTTTGGCAATTTTCTTTCTCTGTACCCATTAAATACATCTGCACAAGCACTCCACGTGGCACGATGCAATTGGCATAACTCGAACTATGAGGTGTTTTTTACGCTCCACGCCTACATGATGTCATGATCCAAATGAAGCCATTATGTCATGGCTTTTCAAATGTCCAAAGCATCCTGGATTGGATATAAAGAAGAACAATGCCTCACATGACAAAAAGCTCATTCCCGAGCTACACCCAAGTTAGTCAAGTTGAACTCAAGAATGGGGGGCAATTGATAATACCAAAAAATGGCATCATAAGTAAATAGAAGGGGATCTAGACAACGGGCCCTAAAAGGGGCATACAGATGAGGTTTATTCCCTGCCCTCATGTCCAAGCCTCCATCCTCAAAAGGAAGGCCAAGGTCATTCACATATATCTTGAGTTAAAGGAACCCAGATCCGTTGAGAACGGCCTCAAGTGCAGATGCCTAGGTCAACTATACTGCGTAATGGTGAGAATCCTTATCTCTAGCTTAGGATAGATGTTTGGACCGAGCTCCTATACCCACAAGCTGGCTAAAAGAGAAGGTGGTCACCACAAAATAGAACAACCTCACGACATGCTCTTCCACAAATATGGAGGATCACAACGTAAACAAGCTTAAAGATAGGTCATAAGGCCACCTCTACATTTTCTAGAATGCCAAGTTATGCCTAGGGAATATTCCCTCCACGAAATCCTAACAAACTTGGGGACCATATGATGATGACATAGGGACCACCCAACTTGTGGGTATAAATACAAAAGCCTTCTCCATGTAAATCGAACATGAAAATCAAGTATTTTTTACCCTGTCTTTTTTCCCAAGTAATATATAGTCCTCAAAGGAGTAAAAGACTCCATTAGACTAGATTAACCAAACTCTTCAACTAGTGAACCACTATAATTACAATGTTCTAACTGTGTTCATAGCTCATCTAGTTGTTCAAATTTTACTACTGCCTTAGGTGGAGCCATCAGAGTCCTCCTCTGGATATCTGCTTCCCCTTGATCACTCACAATCTATTGTTCACAAGCCTTAAGCTCTTCAGCTTAAGAATTCTCCTCATGTCTCGAGTCCGCACATCATCAATAATTAATTGTAGAGTACAACTATGGATTCATCAATGAGCCACTTTAAGACCAAGCACCCATCCTTGTGCATAACATAATCTCACATTCACTACAAGAAAAAAGACATTTATTGGAATTTAATAAACGCTGCAAAAACTTATTATTGACGTTTGTCATTAACGTCATGGAAAACTTTGTCGAGAAAATTACTGGCGTTTATTTAAACGCCACAAAAATTAAAGTGACGTTTCCTCCACACGAAAGTGGCACTTATTTAATCGACAGCTTCCTTTTAAAATTTCGGTGACCGGAGCTACTTTATGGCGTTTATTTAAACACCAGTAATTATTATTTTTGGCAACCAGTTTTTGGCGTTTAAATAAACGCATGTAATGATAATTTTTTTTTAATAAATCAACACAAAAATCTACCATACAGTATGCTCAAAATTTTCAAAACAGTCTGCTCAAAAAATTCAAACAACAAAATTCAAAAAATTCTAAACCAAAATAAACTTCAAACATCCTCCAAAACAAGCTTTTCAACAACATCCTCCAATCCGTAAAAAATCTCTCCATTTAACCTCCCCCACTGGATGATACAACAACACTCCTCTTTTCCAACAACATAATCCTGAACCTTAGGCTTAAGAGGGAAAGTCACTTGGGCGGGAATTTCGCTCTCTTTTGTCGATGAACCTACATTTAATATAAATTAACACATGAATTCCACATAAAACAATAAAAATGAAAAGCTAGTGCCAAATTTTCTCACGTTAATGTACGGTTAAGTCTAGTAGCCCCAAACTTAAAAATTAAACAGAGCATGTTTTGAAAATTGCAATATTACAAAAGATAATTGGTAGAATTATAGCCATTTCTATGGAAGCCACTAACCCTTAATGAAAACTTCGCGCCAAAATCGAAGGTTTATACCCAAGATTTAGCAGTAATTATAGACTGAAGGCTAACCACAACTTAAAGTAACAAGATATGAACATATATCAGTCAACAAGACTATATGTGTGCGTATACATACGTAGATGGAGAGAGAGAGGCACAAATAAATTGGGGAAAACGATTTATGCTGGAGATAAAAAAAAAAAGCTTTTTATTATTTTAAATTAACCATTGTTAGTAGAGTTTAACGTAAACACCGGAAATTAAATGCCAAAAACGAAGATTTTTCTTATTTTTTATTAAAAATTTCTGGCGTTTAAACACAAATGCCGGTGTTAATGGCGTTTATACTAAACGTCAGCAATTAAATGCCAGATTTTCATATAATTCTTGTAGTGATTCTAATTCTTTTGTGTGTTTGTGCTTAATAATGCAAAGGATGACCTAACAATAGGCCCTTGGTCACGGTCCAAATTCGATCCGTTTCATGGTGAATTCCCAGTGATGCGGACATAGATTAACATGATATGCATATTTTGTTCACTTACAAATGCACGAATGGAATAACTTTTTCACTACGTTAAGATCAGGACTTATTAGCACATGTCTAAAATGTCATTTATAGTTCAAACAAAAAGAGACAAGTATAATGTGTTGGAAAAGATTACACATAAACTAAATTGGCTCTTCTAGTCGAAATATCATTATGAATATCTTAAGCAACCAGGTGATCCCCAAGCCCAAGCTGTGGTCCATCCCTATTGCAATTCCCATAATTTTATGAGGCAATTTTTACTTTATGTTTTAAGTAATGTGAGACATCGAAGGTCACAAAATCCAATTTTGAAGTTGTGTATCATTTTGAGTAAGACCAATTAGATTTTCTAAGACCACACAACGCAAGGGTGAGGTGAATTAGTTTTGGAATCCTTGTGTGCAATAAGAACCCTACATTAAAAGTCCGGAACATCTGAATTTAGGCCGAATTCGAAGGACAGATTTTGCACTTTGCCGACAATATATAGAGCATCACGATGACATAAGAGAATAACCAAGATATATTCAACTATCAATCAATCAAAAGATGCATCCGAGTTGGTGGTTGAGCTGATGGCTCCTCCTCCGGAGCCGACCTCCTTAACCCATTCGAATTTTGAAGGAATTAATCGGGCTTGTGATTCATTCAGATATTCCTATGATCATAACCAACAAAAGCGCCACTAAATGACCTCTTTTTCCATGCGTGTGGGTCCATTCCTCTAAATGCTTTCCTTTAAGGCTAAGAGTTGGCCCCAGTACAAATCTTTGGAATATGGGGGGATTGTAATGTGATTTTTATTTGTAGGCAGAATCTGTGGTCTCGGGAGTATTTATGGCCATGCTACCACTCTACCTAACTGTGACACAATGGGTATAATAAGCTTTTTTTATGTCATTGCCTCGAGTTTCTGAATTGTGAGCTTATCATAAATTTAGAAGAAGCTTTTGAAAACGAGTATTTAAAAAGGGCTTATTAGCTTTTGATACTGACAGGTTCAGGCACACTAGACTAATACAATAAATGAATATAGAATGACACAACTATATACTACTTATGTATGACACGAATTTGATCTAATACCAACCTCATTATACACTATTTATACGTGTTAGTCAATTTTAACATAACATGATTTAACATACGGCACAAACAATTGTCAAATCTAATTATCTTTTACTACGGAATTGTAATATCCACATATTGTTTTGTCCCAACACTTTTGCCACTTGCTTCAGGTTTCTGAATTAATCATAAAAGAGCCCATGTATTAGCTTGCGTCCAGTATCTGAACTCATAACATAGCCTAATTATACATGCTTTTGTTAGTATTTTCCCTTGAGTTCCTATTCCACAACTGAATTATCAATAAACCCTGTGGTTGCCATGAACGTCTCTTTTTTTGTCCATATGACCATTGATGTGATGATTTTGGATGTACCTTAAATGTGATTATGACTCAATTGTAGACACTTTGGCCCGGTTAAGTGGACCTTCTGTTTTTTCTGCATTAACTTAAAAGATAGAAGAGTGACTTGGGTAAGCTGATGGTATAAAAAATTAACTTTTGATAGAGATAATACATAATGAGATTGTTTGGAATCGATTATAACACTTTAAAATCGAAATTCTTTTTTTTTTTTTTTGTAATTTGATCGTGTGAAATTATAACTTTACTAAAAAAATTATAATTTTTTACAAGATATCTTCTTTGCCTATGCCTTTCTCATCACCTGAACATGTCTGTGTCTATACCTTTCTCTATGGACTAGAAAATGAAAGAGATGATGCTCTATTAATGACGAATGGTGAGTCAAAAGATCATTGCATGTGTCTTTTTGTGAGAAATTGGATCCTCCAAAAATCTCCCACTATTCTGCCATTTTTTTGTGCAGGCGGACAAAGCATATAAGGCGGTTGGTAAGCCATGGTCCATGACTAAGACCCTCCAATATTGGAGAGTCGGTAACTTGACCTTGACTTGCTGATGAGAGTTTAGGTTTGAGGTTTGAGTGGTTTGCAGAACTTATAATCTCCAGTAAATATTCAATATATATATGGGAAAATTACACAAAGTTTTTCTAAAATTGTTATTTATTCACCCAGGTCCCTTGATATTTGAAATATTATACACAGACCTTCAAAGTTTGGGAAAATTTCAGCCACACTCCCTCTAATTTACCATATCTTTAAAGACACCCCCTCTAGTTTCTAAATCTTCAATGACACTCCTTCTAGTTTATATTTAAACATCACTAACACCCTCTACCATTAAACTACCATTTCTAACAAAAAAAAAATCTAAAATACTAAAAATGCCTCTACATAAATCTCAAGTAATTTTTTTACATAAACTTTTATTAAAATTTGAGCCGATTAAAATTTATTTTTCTACACATTAAAATTTTAACAAATTAAAATTCGATTGAAGTTGAATAAATTTTATTTTTTTAACGTATTAAAATTTGAACCTATTAAAATATATTTTATACAAATTAAAATTTTAGTCAATTTGAACTCTACCCAAGTTGTTAGCGCTGATTAAAATGCTCTTTCGAGTCGATTAAAATTTATATTTTTTTACTTATTAAAATTCGTGTCAATTAAAATTCGATTTATTAAAATTTGAGTCGATTAAAATTTATATTTTTATGTATTAAAATTTAGCTGATTAAAATTAAATACGAGTTGATTAAAATTTGACTTTAGTTGATTAAAAATAATTTTTAATTGACTCGAATAAAATTTTAATTAGCCCAAATTTAACACGTAAAAAAATATAATTTTTAATTGGCTCAAATTTTAATATGTAAAAACATAAATTTTAATTAACTTGAAACGAATTTTAATTCACTCGAAATTTTAATACTTAAAAAAATTAGAAAATATAGGGAGTCTCATTGAAGATATGCTTATCTAGAGGAGGTCTCATTGAAGATATACATACTTAGAGGGGTGTGATTGAAATTTATTCTCAAATATATCATGGACAATTTAGTAAATTTACATTTTAGTTAAAAAATTTAATCTAATAAAGAGTGTCATTGAAGATTCAAAAACTAGAAGGGGTGTCTTTGAAGATATGGTAAACTAGAGGGGGTATGGTTGAAGTTTTTCCTTAAAGTTTTTATGTGCATAACACTTAGACCATGTCATCAATGTCAGTTAGTAAATCTGTTAATAAATTACACCTATATCCCCTAAAGTTTGTAGGTGTGTAATATTTAGACTTTTTAAGTTTAAAATATTATACTTAGAAAAAAAATACTCTAATCAAAGTTAGAATATCAAATATTTTAAATTTTACAATCAAAATTTATGTCATATTATGATATTTATTAAAATAAAATTAAAAAAAAAATCTAATTTTTTCTTAAAAAATCATAATTAGTATGAAATTATACTCTCAATTGGAATTTAATTTGGTCATTTAAACGACCAAATTAAACTACCAAATTTCTTCAATTAAAAGTAGAAGATATTGTGTACATTACAGTTTTGACCCCCCTTTTTTTGATTTATTTCAATATATAACATAATTGCATACTAATTATAATTTTTAAGAAAAAAAATAAATTTTTACTTTTGATTTTATTTCAATAAATAACATAATAGAACATAAATTTTGGTTGTAAATTCATGTTCTATTAAAATGACTTAGATTATTTGTTTAATGTTTTAGTTTTATTCCAATATATAATATAATTTATACTAATTATGATTTGTTGTTAAAATTGATTTTTAGTTTTTATTTTATTTCAATGGATGATACAATAAAACATGAATTTTAGTTATAAAATTTAAAATATTTGATATTCTATTTTTGATTGGAATATTTTTTGCCTAAATATAATATTTTAAATTTGAGAAGTTTAAGTAATATGCTTTCAAACTTCTAGAGATTTTAGTGTAATTTACTAACGGACATCTACAGCAGGGGTCTAAACATTGAGCACATATAATTATGAGGAAGTCTGTGTATAATATTTCAAATATCAAGGGTGTGAGCGATTAAGTGATTAAGTGAGAAATGTGGATGTAATCCTCTTTATATATAGAGTGACATCATCACATAATCATTGTCATTTCATGTTAGAGTTTATTAACAAATCTAAGTGGGTAAGTTAAACCCAATTATTTTCATGAATTATTTGTTATTTTATATGGATGGGTAGGTAATAAATGATGTAAGGTTCACTTATTTAAGGGTTGGTTTATTATTTACACTGACACACATAGTAGTATTATCGTTGTGTTATGTGTTGGGTCCAAGCACTTACCACCGTTCCCCAAAAACTTGGAGTTGTTTGTGAATGCTCAACTTCTTTCTTTTAACTAACTTAGCAAGAAGCACCCAGGAGTTGAGTTGGTTAAAATCTCCACCAAGTCTCAAGGAGACATGGGGCACTTCTATTCAGACTAACAATATCTCTCCCCCCTCCTCACCTCAAGCTACTGTTTAGAACTCGAATTTGGGACTTCACTATAATACAATTGTTGGATCGAAACGTTTATCATTGTATCAAAGCCCGTAGGAGTTAGTGTAGGCATCACATTGAACATTTTCTCATATAATCTCTAACCCAAAGACAATATTTTTGAGATTCACTAAAGTCTAGTTCAAACTTACCTTTTTTCACTATACATCATATTTTTTTAAAGGTTTTCTATTACAATTGCTGGAAAGAGTGTTTTGCAAATTTGATTTTAAATTGAAAACCATAACTTTTAACTATGTTTTTGTAAAAATTACGATAAATTACAAGATAAGTTTGAAAGTAAGGTAATAAAAAAGTAGGTATGAAATCCCCCTTATTTCGGTTAAAAACTCATTTCTGGAAAGTGTTGGTCATGTGGGAAAAGGTTGAGCTTGCAATCTGCTAAAGATAAGTCCACAGCTCCACACACAAAACAATAAGAAAGAATAGAAAGGATAACCAACAGCTAAATAAGAAAGACTGAATCAGGATCAATGAGTTAAAGCGCACAGTGGTCAATTACCTTCCATGGACTAGATCTTGAACCAGAAAATTTTGTGAGAGAGTCATGAGTCAATGACCGTAATTGACATGATTAAATTCAGACAAACTTAAAATTAACCACAAAATTTTCGTTAAAATCTTTGCGTTAATATGATAAACAAAGCCCTTTAGCTAGAGCTGAAAAATAAAAACTGATTTCTATCTAATTTCTAATTATTTGCATCACCACACTTGCTAGTAGTCTAGGAACTACAGAAATAACATAAAATTTTCACCATTATCATATAACTCATTAACATGAGGATTTTGAAGGAATTCAATATCTACTGTTTGCACCCATCCATTCACTAAAGCTCGTTGTTTGTGGTGGTGGTGGGGGCGGCAGCAGTGGTGGTGATGGTGTCTTCCGTCTGGGCCTGCTCTCTAAACTTCTTGTATATATCCCCTTCGTAAAATTTTCTAGTCCTAAGAACCAAAATAAACGAAACCACACACCCGGCCAGTGTAGCCCCCGTGATTATCAGAAAAGCCAGTTTGTAACACTCAACTCCGGTGCACGTCAAGTCCTCACCGGCTTTCCGGCGAAGCCCCTTGGCCGCCATTTGCTTTGAAGCCTCTTTGTCATAGAGATGACCAGCCACTCTAACATTGAGAAGATAAGCCCCAACAGGGCTTGCTCCGGCACCAAAGTTGTACAATGTGGAGTAGTATTTAAGGCCAAATAATTCTGAAATGATTGCGAAAATTAATGGCCATTGAGCTCCAAAACAAAACCCCATAATCACAGAAGAAACATAGAGAGAATTGGATACGCCAAAGGCTATAAGAAGATGCCCAACACAAGAGAAAAGAAGCACAAATGTTAGCATTAGAGGACGTGGGAATTTGTACTTTGCCAAGAAGATTTCAGAACCGAAGCCGGATACTACACGGCCGAGATAATTCCATATGCTCACTAGAGATATAAATGTGCTTGTGCTAGCATTTGGATACCCTAAAGACTTGCCAATCTGACCCAAGTTATCAATTGCCGTCAATGTCCCGCCCACGCCAAAAGTTGTTGCCGCGAACAGAATCAACATGTCGACGCTAAAAAGTGCTTGCAAAATGGTATAATCCTCACCTCTTTCCGGCGGATTGAACACGTTGGTCATGCATGAAACCGGCTCTTCTCGATTTGTTGGAGCTCCGGCAGCCGGCAGAGGTGGCTCTGAATGTGTTCCCGGCGGTGCTAATTCAATTGCAGGTATATTTTCAATCACTACTTTCAATGGAGAAGGATCATCCACCACTTCTTTTTTTACTTTCCAAAGGCTGAACTCTTCTCTGATAACAACAGCCACCGGAGCAAAGAGGAGAATAACTACAACTGTAGCACTCCCGGCGTACTCAATCCGATTAAAGGTGAGCCTATTTTGTAAGATAATAATGACCATAAGAAAACCAGCAAGACCAAGAGAGATATACAGAAGATTATAGAATACATTGTCCTCATTCAATTGTCGAACAACCTTCATGATACGAATTATTCTCAGAAAAATGAGCGAAATCGCCGCCGGAAGCCAACCAATGAGTAAGATCAGAGACTTAGAATTGTCTCCATAAAAAGCATGGTATAGCTGTGTGATTATAGCACCACTGAGGCCAACAAAACCCTTCAAGAGTCCTAAAACAATGCCTCTACTCTCCGGGAAGTTCTTAACACAGGTGACTAAAGCCCCCGTATTTGCAAATGTTTGAGAATTTGCACCGATACATATATATAAACACATCTGCCAAACATGGGGTTTGGAGATTTTTCCGGTGACGGAGAGCCATATCATGAAGTAGCCGAAGAAGTTCATGGCGGCGCCCATGAAGAGAACCACCCATGGGGGTGTGACCTCGTTTATGAGTCCCGATATGATTCCGACGTTGCCACCCAAGTCTTTGAAGAAGCTTAGGAGATTGAGGGTGGTTTGGTCGTAACCCAGTGATGATTTGATGTCGCTGGAGTAGAGGCCGAACATGTAGCTTGCACCGGCGGCAGACATGATCAGCAGCGAAGCAAAGACCATGAACCACCGGCCGGTGAGGACGTGGAGGGTAAAGCTCCCCATCTCTCTCCAACTACCACCACCACCACTGAAATCGGCCACCGCCATGATTTTCAGTGAACACTCACTAACTGGGAGAAATTGAGAATTAGGTGTTTGGATGGATAATAGTTTTGAAGTCCCGAAAGTTGTATATTATAAATATATGAACAAAGTACACGTTGTTTTGGGAGAAGGATGGATGGGAGTAGGAGTTTTTTTCTTACATAATATTATACTTATCAAAATATTTATTAAAAATTTATTTTATTAAATGAATTGACAGTTCTATATTCAATCAAAAATATTTTGATTCATGTTTGCTGGGTATTTGGTGGATTTAGAAGTGATATGAAGCTGACAACTCATTTAGTAAAAATATTTTTTGGTAAAACTTTTGGTATCCATAGAATTTTTCTTTTTTGTCCATCTACTCCAACATCATGGGTAATGTCTTTTTTTAATTTTATATTATGTTTGGCTTATGATTTTGCAATGTATGTGGGTTCACATAAAAGTAATAATTGTATTTTGTAATTCACTTAAATAAATTTGACTTAAAATCATCAATTTGTTTTAGATTATTAGACACTTGAAAGATCAATATTATAATTTATTTTCTTGTGGTTCCACAACACAAGTAAAGATTTTATTTTATCTAAATTTACTTGCCCTTATCTTGAATTTGAACATCATGTATTAGAAGAATCAATACTATAATTTACTAATTTAGAACCATTGTTAGTTTTCTACCTAATTTTAATACGGTCTCCCAGTTGATATTAGATATACCTATAAAGATGAGTTTAGAGTCACTGTTCATCCCGAGTCAGTATTAGGATCCTAAAATTAGTACTTTGCTAAAAATTGTTAACAAACAAAACATATATGGAACCTATGTACTAATAAACACTATCCCACCTACTTATACCCCATTTATCCTTAAAACAAACACACTCTATGACATCGTTTGGATGAATGTAATCTTAATTAGGAACGGGTATCTCATTCCTAGTAAAGTGATACCTGAGTTTCAAATATCGTAGTAATTTTCTATTTAATGTTTGGTATTGTCAATAATTTAGTATAGTAATGGATATCTATTTTAGCAATATTTTTAGTCATGAACTTTATTTTAGGAAAGTACGTGATTTTGGAAATATAGTTTGGCTTTTGCAACAAACTAAATTTTGCGAGCGATTTTGAATTTGACTTTTTTTATTTTTCCTTTTTTAGAATACCCAATTAAGTTGGGTATGAAATTACCATCATTTATGGGGGTTTAAGATTTTCACAATCATTGGGAATTTTATTCCAATGGTAACCTTATTCATGAAATAAATTACGGACTCATTACACTCAAACATGGTAATTCATAGAATTAGAAATGAGGTTATCATTCCCAACCAAGATTGACCCCATCGAAACGCAGCCTAATAGTCTATGAAGTAAGCATTTTGTGTTGTTTTATCCTCATTTTTTTTTTCAATTGTGTCAATTTAGTCTTATACATTTTCAATTTATATTACTTTTAGTCTAATCGGAAATGACTATACAAATTGACTACCTGAGGTTTCAATGTGCATTTATTGTGACCACCATACTTTCATTTAAGTTTATATTTTTGTTTGACATATTTTCAGATTACAAAGTGTGTCAAAGTTCAATTGAACTAAAAATTTAAACACGTACAACTTTACTTATTCGAATCGTCGTGAAGTTCTAAAATCATGATTGTTTAGGCGATTGTAGCGAGGTGCAAAGTTACTTCCAATTTCTTTTCTATGCTGTATGGTTCAAGAACTTTAAATAATTTTTCAATTAATAGCGAAATGGACTGAAACGTAAGAAAGATCAACGAAATTCAAAGCATCAATTAGACTAAATTTAGAAGATGAAATAACTATTATACTAAGCATTAATTGAAAGCAGTAAATGATCATTGGAGTGATGGATTAGAAGAAAACTAAAGTTGCTCAGGAGCAAGAATGAGTGAGTATAAGGTAGGCTCTATGTAGATTTTTTTGGTTTTGATCGTGGGATCCTTTCTTAGTGGACTGACATCTGTTATTTATAAGGATGGCCTCCAGCCGTCGAAGCTGTCTTTTCTGGCTATTACAATGATCATGGACTTTACTCTCAAGATACGTGGATGTGCATTGAACTGTCTCCCCGTTTTCTCGAATTTTTAGAGACCTACTCCTCTAATCATTCTATCAATCATGGACTCTCATAGACTCCTTCATAACCGTTGGATCTCTTCTATGTGTCACCTTTGATTTTGTTGTTTTTAGGTGTAAATATTGCCCCTTTAAAAGATGCAACTAAATGCTCCATATTTGGGGCGTCGTTTTCGTTCTTTTGAATTTACGCTTTTTCCGCTACACTTGCCCTGCTTGGCTGTCATCCCACTATTGGTTGTGAAGCTCAGAGATTGCGGCCAATCTTTCATCTGTAGTCACTCAGTCTATCTTTTGTCTTTTCAAATCTACAAGAAACGACTTGTACGCGATCCGTTTATATCTTTTCATCATTGTAATGACTCGTTCTTCGGTCCTATATAATCCATCCTCCGAGTTGTTGTTGTGTCATTATTCTGATTTTCTCTTCTTCTTCTTCAATGGAGCACTCTCGTACTATTATTCTTGATGCGGCTCTTCTGCGGGAGCAAGCTACTTAATTCACTCTTAATGCTTTTAACTTGCTCTCTGATTCTTCTTCGTTAGAGATGGCCCTTGGGCCTGCTTTCAAAGAGATGCTTCCTGACAAAGTTTGGCACATCTACCCCAACTCCCATATGTCTTTGCCTTTTAACTTCCAAGAGCCCTTTATATAGTCGAATTGGCTCAGTGGTAACCCTATCCGTGCATGGAAGGCTCCTTTTCCTGATTGGATATCATGGGTTGCTTGTGTCAAATAAGGCCAAAAGTACTCTGTGGCACCACCTCGGCATCTATGATGCTATTGAGCTTAGCATTATCTCAATGCCTATTGATAAGCCATTTCTCAATGTCGCTCTCTTAGTCTGGTCTGTGGCAACCAATGTCTTTCAATTTCATTTTGGTATGATGGCCCCCATGGTGTATGACATGTCTACTCTTCTCGGTCTTATTCCACTCGAGGTTGAGGCTAATGTTCTACTCTCCTATACCGAGGTGAGTTATACCTTCCTAACCGATACGTAGAACAAGCCGATTACTACCTCTTCTCTTTTCATCGTGGTTTGTCACGGTTGTGATGGCACTTCAGTGTTGAACTAAGAATACATTTCGTTTCTGCTTTACTGGCTCAACTAGTTCTTCTTCTGCACCTCGTCCTACAAGGTTACTAAGGAGTACATCCTACTGGCCATCAACTTGGTTGCGAGTGTTTCTTACATTCTTGCTCTTGTAATGCTCGCCCGCCTTTATTGTGGGATGTGAAAAATTATGCCGTCGAAGATGTAAGAGGGTTCAGGTCCCCTCTGGTTGTGTTTCAACTATGGCTTCGTGTTTACTTCCCAAAGCTTTTTATCTCGCCTGCTAACAATGCCTCCTTCTCCTATGGCTGCTTATTTTCCACGATCCCTTCCAAAGAGTAGATTTTTGCAGACTATTTTTCCTATCTATATAACTTGAACAACTCACGACGCATTTGGATGTCGTTTGCTTGAAATCGGGGTCCAGAATGGTTCCTTTATAAGCCTAGGGAAGTCCCTACTAATGTTACTTTCCACTATGAGGACACCTAGTTTTATTATCTCCACCCTCGAGACTTCTATTACGACCTAGGGCCAACTTATGGCGCCAATGCTCATTGTGGCGTTAAAGTTTACATGTCGTTATAGCTCACCTACTAATTTGGCTTGGTGTAGTAGATTCTTTATCCCTTCGTCTTCACTCTTAATATTGACCTCATCAATTGACCTAATTTAACCAATGTGAATGTTTGAGAAGTCAACCTTCATCCCTCTTTTGCCTGCCGCTCTTTCCAAATGATTTCATTCACCGACTCATTCGATGTTTTGAAGATTGTCAAGGCTTGGTGGAGACGATTTGTTTCTCGATAATTAGAATGTGACACATTCTTTGTTCTTACTCATGTGGGTCTCCCATCGTGGGCACAACCATCTCCCAAGGCCAACTTGATTAGGATTTCTCCTTATGTCGTTGTTTGTCTTCGGGATGTTGACCTTGATCTTGTGACCTCTACGGATTTGGATTCCTCAACTATTCCTTCTTCTCCAACAAGGCCTTGACGTAAAGGCAAGCGATGATGTTCCTCTATGACCCATTCTTCTTATGTTTCTCATGCTCAGGTCGATTAGCGACAAGACATTGAGGATGATGCCCCCTTGTGCATTGTGTTCACCCATGTGATAGAACTCCTCCATCTACATCTATCAACACTTCAAAAACTTTGAGCCCCTTGAGCTAATAGTCATTCCTACCTCTATGGCTTCTTCCGTGGCTGTAATTTTACTTGGTTTCACCAGTGCCTTCTTTCAATGACATGGTCACTGATGTGGCCAATAGTGTTGAAGTTATGGACCATGAAAATAAAGAAAGTCTAGCCCATAAGAAAGAACCCCTGACTCCCTAGCAGGCCATGGTACTCCTCCAACTATCGTGACATTACAGGCTACAACTCCAACTCAGACTGCTGTTATTCCTTCGCCTAAAGCGGATCTGTCTTTCGTCCTAGAGTTTTTGAAGGCTTGTCCTTCCTTTGGACCTATCTCTTTCTAGCATTCATGATTAATCTTGAATCGTAAATTTGAAAATCACTGTGTGGTTCAAATTTTAAAATCTTACTTAAAGGGGTAAAATGGTAACTAGCTATTAAAGTATGAGTTGAAAACCCAATTTTTTATAGAATTCAAATGATGAAACGGACCTCATCGTTGGATTCATTTCGCAAAATCTAGTTACCCAGTCAAATTTCATTGAATTCCAAGATAGCTATATTTTTTGCGTGCTACAAAGCAATTGAAATAATTTAAAATTAGTAAGATAAAAATAGACTAAACTTAACTCAGGACGAGATTTAATTGATTCAGAATAAAATTTGACCATTAGGGACGTGTGATGCAATAAGGGTCAAGCATTTAAAGAAGTATAACAAGGAGGATTTTGGGGTCTTCCACCCATTTTCTCAAAAAGTTTCAACCAAGAGAGAGAAAGAGAGAGGAGAAATTATTCAAGTCTTCTTCTTCATTCTTCTTTCAATCTACAAAGATCCGTCCATTTTACCAGGATAGCACAAGAGCAAAAGTTGCTCTACTCAACGAGGGCTACGCGCTAGTACCAACCAAGTCCATTTTTGACACATTGTGGAATCTGGATTTTTTGCTCGGGATTGAACGAAGCATCGTTGGGCATCTAGAGGATTTGTTCTACCTTGTGCTCATGCTACAAGAGGTAGAATTCCTTTCTATCTAGATTTATTTCCAATCTAAGATTGCGATATGAAATGGATTAGGCTCTAGAGATGAAATCTCATGTGTTAGCTCACACCTAGTGTGACTTACCCTTTATGAGAATATATTTTGGGTATTAGACAGGCTTCTGCTAACAATCCTCACTTGGGCTCGTATTGATGATAGAGCTGGGTTAGGGCTCTTGAGTTATATTTTGTAGTCCTTTGTATAAATTTACATTGGCCTTTCATAAATTTCTTAAGCAAAAAATGTTCTTGTGAAAGTCATTTAATGGAACTGTTATGAATATTATTCTTTTGTGATTGAATGTATATCATGGATGTTAGTATTCAATGATATATGATTGAATATTAATGGTTGGAACATGATGTGGTCAATAGAGAGGATTTGCACAAGTTGTTTGTGTTTGGTAGAGCTCTCATACAAAGGAGAGTATGCCTAAATTTTGTTAAAGTTAGAGACATTGGTGATGGGGTATCACTACATGTTATCAGATTAAGCAGTATCATGGGTTATTTCGCGGGTTGATGGGTGATCAACGGGTTAATCGGGATCCCAAAAATTGGGATGTTAGAGCTTAGTATCAGAGCATAGGCATTAGGTCTTATATGGGCCTTGTAGGAAATGAGTTTATCATTTTCCGTTGTAAGCATAAAAAGTTTAAAGTCGATGGTGTAGTTTAGGTTCTAATAACCATCACACAAATTCTATCGATCAGGTCACTTGTTGTTTCTCCTTTCATTGTTAAAGAGGATCGCTAAGCATTGATACATCTAGCTAATGAACTTTCGGCCATCCTTTTAGAAGTGGGGCTGTTGTATCAAAAGCCCTAAGACTGTCTTGTTGTTATTTGTGATGAACGAGAACGAGTAGTCAATTTGAACCAACACATTCAGACCTTTTCAATCATTGTAGCTGTTTTGACTCAATCCCTTAGTAGCTGGTAGAGATAGACCATCAGATTTCCAAGTTAGAAGCTTGATGTACAATACTCTTGGAGGAATCTGCGTCTTTTTGAGAGCATGTAGAAGAATTGAAGACCATTGTGGTAAGTGTCACGACCTATGTGGATAATGGCTTAGCATCTTTTGAGTTAGCTTCATCCAAGTTGTTGGTCGTTAATAAATCATTATACTAGTTAGAAGCGCATTTTTTAAATCTTGTATAGTTCCAAGAGAAATAATAATAAATAAAGATGGATTTTTTTGCCTCTTACTTCTTTACTTAACCTTTTTTTTTTATTTCCCTTGTGATGGTTAACATGACTATGAACTAAATGACATTAATTGACACTTACTTTACGTTTACGTCGTTTGATCTGTGTGCCTGCAATTAGGTACTTTGACTACCTTTCAAAATGATGCTTTGTTCTCCTCCTATTAAAGTGTCGTAAATGCTGACGGTTTTCAAGGTGGGGTATTAAACATTCAACTTCCTTATGGCCTATCACTACCCATGAAGCACTTAGGAATTTCGTAGCAAACCAAAATCTTCAAGTATGCCTTCTTCCTTGAGCAACATTATTGTTTTCTTGGAACCTCATGACCTAGAAGAGAGAAAACTGGAAGATGACTTTGTTAGTCTCCAACTTCTTTCCTCCTTCAATCTTTTCCAAAGCCATTACTTTGTATTTTCCCCTTCATGTCCGCAGTTGGCTTTACCAACTTACTTCATGTTCTTCATTCGGATAAATACCTATTTTTGTCTCCATCCTTGGGTTATTTTGTAGATCCTTCACTTGGGGAGTAAGGCAACATGGGTTGACAACATGCACTTGTTGAAGTTGGAAAAAGATATTACATCTGGCTTTCAATGTATTTGGCAACCATGTTTTCCCTTATTCCTCTGATCTTCAAGTTGGCCTTAGGATGACTTACATGAGCATCCTTCTGGAAAAGAGGAAGTGGAGACTAAGTAAGGTTTGCATATTTGAGGAGTCTCTAACTAGGAGATGATCTTTTGAGAGGTCTGTACTATGTCTCATGCATCCAAGCTCTCTCCTTCTCTCTTGCTCCATTCTTTGTCTCCAGTGCACAAGTTATCTCTTTCAAACTCAAGACAACCAGCCTCCAGAAGTGAGTTACTTTGACGCAATATTTATGCAACATTTTTTTAATATTTATTTTTTCAAATTGTATTCAATGAAATTGTACAAACTTCTATGAATAAAATTTACATTATTATTCGTTCCTCTCTATTTTTTCATTACATTACATTATTACTTATGTTCCTTTCCATTTTTTCATTGGCCGTTAGCATCCCTTGGCCATCGGTCATGACCTCTCGATTTAAGAATTTTCCATTGATAGAGCAATTGTAACGTTCTCCATCCAGGTCTCTTAGGTGGTAAACTCCACCCTTCTTGACTTCAAGGACTTCAAATGGTCCTTCCTAGTTAGCCGACCACTTACCAATCTTTTGATCACTTTCTAAACAATGTCGCCTATTCCGAACGTCTTGTTTTTTACCTTTCTATTGTATGCCCTGGCAGTTCTTAACTTTTGCACCTTGATGCAATCCAAGGCACCTAGTCACACTTTGTCTAGATCTTCAAGTTGGATCATCATGGCTTCATTATATTCAATTGGACTTAACTTATGCTAGAAGGCTGCTCGTAATGACTTTACAGTAATCTTCATAGGCAGAACCGTGTTGTGTCCATATGTTAGCTTGAATGGTGTAATTTCGGTATTGGACCATTTGGACATTCTGTATGTCCATATGTTAGCTTGAATAATTTGGTTTGAGTGAATCACGTCGAAATCATACTCCTCTGCAAATCCTTTAACTTTGCTTCCCGCAAATATTGTTCCTTGATCGGCCACTATATACTGAGGAATCCTAAACTGGTGCACTATGTGTTCCATTATCATTCGAATAAAGTCAGTCTGGTTGACCATTCTCATTGGAATATCCTTTAGCCACTTTGTATAGTAGTCAGTAGCCAAGATGATAAAAGAATGTTGTCTTGTGGATGGAAGAAATATCTTCCCTATTAAATCCATGGGTCAGGCTCTAAATGGTTGCATAGTTAATGCAATCCTGCAAGATACTTGGCCAATAATAGCCATATCTTCTAATTGGCTATCACATCTTTATGTGGCATTGATGCGTGCCACATATACCTTCGTGGCTTTCGGTCATTACCAAAATGACCTCTTCTTTGCCGATGCATCTTAACAATAAGTCATTGTGCTTCCCTTTCTTGTATAGTTCCCCGCCCATAAGTATATACTTAGCGGCCCGTCACCTAACAACCTGCTCTAAATCCCTATTTGGATATCTTAGGAACTGTATGATGTTAAACCTCCAATCTTCCTCTTCCATTTCCACCTTTAAATCCTTGAAGTCCATTTTTCTGTTTTTAATGAACAACAAAACTCTCCTTTGAACTTTGATTAGTTGCTCGTCTATACCACTAATGATCCTCAAACCTGACCCTAGCTAGGTTTAGTTGTTAACACGACCATTCAATTCCATTGGGACCGCTCTTAGTGTCACATCGTTGAAGTATCCTAATGTTGAGTTTCCCATTTGCAGCCTTCTGCACCCTTTAACTTCAAAAGCAGCGAGAACATCTGCACTTTCCCTGCATAGTTGATGATGAATCTCTAAAAGAAATTTACTTAACCAATCAGGCATTGAAGCTCCTTTTTGGTAGTTAGGGTTACAACATCTATATAGCATTCACCTTGCTTTTGTTAGCTTTAATTCCATTCTTATGCACCATAAATCTTAGGAATTTCCTACTTGTGATTCCGAATTCACACTTCAGCAGGTTCATTTTCAGCTACTGGACATGCATCCTCTCAAAGACCAACCTCAAATCACCAAGGTGTTTCTCTATGTCTTGAGTCTTGACTACGATATCGTCAATATACATCTCAACAATCTTACTAATCATGTAGTGGAAGATGGTGTCCATGACTCTCTAGTATGTAGCCCCTGCGTTCTTCAATCCAAATGGCATAACCCTCTATTAAAATGTCCCAATCGATCCTGCACATTGGAAAACAGTTTTGTATCAGTCTTCATATACAATGAAGATCTAATGGTACCCTACGTTGCAATCCATGAATGACATGATCATGTTCATTAACACTGCATCCATAAGTTGATCAGCCAGGGGTATTCCGTATTCATCTCTAGCGGTTGCAATGTTGAGGTCACGGTAATCGCATAAACCCTAATCTTACATGTCTTCTTCTTAACCGACATGACATTGGAAACTCATTCTACATACTGTGCCACCTAGATGCATTTGGCCTATAGGAGATGTTCAATCTCCTCTTTTATTAATAGTGTTACTTCTTGGAACATCAACCTTGGGGCTTGCTTGATTGGCCTGGACCTTTATTTGATCGGTACTCGATGCTCTACTAAAGTCAGATCTAACCCTGTCATTTCTTTGTAGCTCTAGGCAAAACAATCACAACATTCCCTTAACAGTTGAATGAGTTGGCTTGTAAATTCAACTCTAGTAGTTTGCTAACGAAAGTTAGACGGTGTTTCCCTGGCTCGCCAAGATTAACCTCCAGTAGTGGGTCTTAAACCTCAACCTAGTTGTCCTGTTTGGCGTGGGCATCATCGATCTCTTCTAACTCGATGAATTCTTGGGAGGTAAACTGTCTGGATTCTTCCTTGTCGCATTCCACCGTGTTAATGGCGCCTTGCTGTCTATTGGTTGTTTGTAGTGTTGCGGCCCTTCTTCCCGCCAGGTAAGCTCATATCCTTATGACTTGTTTCCTCTGTCTACTATCGTTGAGCGCCATAAAAAAGGGAGTTATTTGCCTCATGTGCATCATTCAACCTATGTACATTAATGGGCCGAAGGACTTTTTTTTACACTTGATGAATCTCGACGGACTTCAAGTTGGTTTGGAACACTGTACTGGGTTTGTCATACTTATTTTGGTCTTGGAGCTTCATTAGCACTACCCCTTAATCATAAAGTTAAGTGTCGTCGATATGAACATCAACCACGAATGGATTCTAATCAGCCTTCACCACCTCCATATCGTCGAGCTTCCATAGCAATAGTTGCTAATGAAGAGTCGATGGTACGCACTCACTCAAATGGATCCAATCTTAACTTAGAAGAGTATTGTAGGAAGCCGCTGTATCAATCACCCTACTATCATCGATCACCAATTCGAAAAGTAAGACTCTTACTATCTTGTTGACTCCTCCCGTGGATCCGCTCACTATCAAATCAATGTGGACCAAGTCTTATTTTTTTCTTCCCAGCTTCCTCATAGTAGCTATGGGTAGAATATTGATGGCCAATCCATTAACTACTAGGACCTTATTGAAGGGTTTCCCTTCCAAGTTCGTCCGGATGTAGAGTGGCTTCAAGTGTTGCATCATGGGCCGTGTAGTTTTTGTCAAACTGCCAACCTCTTGTGCTACTGATGGCCATCAACCTATCTGCCCTTGCTTCATGTTTCTGGACTTTCTCAGAAGAGCACTCATCCTGGACTTTAGAAGGTCCTTCACCATCTAGAAATGTCGACCCTGGTGCCTCTTCGTCTCGAGATCTCCCTTCAAAGATTTTGCTTGACGCCTTGATTTCTTGAATGACATTAGCAACAACCTGGGGGCATTGATGGACACTAAATGCCTTAGGATGCCAAATTGAATGGAATCATCCCTATCACTATTGTCTTCATTAATATGGTCTTCATTCTTATTTCCCTTACAAGTTTTTGGAGGGATGTTGAAAGGGATCCTCATATATTCTACCACCCTCCTTACCATTCGTTCCTCTATACCTTCGTCAAGCGGGACTCAGGCTCTACCTTCTTCTTCCTCTTCTCCTCAATTGTGGCCTTTTTTAGAGCCACTGCGTGCTGTGGAGAAGGTGAAAGAACAACTTTGGATTTAATCTCACACGTCTCGGGGCTATATTGCCACAACGTCTCTCGCCTTTTGGGGTTACACTGAGCATGCCAAAGTCCGATTAGACTTATAATCCAAACGCGTATGATCTTACCTACTCGAACCGGTATGAGGTTCTAAAATTGTGATTGTTTAGACGATTGTAGGGAGACATAAAGTAACCTCTAAGTTATTTTCTATGTCTTATGGTTCAAGGACTTTAAATAATTTCCCAATTAACAATGAAATGGACTGAAATGTAAGAAAGACCAATAGAATGCAAAGCAACAAGTAGGCTAAATTCAGAAGATGAAACAATTATCGTACTAAGAATTAAATAGAAGTAGTAAAGGATCATTGAATTTATGGATTCCAAGAAAACTAAAGTTGCCCGAGAGCAAGAATAAGTGAGTATAAGGTATGCTGCATGTAGATTTTGTGGGTTTGATCGTGGGATCATTTCTTAGTGATCTGACCTCTGTTATTTATAGGGGTGACCCTCAAAGAGTGCTTTTCAGGGGTCCTTTCTCTGTACAGGTCCTTTAAACTTCCTTTCCCCTGCCCAGTTATGTATGCCTCTTTCGAAGCTATCCCCTTATCTGTTTCCCTTCTGGAGGATAGATCTACTGAAGAAGATACCGACTTAGGGGATGTGGGTGAGGAGATTAATAACTTTCTAGGTGTTGATTCTGTTGACGTCGAGGGCAATACTGAGGAGCCTCCCTCATCGTCCTCTCTAGTGCCCAAAAATCGTAGCAAAGGTAAAACCAAGGTGATTGGTGTAGGAATCTCGGGCAGCGCTGAAGGTGTAGGGGCTGCCTTTAGAGCTGCAGAACTCGTGGGCTCCAGTGAGGTCTCCCCTTCTCTCATGAAGGTTCTTAGTGCTTGTTTTGGCTTTCCTCCAGGTTCCAATATTGGTGCCCAGATGCATTCACTCCTTATGTCTCCTAGGTTCATAAGAAAGTCTGCTTCTTTGTGGCTGCCTTGAGAAAGGCCATCGTTTTTCCTTGCACCCATTATTAAGAGTGTTTTGTAGCACTTTAACGTCTGTCCTACTCAGCTTTCCTCCAACTTCTTGGGTGTTCTAGTGGGTCTCCTTTTTTTCTTTAAGAAACATAAACTTGGGGTTCCCATAGTTTTCTTGCTCATGGAATTTTTCAACGTTAAGCATACCTCCGTCGATGGTTTTTTGTATATCTCCAAATGAACAAAAACTAAATTAATTATGACTGACCTCCCAAGCTCCCACAAGGGCTAGAGAAAACTTTTCTTCTTCATGTGGGGCAGACAGTAGGAGTACAATCCTGCAGATACTCTGCCAATCCCTTGGGCTTAGAATGCCCCTGATAACTTAGGTAAGTTCTTGTCTGAGCGAGCTGAGAACTGCTTCGATGGTTTTTGTTGCTGACCTCTCTTTGTTTTTCTTATTCTCTTTTTTAGGTACTTGTCCTGAGCTCAGTGCTGAGGATAGGCCAATTTTGTGGACCTTGGAGGGTTATAATTCAAAGAAGTACTCCGAGCTCATTAAGCCTTTGATTCTCGTATCGCAAGGGTTTAGCCATCCAAAGGTGAGAATCAAACCCCTATTCTGATATTCGTTTCCAGTGCTGAGGAGATGGTAGGTGCTATATTTATATTTAACTTCCCCATTTTTAGCCCCTTATTTTTCTTCTGATTTGCTCATTTTGAGTTTCCAAGCTCTGCCTCAGTGGAACCTACTCTAAATGAACTCTGCGCCAGGGTTTCCCAGTTAAAGAAGAACAGTGGGGGAAAGCCCAAGGCTGAGGTTGATTCTGGAAGCAGCCTTATCACATGAGCTAAGGTGCAGAAGTTAGGAGTGCCCTCATCCTTTCCTACTTTAACTACAGAAGCACTCTCCACTATTGAACACCCCACAAGCCATAGAGACCTCTCATCTCCTAGGGGTTCTACCCATTTCTGGTAAATCTCTCGAGCGAGGTCTGGCTTTTCCTTCCTCATCTAAAGTTGAGAGGGCCTTAGAATTGATTCCACGCATCCAGCCTGTCTCCTCTTCTCTTAGGCCGTCCGAGAAGCTCTCCTAGCCATTCCCACCGAGCTCCAAGTTTGATAGAGGAAAGTCTCTTAAGCCGGAGAGGAGGAAAGATTCTTTCTTTGACAATGTTGAGTTAGTGACATTACCTCTATCATCCCTGATTCTAATGTTCAGAGGTCTACCACTATGTCTCTTGAGGCCTCAATCAGCTCTGCTCTGCATGGAGCTATTGCCATAAGTTTTCATCTTTTTTATGTTCTAATTTCCCTTTTTTGTTTACCTTGTGTCCCTTTTTTGCTGATTTTCACTTTTGTCCTTAGCTGGCTATCTGCGTGAAGGGTTTACAAAGTCGCATCCAAGCTTTGGAGAGCTCTGCCAGAGCCACTAAGGCATATTCGCTCATGTTTGCTGAGCTATCCTTTGCCAATAATGACCTTGAGGCCCAGGTTCAAGATTTGTGAGCTCAAGTGGAGAGGCAAACTTCTATCATCAAAGATATGGAAGTTGAAAGGGAGAAGATGGTAGGTGAAGAATTAGCAAAAATAGAGGAGCTCAAGAAGACCAAGGAGGACCTCAAGGTGAAAACTTACCAATGGATTAAGGCCAGCCAGGAGACCATCGAAGCCTTGGCATCCATCAAAATCTTGAAGGGGGAATATGAAGTCTTAGCCGAGGCGAATGATGTTATATGAGATGAGCTCGGGGCGAAGAACGATTGGATTACCGAGCTGAAGGATGATGTTATCACCAGATGGGCCAAAGGGTGGATTGCTTTCCAAGAGAAAGATGAAGAATCATATCTTGACCTAAATTTTGATTTTGAGATCCGAGCTGAGGAGAAGGAAAAGGTGCCTCATACAGAGGGTGAGGATGGTGCCTTGGTCCCTTCTACACCTGAGACAACTCCTAAGGATGTTGAGGTGCCTCTTCCGCCTGATGAGCTCTTGGCTCAGAATGTTCCTACTTCTTTAGATGATTCGATTTCTGTGACTTTTGGGGCCCCGCTACTCCCTCTATCGTCCCTGCTATCGTCCCTTAATCTGCTGACCTGGTGACAAGAGCTCTAACTAAAGTTGAGGTACCTGTTCTCTTGCCTATTCTTGGTCTCCCAAAGGACTTCGATGACTATCTTGCCAGACACTTTACCTTTAGAAACTTCAATTGTTGATCTATCAAAGACTCAACCTGTCGAGCTAGCAGAAGCATCACTTGCTGAGCTACCAGATTATCTTCCTTTTGTTGCTACAAAATCTTTTCCTCTTCAGTGTTATTGTAGAATTTATAGATTTTTCTTTTATCCCAGACTCTCCTATCTCATTTCCTCTTGAATCAAAGGGACATGAGGGTATTGAAACAACCTCTAGAAAGCGTAGGAGGAGTGGTTCAGTGGGCAGCTCTTCTTCATCTTCATCTTCATCTTCATATAGGTCTTCGTTGGGAACAGTTTTGTTCTCTTCCGCTGGGTAGAAGCTCATGAAGTTGCTTTTAGAGATGGAGAAGGAGATAGATGAGTTGAAGGAGAAGAACGCACACCTAAGAGAAGAATTAGCCAGGGTAAAGAGGCAGCTTGGAGGGAATTGAGAGTTTCTTTATTTTTTTTCTTTCCCTTTGTTTTCTTCATTGTAGATGTCACAAAAAAAATTCCCTCTACTAATCGTTATGCTTATGATTTCTGTTATTGCCACATTCTTATAAGCCGAAAAGCTCATCTTAATTTTATGTGCTGAAAAACTCATTTGTATTTTATGAGCTTAGGAACTCATCCTAGTTTTATGAGTTGAAAAGCTCATCTAGAGTACATGAGCAGGAGAAATCGTCTTCATTCTTTATAAACTGAGGAGCTCATCGTAATTTTATTAGAAGGAGAGCTCATCTTAATTTTTATGAGCTGAAGAGCTCCTCGTTAGCTTTTTAGCTACTTCATGAAATCATGCTGGAATATGTCGAAAACTTGCTACTTTATTAATAATAGTTTTCTTATAAAAGAAACTCACTGAAAAAATCTTTTAAGATACACTGCATTTCAAGAATGAGGTAGGCTTTTTCCCTCTTCTGTTTGGAACTTGTAGTTCCTAGGCCTGATCACCCTTGAGATGATGTAGGGGCCTTCCCAATTAGGCCTCAACTTCCCATGAGTGGGATCCTTGCTTGCAAGTAGAAACTTTCTGAGCACCAGATCTCCTACCATGAAGTTCCTCTGTCTGACCTTCCTGTCATATTATCTTGCAGTCTTCCTCTGATAACTCTAAATATGCTGTAGAGCTCTGTCTCTTTTTTCATCCAGAAGATCAAGATTCAGCAGGAGTGACTCATCATTGTGTTCGGATTCTACAAACTTGGTCATGGAGGATGGGAATCTGACTTAACAAACGTCACTACTTCGGTTCTGAAAGCTAAAGCAAACGGTGTTTCTTAAGTCGTCGACCTGACAGTCGTCCTGTAGGCCCATAGCACCTTTGTGAGGTGCTCCTTTCATTTCCTTTTAAGGCTTACAACTTAGGCTTTAGGGCTGCTTTTATGGTTCGAATGGTAACTTCTGCTTGACCGTTGGATTGAGGATGGGCTAGAGCTGAGAAATAATTCTTTATCCCTAGTGCGAAAATTTTTTGAACTTAAGGTTATCAAATTGTCTTCCATTATCGAAGACGATTTCCCTGAGGACTCCGAACCTGCAGATTATGGACTTCCATGTGAAATTCTGCACTTTATGCTCTGTAGTCGCTACCAATGGCTCCACTTCTTCCCATTTAGTGAAGTAATCCACTCCAAGGATGGCGAATTTATATTGCCCCACACTCACGGAGAGAGGCCCAAGAATGTCAAGCCCTATTGCTGGAATGGCCAAGGACTTACAACCGACGTTAGGAACTCTAGAGGCAATGAGAGATGTTGGCATGCACCTGGCAAACCTTGCACTTTTTAACCACATCCGTGACATCCTTTAGCATTGTAGGCCAGAAGTACCCCTGTCTTGATGATTTTTCTGCCAAAGTTCGAGCTCCGATATGGTTACCACAAACTCCCTTATGGATTTCTCTAAACACATAATTGGCGTCCTCATTTTCCACACATTTGAGGAGAGATGTAGAAAAATCTCGTTTATACAAGTTTTCCTATAAGATAGAGAATCTGGTTGACCTCGCCCTTAGCTTTGCGGCCTCCTTGGGGTCTGCAGGCATGGTTTCACTCTAAAGATATTCTCTAATGGGGTCCATCCAACTCGATGGGGTCAGAATTGGGAGCACTTTTTCTTCCTCAACTCTTACTAATGGCTTTGCTAAGTGTTCCAATGGTATCAATCTATCCAATTTTTTCTGTGAGGCAGTTGCTAGCCTTGTCAGTGCGTCTGCTCGCAAATTCTCTTATCTAGTGACATGTCTAATCTTGACTTGTACAAACTTCTTGATTAACTCCTGCACCCTTTTAAGATAAAGGCCCATTTTTCACCATTGGCCTCATAAGATCCTTTTATCTACTTTACCACGAGCTAGGAATCACTACAGATCTCGAGCTGCTCTGCTTCCATCGAATGTGCTAGGTTGAGTCCTGCTATGATAGCCTCATACTTCGCCTCATTGCTTGTGACCTTAAACCCAAACCTAAGGGTGTATTCAACATCTACTTCATCGGGAGAGGTCAGGATTAATTCAGCACCGCTGCCTTGAGCGTTCGCTGCTCTGTCCACTAAAAGCTTCCATGTAGGGAGGTTAGGTATCAACTGTGTTGCCTCTAAAGGTGTTTTAGTTGTGAACTCCACAATGAAATCTGCTAAAATCTTCCCTTTGATTGTTGTTCTTGGTTTGTACCTAATATCGAATTCACTGAGCTCAATGGCCTATTTAACCAACCTTCTTAAAGACTCTGACTTATGTAGCACCTGCTTCATTGGTTGATCTGTTGGAACCTCAATAGTATGAGCCTGGATGTACGGCGTAAGTCTTCTTGCAGTCATGATTACAGCTAAGACAAGTTTCTCCATCTTCTGATATCTCTTCTTTGCCCCCTTAGGGCTCTACTACAGCAGTAGACTAGTTGTTGAGCTCTGTCCTGCTCTCTTACCAATGCTGCGCTGGTCGAGAAATCTGAAATAGCTAAGTAAAGAGTAAGTACTTCTCCTCTCAAGGGGCTTACTAGAACAGGGGTAGTGCTCAAATAATCCTTCAGGATTTTGAACGTTTCTCCACACCTAGTATCCCATTGGAATGTCTTATTTAAGATTTGAAAGAAATGTTGACATTTATCGATTGATTTGGGCAAAAAATGACTCAAGGCAGCTATTCTTCCTGTCAAGTATTGAATCTCCCTCGTTTTGGATGGTGGCTGCATATTCAGTACTGCCTTCACTTTTTCTGGGTTAGCCTCAATTCATCTACTGTTGACTATGAAGCGTAGATATTTTTCCATAGATACCCCAAAGGTACATTTGGCAGGGTTGAGCTTCATGTCATATTCTTTAAGGACCTGGAATGATTCTGCTAAATGCTCGATGTGGAGTTCTTCCTTCAACGATTTTACCAGCATATCGCCAATGTAGACCTCTATAGTCGTCCCAATCTGTTTTTGAAACATCCGATTCACCAGGTGCTTGTAAGTGACTCCAACATTCTTCAATCCAAAAGGCATAACCTTGTAGCAGTATTTCCCTTACTCCATCACAGAGGAGGTCTTCTCTTGGTCATTGAAATCCATTCTAATCTGATTGTATCTAGAGAAGGTGTTTATAAAACTGAGGAGCTCGTGTCCAGCGGTGGCATCCACAATCAAATCAATCTGTGGTAAAGGGAAGCTTTCTTTAGGGTAAGCACGGTTGAGGTCATTGAAGTCGATGTAGAGACGTCATTTGTCATTGGTCTTCTTAACAAGGACCACATTGGCTAACTAGGATGGGTAGTCAACTTCTCTGATGGCTCTAGCATGAAGGAGTTGTTGACCTCCTCATTAATAGCCTTTTGACGTTCTGGGGCAAAACTCTTCATTTTTTGTTTGATGGGTTTGTATGCAGGGTTTACACTGAGTTTGTGAGTGATGACTGAGGGGTCGATTCGTTTCATGCCTTCTTGCTTCCAAGCAAAGACTTTCATATTTCTCCTTAGGAACTGAATCAAGAGGTCTTTAATTTCTCTACTCAACTTTGATCCCACATAAAACAAGGTGTTATGGCTCCTCGCTAAGCTGTAAGTGCTCCAGCCCCTCTGATGGCATTGGCCTGGTTCCTAGCTCATCTCTCATGTCGAGCTCATCTAACTGGATGTTCTCAACTTCCTTTTTTTCACGGAAGCCATGTAGCACTCTCGTGCTACATACTGGTCTCCTCAAACCACTCTGATTTCATTCTCTGTAAGGAACTTTAGGACAAGGTGGTAAGAAGAAGGTATGGCCCTCATGGCATTGAGGGAAACCCTTCCAAGCAAGCTATTATATGCTGAAGGTGCATTAACCACTAGGAACCTTATAGTTGTGGTGGCCTGGCAAGGCGGGTCACCTAAGGTGAGCATGAGCTGGATTGATCCCACGTATAACAATTTTTCTCTCGAGAATCCCAACAAGTAAGCACTTATTAGCTCAATTTTTTTCCTTCCTATGTCCATTTTATCAAATGCAGACACAAAAAAATGATGTTTGACGAGCTGTTGTTGTCAATCACAACTCAGTGAACAATTTTGTTGGCTACCACGACTCCTACCACCAAGGGATTATCGTGGGAATGCTGGCAACCTTCCAAGTCTGAATCTGAAAAAGTGATAGATGTGTCCAACAGTGAAATCTTGGACACGGTGTGCACTTCCAAAGTTTCTCCAACTCTGATTCTGTGCAGATGAGCCTTTCTAGCTGAGCTAGACTCCCCACCTCCTGTAAATCGTCAATATATCACTATGATCTCCCCTAGAGGCTGTTGATGTGGTGTAGGTGCTTGTTGTTGAGGTGCTGGAGGTAGAAGAGCTCGGTTCTAATTATCATGGGCCACAAAGCAACGTAACTGCCCTCGCTGGATCAAAAACTCAATCTCTTTCTTTAGTGGGATGTAATCATCAGTGTGATGACCATAGTCTCTGTGGTAGTCACAGTACTTCGTGGGATCCCTCTTTGTTGGATCTGTCTTCATTCAAGTTGGCTATCTTAGGAATTTCTCATTTTGTACCTCAAATAGGATTGATGATACTGACGTTGTAAGGGGCGAGCTTCCAAGGTACATATCTTGGCTGCGGAAGACCTAAGCGATCTCTAACATTCGTTCTTATCTTCAGGGAGCGATCTCTGTCTCTTCTTGGAGACCTATCTCGTTATCCTTCTTTCCTAGGACAACGCTCCTTTTTCATTTCCGCCTTCCCTTTTTCATTCTGCGAGGAAGAGCTCCCTACCTTAGAGAGGAGGGCTTCCGTGCCGTTTATGTACTTCTCGGCTTTAGCCACCACCTCGGTCATACTTTCTTTAGGATTCTTTGAGATGGAGAACATCAAGTCCTTTGACTGCACTCATAAACCAGCTATGAAAGTGGTAATAGAGAACTTTTTGTCTGGGACATCTACCTTTAGAGATTCTAAGTTGAATCTTTGGACATACGACTGTAAGTTCTCGTTGGTTCCCTGTTTCACATTCAACAAGTGGTAGCTCGACTTTTTGTAGATCCGAGCTCCAATAAAATGGGACACAAAAGATATTGAGAGCTCCTTGAAAGAAGAGATTGACATCGGGGGTAATTGGTTAAATCATGTCAAGGCTGAGCCCTTCAGTGTGATATCAAAGGCTCGACATCGTACTAGATATTGGTATCCATGAAATTCTATCTAGTTCTTGTAGGTGTTGAGATGGTCCAAGGGATCTTTGGTCCCATCAAAGGCCTCTATTTAGGGCATTCTGAACTTAGGAGGAAGGGGGAAGTGCAATACCCCAACGGTGAATGGGGATTCATTCTGTTGCACCAAAGCATCCATCGTTACTGTGGTTTTACCCCTTACGGCTTCCTTCATGTGACTGAGCTCTTGTTGAATGTTCTTGAAGCGCTGCTCCCAATACTTCTCCATCTTTTCCTGCTGGAAAGGGACAAAATTATTTTTTTGATCCCGTTATCCCAACTCTACGCCTCTTCGTTGTCACCAGCCCTAGGAGGTGGATGAGGAGCTTGACTGTTATCGCCTCCTTCATTTATTTCCCTGAGGAGGTCAATTTATTGATGCTCCCCTTGTGGAGGACCTAGTTGGGTTGGTCGTGTCTGCTGAGGACCTTGCAAGAGCTTCAAGAGCTCTTTGTTTTGTTGGAGGAGACCCTAGTTGGCTATATGGAATGCCTCCATTTCGTTATTCGTTGGGGGATTCTCACAGGAGGGTTATGTCTTGCAGTAGGTACAAAGTCATGAAGGTTCTCTTTGTTGTCTTCCACTAGTAACCTCCTGCTGATTCTACATTCGTGGGGGATTCACCTGGCTTCTGCTCATGTTGCTAGTTGAGGCCATAAGTTACTGAACGATCAGTGTACTTATAACAAGAACATTTGTTCCCACAGACGGTGCCAAACTGATGGCATTAATTTTACGTAAATGACCATAATGAATGAATGTGTAGATAAGAATAGATCTGAGCTACAAGACTCATGTTTATTAGAAATAAAATCCTTGGGGGTATGGGATGATTTGCACAATGAAATTATAGTGGTTCGCCAGCTCGGAAACTCAGCTAATCCGCTATTCAATGGAGACTCTTGCTCCTTGGATCTATATTGATCATGAATCTGGTTTACAGAATGATTTTGGGTGTAATTAGGGTTCCTCCTCTGCAATGGAGGCGTTGTTTAGTATTTATAATGTTATTCCTATCTCTAAGGGATCTGCAGCTAGATTTTTGCTTTTTCTCTGCAAGAACTCCCTTAATTCAAGGAAAGGATCTTGGTTAGTTGAGAGTTTTATGTCTTGATTACAACTTTTCATTGTTTTAGGACTGCTACTACCAACCAGTTGTATCCTTATTTCTTTCTTTTTGTTTCACCTGGAGAGAGCACTGATTTTATGCAAAATAACTGTAAATTGGTGGAGGAGAAATAAATGAATAGCTGGCTTGGTGGGTCCGAGACTTGGGAGAGATCAGAAGTTAAGAATAATGTCACTTAGCCGATCTAATTTTTCTATTCAGACTACTATTGTTATTTTTAGATTTCCATGCACTGACTCTAACTATTGGATAAGTTTGATTGCTAATTCATTGAAAATAGTGAATTAGATAAATAAATTATATATTATTTACATGGTAAATTTCATTGTGGGATCGATAGAAATATAGATATATCACACGTGAGAAATCACAAGATATATAGAGCCAATAAGGTTAATACTAATTATCACAATTGATTGCATATCCAATGGGGGATTTTATTGCTCATTCTAAAAAAAATTGTAATGCAATTTCTAAAATTAGAGATGAACTTTATATACATAACAAACAATGGAATACATGTCAAACTCCAAGGATAGCTCAAGTGGTAACAATGACGAACTGCAAACTCAGACTTATGAGTTCGAATCTTAGCAATCCCTTAAGAGCAGGTCATGAGAAATTTATTTCTTACGTATACCCTAGTCCCGGAATGGATGGTCGGTCTTTGACTGAACCGGAAAAAAGTAGTCGAAGTGCATGCATGTAAACTGATCTAGACACCTTTAACGTTCCTTTTCACAAACATTGATGCATTGAAAAATATTTTCCAATTTTGGTGGTTCGACAACTTTTGAAAATGGGATTAGATCATGTTCAAAAAATCAAAAGAGAATGGGATTAGATGAGATATTTAAGAAATAAAGCCTTCTAATTGTAGAAAATGCTTATCCATTCAAAAAAAAAAAAAAGATACTACCTATTCTAGTTCCCATTCTAATGTGCTAAGAAATTGAAATAATGATTTTTGTTTATATGCAACGATAAAATCAGTCAATTTCTAAGGGTAATGGAGAAGAAAATCAGCAAATGAAGAGTAATACCTTATGCCAGATAGTGTTTGAAGTTGGACAACTCCTTAATTACTCGAATAAACTTGTCTTACTCCAAACAATAATTGAAAAGTTGGGTTTTTATTCAGAAATCCATTCGAGTTATAATGTATGGGGGCAATTTTATCAACAAATTTGGCCACCATTAAAAATTACTAGAAATTATATGAGCTATGAACAAAATAATCCAGTCTTTCATCTCTTTCTCCCTCATTATCATTATATAAAAATGGGTGATTAGAGAGAGTATAAGATTTTCCCAGAGAGTCATATATTCGGTCGATGGTCTGCAAATTCATTGGAATCCATTAATTATTAAATAATTACCACCATATCTAGAAGCCATAGGTGCTCACAAACTTAATATACATATCCATATGCTTCTTCAAGAAATAGTAGAATATTAAAACTTCTCTCTGAAATGTACACTTTTACTTGTCTGAAACGATGAAATGGCTTGCTGAAGAAAAAAAATAAAAATAAAAATAAGACTTGCTGATGGATAGCATTCCACTATATAATGGCATGGAATTTTGGACAAGTCCAGGTGGTCCACCACTTTGAGAATATTCATCTTTGTTAGCGTGTTATGATTCATCAAAAAATGCTAAATTTTTAGAAAAAAAATGTCCATACCTTGGGTAATATTATGATCATATCTATAATATAGAGTAGGGTATATTTCAATGAACACATTCAACGATCTCAAATAGGCTCATCCAACGACCAGTAATATTTTTTTTAAAATTATTCATATTGGACCGTGTCTTCATGATAAAACTCAAGCAAAGATATAAAGAAGCAATTATGCTTTGTGAGTCTGGCTACGAGACAAAAGACTATATCTTTCTAAAAAATATGAGTAAAAAGAGATTTATTATAAGTCAATTATGTGGATCGAAATAAGACTCAGAAAGTTTGGATTAGTCTTAAATTATTGGGATCGATGCCAAACAACTCAATCACATCTTAAAATTGAGTTGTAATCTTATTTTACTTTATAATAATAATAAGAGTGCCGCACTAAAAAATAATTATTTAAAACCCTTGTCTTATCCATCTTTGGTATGTTTAGCAAGATTGACAGTTCAGATATTCAGGTACTACCAGAGTAGGTCTATCGGTAGATAAGATGCGTAAGAATTTAGATATCCATACGTATAGAGTCAAAAATGTCCAAAAGTGCAAGTGGTTCATTGGCATGGCCTTTGTAGGGCCAGGGCCACCATGTGGCTTTGATAAACAATAGACTTGCTAAATTACAATTACTTAGCCAAATGGAACCAGTACTTTCTAGAAATGACTAAGTAGATACTTGTGTTCCAACATTGGGTGGGTGAGACAACTGTACAAGTTTTAATGAAATGTTGATGGGTTGCTAAAAAGGGATATCAACAGGTCGTGTTTAGCTGATGACATTAGTTTGATTCATTTATTTAATTCATTCATTCAACTCCTATCAACAGGTTTGTTTTAATCCATTCATTAAGTGAATTTGATGAATCTATAAGTTTGTTAACCTAATTCACTGAGACTAAAACCAAATTCATTGATTGTGAATTTATATCTGTCTTATTCACAAATTGTGTTTAAAGTTATGATATATTTTTGAGTGATTTATAATGTTTACTCTTAAAGTTTGCACATAATTTTTTTTTGGTCTTTGAAATTTCAATTAAAACAATTATTGATTAAAATTTTAATCGAGTTTTAAACAAGTTCTTTCATCTAGATCTGATGATGCACAAAATCGTCTTCGTGCAAGATCAACAGTCAAGAGAATGATAATATATAATTAAAGAGCAGTAAATAGGCAATCAATGAAAATCAATGGTAAAACGGTAAATATAGAGTCAACACCAAGATTTATAGTGGTTCGTTCCGGGTGACCTATGTCCACTTTCTCGAATGGCAGCGGTGGCCGGCGATCTTTATTAATATATCAAGGTACTCTGGAGAGTTTACAGTGTTTAGAGAGAGGGGGAAAGAGCAGTGTGTGTGAAGCATTCAGAGGCGTAGTGTGTGTAGAGATCAAGATGCTCTCTTGGTAGAGAGAGCTTGCATTATATAGGCTAGGGTTATGGCGATGAGGCGGTGACGTGAGGAAGATGAGCTCTACTATTTTAGTAAGTACAACTTAGATAGGAGATCTCTGTATTACGTCTTTCTCTCTGTCGTGCCCATATTTAGTCGGAGGAGGACTTTCAGCTGGATTGGACTTGATCCTCGTGTTGAGCTTAGACTCGTCTTGAGTTTGGACTTGTCTTGAATAGGCTTGGACCTGTGTTGGAGTCAAGAGAGCCTGTGTTGAAGTACCAAGGTGAAGAGAGGGAGGCAAGCCATCGGCGGCGCCCTCTTGGGGTACCCTTGGGCGGCGCCCACTTGGGCCCCTTAGGTGGCGCCCCCCTTTGGGGATCCTTAGTGTGGCTTCTTGTTCCTTTGGTGATTTGGACTCCTTCTTGATGGGTTGACACAACTTCGATTTGGGCCTTCTTGGTTTATTTTTGTTGGGCTTGGCCCAGTTAATTTTGGGCTCGTCATTTGCCCCCCATGCCCCAAGCCTCTGAATTTTTGAGAAAGGAAGGGGTTGAGGGTATGTGTATCTTCTTGAGTAGGAGTTTTCTTGCTCTCCTTCGGTGTTAGTTTCTTGAAAGACCCTGCTGAGTTTAACGTAAAGGAGTCCACACTCTTGATCTCATAGGCAACGCCCAAGAGAAGAATT
>CM042196.1:11520789-11563979 GCA_023539305.1 Ilex asprella
GGACTTGATCCTCGTGCTGAGCTTAGACTCGTCTTGAGTTTGGACTTGTCTTGAGTAGGCTTGGACCTGCGTTGAAGTCAAGAGGGCCTGTGTTGGAGTACCAAGGTGAAGAGAGGGAGGCAAGCCATCGACGGCGCCCACTTAGAGACCGCATGGGCTATGCGCCCTTGGGGTACCCTTGGGCGGCGCCCACTTGGGCCCGTTGGGTGGCGCCCCTCTTTGGGGATCCTTAGTGTGGCTTCTTGTTCCTTTGGTGATTTGGACTCTTTCTTGATGGGTTGACCCAGCTTCGATTTAGTTCTTCGTGGTTTACTTTTGTTGGGCTTGACCCAATTAATTTTGGGCTTGTCAAGATCTATTAATTTGTTCCGACAGAAAGATATCATATGACTTGTTCACAAGGATAAATTTATCCAACAAAAAATATCGATTTCAAATACGTCAGTGTTTCTCTCAAATTCTCACTTTGTATTTTTTTTTGAATTTATTATCTTTTTTATTTTCAAAATCAGATAAAATAAAGTTAAATGTCACAACAAATTTTCAATCAGACAAATATATCTGTTTACCCAAGTCAAGTGTTAGTCACGAAAGACCACTATACCATAATAAATTATTGAATTTTGATGTATAAAGTAAATTGAAATTCAATTAAAACTCTAAAGATTTAAATGTTGCAATTACAGCTTCAATGATTAAAAAGAAATCAGTCGCATACTTAAAAGGGTGTATATTATATTATAATTTACCCTAGATCTTATTGCCAGTACTAATCAATTGGAAATTAGTTGCGTACTTAAAGTGTGTATATTTTTAGGTGAACATTGGTCAAAAGTCCAATTAAATACTCTTAAGTCATTAAATTCAAGCACCGTACTTTTAAGGCATTAATGATTTATCAGTTATTTTTTTTTTCTCTAATCTAATCCAATTTTATTCTCTTTTGAATGACTGACATAACCTTTAATGACCCATGTTGGTTTCCTTCTTTTTAATGAGATCTCTCTCTCTCATCTTTTCTCTCTCTACTCCCTGACTCACTCTCTCGTGTCTCTTTTGCTCTCTACTTAGGCTAAAAAAAATCTCTCTACAAATTGAATCATTTCAATTAACACAAATAAATTCATACTCAATTCTAATTGCACTTCAATTTCATCAAATTAAAATTTAATTTAATCCAATTAACACAAATTGTATCAATTTAATACCAATTAACATTCAATTTCATTCCACGTTGAATTTCTTCACGTGTGTGTGTGTGAAATATAAAGAAGATGAAAGTGTAGCACATAAGAAGACGGATCTCAATCAAGTTGAGGAGTAAATTTGATAGATAATTGCAAAATATGCCATTGCATCAACTATTCTGTTAGATGTCAGTATCGCCAAATGACTACTGGGGTATTATTATGTCAAACTAATGATAAACTGCAAGGATGTGCAGTGACATTTGAAAAATTATAGGGGACGTTCTTACAATTAGGTCAATCTCAAGGGGTTGTCAGTGAAATTTACCCTCTTTTTTGAGTTCACTGTTTTTTTACATATTTCTCGATTCAAATTTATAATATTTTTGTAATTTACTGTTTGTGAAAATTTTGAACAGTGAATTAGGAGTTTCATTCTATTAAAGTTTATTATTTTTGGAGTTCACTATTTATTTTTTTAATATTTTTTGAGGTCATTGTTTTTTATATATATTTTTCAAACCAAATTTTCAATATTTTTGTATTTTCCTACTTGTGAAAAATATTAATAGTGAATTAAGATTTTCATTCTATTAAAGCTCACTATTTTTGGAGTGCACTATTTATGTTTTTTTAATATTTTTTGAGTTCGCCATTTTTTATATATTTCTCAATCCAAATATTAAATATTTTTATAGTTCACTTTTTATGATATGTATTTCTCAATTCAATACTTCTATAGTTTACTGTTTGTGAAATTTTTAGACAGTGAATTAGGAGTTTCATTGTATTAAAGTTAACTGCTTGTGAAAATTTTGTGAACTATGAGTTTTATTCTATTAAAGTTCATTGTTTATATTTTTTTCAATAATTCGTATTTCATTAATTTTTTGCTATTTAGGGTGGTGGTGGTTGACAGCGGTGATAGGTGGTGGTGGCTATGGCGATAGTGGTTCACTATATTTAGTTTACTGTTTTTGAGTTCATTGTATTTGAACTCACAATAAAATAGAAGTTTCATTATATTAAATTTCATTGTATCTAAAAATTTTGTGAACTAAAAGGTTCATTGTAAAGTTAACTATTTATGTTTATCTCAATATTTTCTGAGTTCGCTTGGTTTTTGGAGTGATGAGTGGTGGTTGTTGGCGGTGATGGTGGTGGGTGAGTGGTGGCGACGGATGATAGTAGTTTGTGACGGTGATGACAGTGGTGACAATGGTTAGTGGTGGTGATGGTAGTAGTGGGCGGTGATGCTAGTGGGTGGCGGTGGTGGCAATAGAAAAATGATATTGACCTGAACGTGGACTTATGGTCCCTTTTCCCATATTTATTTTATTGTCATGCACTAATTTTATTTTTAAAAAAATTATTTTACTGTCCTGCACTAATTTTATTGTCGTGACAGGGATATTTGGGTTTTCAAATGTTTTATTTTACTATTTGATTTCACTGAAATTCGATATTTATTTATTGTTGTGTACTTATTTCACTATATATAAAAAAATATGATAGTGAACTAAGGAATATTTGAGCTTTAAAAGTTTACTGCACTGTTCATAGTCTACAAAAATGTCAGTTTATAATTGCTGATTTTGTATGACGTTGAAATAAGCATATATCAATTTTACTACGTAATTTCAACTCACTATACATCCACGCCTAATAGATTTCCTCCATCCTTCGGCAAAAAATAGAACACCACCACTAAGAAACTTAAACACTGTTTCTATAGGGAGAGAGAGAGGAGATAGAGTGGAAGAGACGATAAAATTGACGGTGAAGTGATAAAAAAAAGAGCAATGCTACATATCCCAAATTTATATCCCAAAAGTGCATCCCAAATCAATGGGAACCGTTGGATGAGTGGGTCCTACCAACTTTTTTCATTGGGACCCATTCATCCAACTGTTCCCATTGATTTGGGATGCACTTTTAGGAATCAAATTTGGGATATGTAGCATTACTCTAAAAAAAAAAGTGTCTTGAAAAGATTATCATTAATGGTAAATTCGTCTTTTTGAACAGACTGTTCCTTTTCAACCAAAAACAATTTTGCTTGTACTTAATGGCACATAATTTCAATCGGTGGACCTCTCACTAAATCTCCTTTTTATTATTTACCCTAGATTTTATTGATGGTAGTTATCTATTGGGCATGGATTATGGCCATAAAAACATCTTTGCTATGTGAATCAGTGAATGTGCCTTGTTCATTGAATTGAAAGGGCCAAGTCAATAATTTTCAGATGAGTCCGTTTGAATCCCAAATCAGTGAAGCCACAAAGTGATGGTGGGAATTTTCGAGATGAACTCGACCCAATATGAATTTAACGAAGGGTTTTTTGGTGGCCCATCTTTTGTAGTGATCTTTTACGCCATAAGATTCAAACACTAAATTTTTTGGGTCTTTAAGGATAAATCTATTTCAAAAAAAAAAAAAACCATTTATTCTTAATTAAATAGAAATAGTAAGTTTAATAATATCCATATAAAATACACATTTTAAAGTTCAAAAAAAATAATCAAAACTCCTTCATTTTAAATCTTTCATAATTATAACTCCCTCTTTATTTATCATATACATATACTAGTTATTGCCTATGCCTAAAGGCACTGTACGACAAAAAAAAATAATAATTTGAAAGCACTGCGTTACTTATAAAAAATTGAATCAACACCCATAGAATTCACTCAAAAATAATATAGACCCTTCTTCTTTAGTCTATCCGAAATAACATAGATAAAACAATCTGTAATTCTAGCAAATGACATTTCTAAGGTTCCACTTGATAAAATTTTCATGCATTTTATCAAAATTGAAAATATAAACATAAATAATCATGTATACCAAACCATAGAATTATTAAAAACTTAGATACTTAGAATTTCAAGTCAATACTCATAAGGGCATTTGGACCTATTTAAAGTTGCGCCAAAAAGAGCAGTCCACTTGGCCATCAAATGAACACACACCTATAGAGGTTCAGACCTTCTTATATGGACCATCTTAGTACTCATCCACATGAAGTTCAACTATTGCAACCATTGTTATAGAGCAACCACGCCAATAGGATCAAGAAAACACATACCTAAATTCATTCATACAGGCATATAAATAAATAAATAATTTAGAAAAAATTTCCCATAAAAAAAACTAACTAATAACAGGAATATAAATCTGGGAACCATTGCAACCATTGAAATAGTGCAACCACGCCAATAGGATCACGAAAAACACATATCTAAATTCATTCAAATAGGCATATAAATAAATAAATAATTTAGAAAAAATTACCCACAAACAAAACTAACTAATAACGGGAATATAAATCATGGAAAAAAAGGTCCAAGAACATAAAACAACTAATTGATTTTGAATAATGAGAAAAATATAACAAAAGAAAGAGAAAACTAACCATTACAAATTGTAGCTAGCGTTACCCCATGTATAACCGTAATACCAAGACGATATAGTGGTACAACAAATAGTAGTCCCACATCTTAGGGGGGGAGTCTGTTTCACATGTCTTGGTACTTCAGTGATAGCTCATATGGGGCATTAAAAATAGTGCCACTATCCCAAGAACAACAGGACTAAAACTAAAACTTTTAAGGAGTGTGAGTTGAGTTCCTGTATAGGTTATAAAATTTTCAAAAAAAAAAAAAAAGCCAGGACTAAAACTAAAGTTCAGGTTAATAATTTGTGCATTATTAAAATTTTCATGCAGACCATTGCTCAATGCATGTTTACTCACTGTAGCCACCAATGTCTGTCACATTGAAAAAATGATTCTCATGCTTTCACTTCTCTTAGAAAGAACTCACTTATGGTGTCTTCCAAATGGTTGAAACTTCTACAGAATTCAACCACGTATTAATGTAAATATAGAGAGCATCCAGTTAATGGAATCCACTGTTCAAAAGCAAGATCTCTGATCATACTATGTTCAAAGATGATTAAAAACAGCTTTTTTGTAACGCCCCAAATACCACCCTGGACGGCATTACCTTCTAACATCCATTTACATCTTGAGAGCACTAAATAATCCATCAATAAATAAATTTCATTCATAAAAAATATAAAATGTTCACAATATTGTCCCAAAAGAATAGACTCATCTTGGTCTTTACATTCTCAAAAATTAACAAACGTAGTGCAACGGAATATAACAAAATATGAACTAGACTTTACATTGTTTCAAAAGAATATCCTAGTCTAGTACAAAAGAATGTGTCGCTCTAAGCGTCCACCTCGGGATCCACCTCCCGGTCTAGCTGAGTCTCCCAGTGTACGGGCTCCTCGACTCCCAACTCCTCATTTAGTACATGATCTGAAAATATGTAATTTGTAGGGGATGAGTACGAAGCTCTGTGGCAAAATCTTCCTAAACTCAAACAAGGTTTAGAAAAATGTAAAACAAGTCGGTCTTATTTAGCAAAATAACAAATATAACTTTTGAAATAAAATAAGGACATTTAGATCGATCTCAAGTTTATACAACAGCGATAAATACATGTAAACATTAAAAAGTATGTCTCAAAAGAAACCATTCCCAAATGGTTAGGAAAGGCGCCTGCCGTTGTATTGTCCCATACCAATGCACCGGTTCCGACTTAATCCAATTCATGTTCTCACCTAGATATACTGATATAAATTGGTTCATCACATACAATGTACGTTGATTGTTTCTCAAGAATCTATCCAACGACTATACCTAGTTGACCAATCATAATCAAAATCACAAGCACTTTGGGAAAGGGCGTCTACCATACTAATGGCAGTGACGAGTCTCTTCCTAGGAAAGGTATACTAACCCTAGTTCGAACTCCAGTGAACGATAGCGATGTCATTATCAAATGACTACCAACTACAAGTGTTAGAAAACCATCTCATCCCACTGGGGTAGACTAACTTCTAACACTCTATGGCATCTTTCGATGGCAATTCAAGTCCCTCACAACAACCATACAACAAGGAAACCAACATATCCTCAATTACAAGCATATTTCTAAAAATCCTCAATTTCATCATGTCATAATTTCAATAATCAACTATGAAAAATACAAGAGATCACAATGAAATCATTTATTACTCAACACAAAGTTCTATGGTCCCAATTTCAATAATAAAAGAAAACTTTAAGAAGAAAATTCATCCCTCTCCAAAAATCTAGGGTTTTTCAAACAAAAGAAAAATTTCATGGGTAATCAACCCTAACTTTGATAAAGCATGTATTCATTGCCCAAAAGACTAAGAGAGGATGATTGTATATCATATTTATCACATTTATAGCAAAACATACATATATACATAAACCCTAATCTTAATGAAAGAGAAAGAGAAGAAATCCCCTACCTTGTTCTTGGAAGCTAGGTTTGATCTTGACTAACTCCTTTAAACTCTTGTTTTTTTCTTCCTTTCTTCCTCTCTTCTCTTCCTTTCTTTCTCTCTTAGGGTTTCTAAGGTTGTAGGGCTGAAATGGAGTCAAAATAGACGACCTTGGGTATTTATATGGCTAAAATCGGACCAAGGTCGCGACTTTTAATAGTCAAAGCACTTTCGGCCGTACCGGTACGCATTACCAGTATGTCGAACTCTCTGGACCAGTTTGCTCCGGTACATAGTACCGGTACGATACTGTACCGGTACGATTTTTCCCAGTTTTTTTCTATTTCCTTCATTTTTTATTTCCAATCCATCTTAAACCCTTCCAAAGTCATCTTATGCATCTCCAACACCTATTTCTATACCAAACCTATTTAGTACAAGTTCTAGGACCTTAAATTTCATATTTTTGCCTATTAAAACAAAAATTCAGCTATTATTTTCACTAACGTTCTAGATCTCTACTTTTCTAATCTACCAAATTTAAACACACATCGCCATACATATCCACTTTTTTACAACAATTATTTACTATATATATCTATATACATATATAAAAGAAAATGCGAGGTGTTACAATCCACTCCCTTAAAGAAAGTTTCGTTCTCGAAACTTACCTTAAACAGCGAACAAATATGGATACTTCTCCCGCATTTTTTGCTCCGTTTTTCGGGTAGCTTCTTCCACTCCATGGTGTTGCCACAAAACCTTCACTAGTCGGATGACTTTGTTGTGGAGTTCCTTCTCTTTGGCGTCGAGAATCTTCATCGGTTGCTCTTCATAGGTTGCTCCACCTTGAATTTCAATATCTTCCAAATCTACGACCGGCGTTGCATCCGATTGACACTTTCTCAACATGGACACGTGGAACACATCGTGTACCCCAGACAACTGAGCTGGTAACCACAACTGATACGCCACCTTGCCCATAACTTTGATCACTTCAAATGGTCTGGTATATCTTGGCGCTAACTTTCCCTTCTTGAGGAAACGGAACACTCCCTTCTTAGGTGAAACTTTGAGGAACACATAGTCCCCTTCTTGGAATTCCAAGGGTCTTTGTCTTCTATCCACATAGCTTTTCTGTCGGCTTTGCGCCGTGCGTAGTCTCTCCCGGATGAGTTGAATCTCTTCTGTAGTCTCCCGAATAATTTTCGGCCCAAATAAACTGCTCTCTCCCGCTTCTAACCAACAAGTCGGTGATCGACATGGCCTTCCGTACAATGCTTCATACGGTGCCCTCCCAATACTTGCTTGAAAACTATAGTTATATGCGAATTTCACCAACGACAAATGATCGCTCCAACTTCCCTTGAAATCTAACATGCAAGCCCGTTACATATCTTCTAGAATTTGTATTACTCTCTCGAATTGACCATCAGTTTGAGGATGAAATACGGTGCTGAAGTGTAACTCTGTCCCCATTGCTCTTTGAAGACTTTGCCAAAACTGCGCCACGAAACGAGAATCACGATCTGATACGATAGATAGTAGAATACTATGCAACTTGACAATCTCGCGGATATACAACTTGCTCAAGGTCTCTAAGTTGTCTGTGGTCTTCATACTCAAGGAATGAGTGGACTTGGTGAGTCTATCTACAATGACCCATACAACATTATGTCCTCGCGAAGTCTATGGTAAACCCGATACAAAATCCATTGTGATGTGATCCCACTTCCACTCGGGAATAGGCAAAGACTGTAGGACTCCTTCTGGCCTTTGATGCTCAATCTTCACCTGTTGGCACACTGTACATTTTGCCACATACTTGACCCCATCTCGCTTCATTCCCCTCCACCAGTACTGACGCTTCATGTCCCTATACATCTTTGTGTTACAGGGGTGAATAGCAAACTTGGAGCGATGACACTCTCCCAGTATCTCCTCCCTTAGGGACGAATTATCGGGAATGCACCGCTTCTCCTTATATCTCAATTCTCCCTTCTTCCAAGACCACCCTTCAATTGTTTCCCCATTTTCTAATTTAGCTCGAATTGACTCTAAGTCAGGATCCAAGCATTTTAGCTCCACAATTCTACATTGGAGGGTAGGTTGGGCTACAAGGTTGACCGAGGTCCATTTTCTTTGACCCATAGGTCATAATCTCTAAAGGCATCCCTCATATTCCATTGACTTGCAAGAGCATTTAGTTCACCCCCAGACTTCCTGCTAAGCGCATCGACAACTACATTCGCCTTCCCCGGATGGTAGTTGAGTGCGAAATCGTAGTCTTCTAGATACTCAATCCACCTTTTTTGTCGGTGATTCAAGTCTTTCTGTGTGAACACATACTTGAGGCTCTTGTAGTCTGAGAACACTTGAAAATTTTCCCCATACAAGTAGCACCTCCATAACTTGAGAGCAAAAACCACGGCGGCAAGCTCCAAGTCATGAGTGGGATAATTATGCTCATGAGTCTTGAGTTGCCTTGAGCCATAAGGAACTACCTTACCTCCTTGTACTAACACACATCCTAAGCCTCGCAACGAAGCATCGGTGTACACATCGTATCCTTCCCCACCGTTCAAAATAATAAGGACACGTGTCGTCGTTAACCTCTCCTTCAGGGTGCGAAAGGCTTGTTCACACTTTTGAGTCCACAAGAATTTCTCCCCCTTCTTCGTGAGGCGAGTCATCGGTATCGCAAGCTTGGAGAATCCCTCCATAAACCTCCTATAGTAGCCCGTTAAGCCCAGAAAACTACGCACTTCGGTCACATTCTTCGGCGGTTCCCATTTCATTACGACTTCAATCTTAGCGGAATCAACCACTACACCTTGTTCTGACACCACATGACCAAGGAACTTCACCTCCCTCATCCAAAACTCACATTTGCTCATTTTTGCATATAACTTATGGTCTCTTAATGTCTGTAGTACCATAGAGAGATGACGAGCATGTTCCTCTTGAGTCTGTGAGTAAATCAATATGTCATCAATAAACACAATGACAAATTGATCGAGATAAGGCCGGAAGACTCTGTGCATCAAATCCATGAAGGCTGCAGGGGCATTAGTCAATCCAAACAGCATCACCATATATCCGAAATGATCATACCGGGTACGAAAAATAGTCTTAGGAATATCTTCCTCCTTAATTCACAGCTGATGATACCCCATGCGAAGATCAATCTTGGTGTAATACTTAAAACCCCTTAACTGATCAAATAAGTCATCGATCCGTGGCAACGGATATCTATTCTTCACTATCACCCGATTCAACTTTCGGTAATCAGTACATAACCGAAGCGTCTCATCCATTTTCTTCACAAAGAGGACCGGGGCTCCCTAAGGTGAAGTACTCAAACGGATAAATCCAATCACCAATAGATGGTCCAACTGCTTCCTTAGCTCCTTCAACTCCAAAAGTGCCATACAGTAGGGAACAATGGATATGAGTTCGTTTTTCGGATAGAGATCGATCTTGAACTCAATTTTCCTAGGTGGCGGTAATTCGGGTAATTCCTCGGAAAAAACATCTGGAAACTCCGATACAATTAACACCACATCCGTATGGATTTTATCCCTGTCATCTCCCATCAAGCTAGCTAAGAAACTTAAATGATTTTCCACTTTCGCCTTTAAGAACCTACTACCCGTAGTAGGAAATGGATGGGAAGAATCTCGGTTATTCACAAAACTGAAAAACGGCTCCTCCCGGCAACTGAAATGTAATCCGCTTGCGGAAGCAATCCATTACAGCCCGAAAAGTGGACAATAAATTCATCCCAAATATAACGTCATACCCCTTCATATCTAACGCAACCAAATCTACGGTCAGTTCATGATCCTCAATTCGAAGTACACACCCTCTACACACCCTGCTAGTATCCAACCATTCTCTTGTAAGCAAGTCAACATTCAATACATGCTCTAGCTTTTCGAAACCCAATCCCAAAGTAAGAGTATAGGTGGTATGTAAGAATGAATGTGTAGCACCGAGATCAAATAAAATTCGGGCCCATGAATTATAAAGAAGAATGATACATTTCACAACGGAATTTGAGGCATCTTCCTCAGGTTGGGTCAAAGCAAATACCCTCCCTTGATTGGTGCCGCCGGGGGCTTGAGCTTGTAACGGTCTCCGTTGTTGTAGTGACATATTAGTTGCCACTTGGCCTGTTCCTGGGTTGGTTCTTGGTGGAAGCGATGGGCAGTTGTGTCTGAAGTATCCTAGCCCTCCACATGCAAAACATTGACGGGGGTTAGTGTTGGTTCTAGTCTGAATGGCCCCCTTTCCTTGAACTGTTTGAGGTCTCGGTCCAACTGCTTGATCGGGGTGATGGTAAGGTGCCGCCCTTTGCACTTCACTGCTACTAGCACCAGTCCGAATCGGGCCTCCTCTCGTGAAGCTCTTTCGCCGCTGGCTATCCTCTATGTCTCTCTCTACTATGGAAGCTCGGTCGACAAGATCCCCAAAATCCTGAATCTTGAGAGCCACCAACTTCTCTCTGATGACCGGCCTCAATCCCTGCTCAAAGCGCTTGGCCCTGCCGGCCTCAGTAGCTATAAACTCCATAGCATATCGGGATAGCTCATCAAACCTCCTCTCATACTAGCCACGGTCATGCTGCCCTGTCGTAAAACCAAAAAGTCAGTCGTCATCCAGTCTCTGACTGATTCCGAAAAGTACTTGTCTTGGAAGATTTGGTCGAACTCTTCCCAAGTGAGCACATCGATGTTCCTCCTTCGTTTCACGGAGTCCCACCAATGGTTGGCCTCCCCTTCGAGCAAATAGATGGCCAAACCAACCCGCAAATCCTCGACAACTCCCATGTCGTCACAGATCTTCTTCACTCGGCGGATCCATTTATCCACATCCAAGGGGATAGAGCTTCCTGGGAAAGTAGGTGGGTGTTGGCATAGAAATTTTCGAAGGACTACCATCTTCCTATTCTCGTTTCCGTTGTTAAGTACTTGGGCTAGTGGATGAGTTCCACCATTGTGGTAGTGGTTGTTGTTGTTTCCATTCTGGCCTTGTACTAGAGTGGTGAGCTCCCTTAAACACAGATAAATGTCATTCATGGCATCGGGAGGTGGTGGCGGAGGAGGGGGTGCTGTACAAGACATCCTAAATATTACTTTAATCTAAAGTCTATGGTTCCTATAAAGCAAGAATGAACAATTACTTTCTACCTAGTCCTATTTCTCTAGTGTGAATCCATAACCAACAGCTCCCATGTAAAACCTAAAGCCTAGGCTTTGATACCAAATCTGTAATGCCCCAAATACCACCCTGGACGACATTACCTTTTAACATCTATTTAAATCATGAGAGTACTAAATAATCCATCCATAAATAAATTCATTCATAAAAAATATAAAATGTTCACAATATTGTGAACATTTTGGCCTTTACATTCTCAAAATTTAACAAATGTAGCGTAACGGAATATAACAAAATATAAACTAGACTTTACATTGTTTTAAAAGAATATCCTAGTCTAGTACAAAAGAATGTGTTGCTCTAAGTGTTCACCTCGGGATCCACCTCCCCGTCTAGCTGAGTCTCCCAGTGTACGGGCTCCTCGACTCTCAACTCCTCATTTAGTACATGATCTGAAAATATGTAATTTATAGGGGATGAGCACGAAGCTCTGTGGCAAAATCTTCTCAAACTCAAACAAGGTTTAGAAAAATGTAAATAGTTCGGTCTCATTTAGCAAAATAACATGTATAACTTTTGAAATAAAACAAGGACATTTAGATCGATCTCAAGTTTATACAACAGTGATAAATACATGTAAACATTAAAAAGTATGTCTCAAAAGAAACCATTCCCAAATGGTTAGGAAAGGCGTCTGCCGTTGCATTGTCCCATACTAATGCACCGGCTCCGACTTAATCTAATTCATGTTCTCACCTAGATATATTGATATATATTGGTTTATCACATACAATGTACGTTAATTGTTTCTCAAGAATCTACCCAACGACTATATCTAGTTCACAAATCATAATCAAAATCGCAAGCACTTTGGAAAAGGGCGTCTACCATACCAATGGCAGTGACGAGTCCCTTCCTAGGAAAGGTATACCAACCCTAGTTCGAACTCCAGTGAACGATAGTGATGCCATTATCAAATGACCACCAACTACAAGTGTTAGAAAATCATCTCACCCCACTGGGGTAGACTAACCTTTAACACTCTATGGCATCTTTTGATGGCAATTCAAGTCTCTCACAACAACCATACAACAAGAAAACCAACATATCCTCAATTACAAGCATATTTCTAAAAATCTCCAATTTCATCATGTCATAATTTCAATAATCAACTATGAAAAATACAAGAGATCACAATGAAATCATTTATTACTCAACACAAAGTTCTATGGTCCCAATGTCAATAATAAAAGAAAACTTTAAGAAGAAAATTCATCCTTCTATAAAAATCTAGGGTTTTTCAAACAAAAGAAAAATTTCATGGGTAATCAACCCTAACTTTGATAAAGCATGTATTCATTGCCCAAAAGACAAAGAGAGGATGATTTTATATCATATTTATCACATTTATAGCAAAACATACAGATATACTTAAACCCTAATCTCAATGAAAGAGAAAGAGAAGAAATCCCCTACCTTGTTCTTGGAAGCTAGGTTTGATCTTGACTAACTCCTTTAAACTCTTGTTTTTTTCTTCCTTTCTTCCTTTCTTCTCTTCCTTTCTTTCTCTCTTAGGGTTTCTAAGGTTGTAGGGCTGAAATGGAGTCAAAATAGACGGCCTTTGGTATTTATACGGCTAAAATCGGACCAAGATCGCGACTTTTAGTAGTTAGATCACTTTTGGCCGTACCGGTACGTCGAACTCTCTAGACCAATTTTCTCTGGTTCGCAGTACTGGTACGGTTTTGGCCCAGTGTTTCCTATATCCTCTATTTTTCATTTTTAATCCATCTTAAACCCTTCCAAAGCCATCTTATGCATCTCCAGCAACTATTTCTACACCAAACCTATTTAGTACAAGTTCTAGGACTTTAAGTTTCATATTTTTACCTATTAAAATAAAAATTCAGCTATTATTTCCACTAATGTTCTAGATCTCTGCTTTTCTAATCAACCAAATTCAAACACACATCGCTACACATATCCACCTTTTTACAACAATTATTTACTATATATATCTAAATACATATATAAAAGAAAATACGGGGTGTTACATTTTTTGTTCTAGTCTCAATTTTTTTTTTAAAATTTAAACCGCATTTTTATCACCCAAATTAGTCTCGATTAATAAGAGTAAAAAAAAATAGATTAGGTACAAAACTAACCTCCACATTATTTACAAAAATTGGTGTCCTTCATGCTCTTTAAGACTAAATGTAAAAACCTGGGCTCACATTACAAAGTGTAGCTCATATTTCCAAGGTTCAAGGCAACACCAACTAAAGGAAGGGCTTCATAGAAGCCAAATAGAGGAAAGTAGTAACTATTCAAGTGAATATTTAGACCTAGATACTTTGAATTTCAAGTCAATACCCATAAGGGCATTTGGTCAAACAGGTTATAGGCACAACACTGACTGCCTTCTTAACCAAAACACTGACTGTCATTCGATAAACTATAAAAGGTGAACACATCAACAACAATTTACTACCATGCTTGACAGTCACCAATAAAAAGCATTTAGCATAGCAACTTGAACCAGATGACATGGTTTTTATCAAATTATACGCTAAGCATGAAAGATCAGTGAAATGGAGTGATTCTAAAAGGGTCATTTGATAATCCAGATAGGATATGCAAGCCAAATGGGTGGTAAACTAAATAGATAATGTGAATAACGGTTGTGCTATCTGTCTATTAATTATATCTTTCTCTAGCCAATAAGAAAATAACAATAACATGAAATAACAACAACAATAACATTGAGAACCAACACATATACAATAACAGGTTACTACCAATAACAATAACATTGAGAACTAACACATAAACAATAACAACTTGAACACATCCATGTGTAGTTGGAACACATCAATAACAGGTTACTACCATGCTTGACAGTGTACCCAACACAAAAGCAATAATGAAATGGGCATTGTCATGCTAAAAGCTCCCATGATAAAAGAAAAATCCATTTTTTAAATTGGACTTTGTTAGTTAACCTTTTGCTTTGGAGCATGAAGCAAATTTATAGTAACAACCCCCAAGGCGCAGACCAAAACAACAATCAAACTCTCCAATCTGGTTCTTGTTCTTCTTCCAAGTCAAGTCCAACACAACCACAACCAGAATATTCAGTTACAGAAGATGAAGAGTTAAAGAGACTACTAATGCCCAATGTCCACAACCTTCCTCTCACTCCACCTTGTGCTATTCAATCCAACTTCATCACCTACTTCACTCCTGGTAAAAACCTCGTATTACTCTGCTTTGCTGATCACAAAATATTGGACAAACATTCTAAAAACTCACTGTTTTGAGTTGGGTTTTCATTCTAAAAATATATTTCTAAAAAATTAAAGCAATACTAATAGATCTGAACCACTCTTTGTCTCTTGAATTCAAACTTCGCTCTACTTTATTATATAGATAGTTGGTGCACACGTACTTTTACATGTGAACTATTTTAAACTTTAGTTTTTATTTTGCTCTATTCTCAGGCAAATGATCATAATCCCAATATCATAATTACAATGGGTATAAGATTAGATTGGACAAAAAGCAGATGTCAAAAAGTGATAGGCTGCACAATGAAAATGCATGTCCCTTATTTGGTGGTAATATGCCAAAGTATAATTTCTGGCATTGTCCACTGTAAAGTATTGACAGTGACTCAATTTTTTTGTTTTGATTGGTTAGGTGATATTACTGTTAAAATGACTAGTTTTGATTGGTTAGGTGACATTATTGTTAAAAAACTTATTTTGATTCGTTAGGTGATATCATTGCTAAAATTTTATTGGAGGATATAAGTGGAGCAATCAAATACATTGCTTAAATATAAAGGAGTCCATCTGTCACCACCTTGAGATGCGTATAAATAGGCACGGGTCTCCTAGTTTTAAAATCATCTCAAAAATTGTATTTGTTTAATTTTTATTTTCTTGTTGAGAGTACGAGAGGTTTTCTTTATTGAAGGTTTGAGAGGGAAAAGTTGAGTGTGTTGTACAAGGGATTAAGGGCTTGGGTTTGGGAATAAACCTGATTGGTGAGACTTATACTATTGTATATATTTTCTCTCAATTGTGAAGAAAGGAGACCGGATCACCCGTCCTAGACGTAGACAAAGCAATTTTGCCGAACCACATAAATCTTGGTGTTGTGCTTTGATTTTTTTTTATTCTGCTTATTTATTTTCTTGACATTGTACTAACTAATTTGCTGCAAGGTTAATTCCCAAAAAGTGGTATCAGAGCCCTAGGTTTATTCTGGAGAATTGTAATTATGAACAAGTGGCCATAATTATTGATTACTGATGCTCAGCACGATGATGGGAAAAAACATCTCGTTAGGAAAATACAAGGTGAAGCCATTTGATGGGAAAAAGAACTTTAGTTTGTGGCAAAACACGATTAAACACATCTTGGTGCAACAAGGATTGTCTAAAGCGATACCCGAGATAGACAAAAAAACCAGCAAACATGAAAAAAGAAGACTGGAAGGAACTTGAGATAAAAGTTGTTAGTACCATCCGTTTATCTCTTGCACCAGAGGTAAAATATAATTTTTTGAATGAAAATTATGCTCCAGATTTATGGGAAAATTTGGAAAGGATTTATATATCAAATTCTCTCACAAACAAATTGTTCCTTAAGAAACAATTATATCAATTGTGGAGAGTAGAAGAAAAAAATATTGTTGATCATCTCAACCAGTTTAATAAAATATTTTCTTAGCTTTCTAGTGCTGAGGTTAAAATTGTAGAGGATGATACTACTATTCCCCCCTTGGTTTCTCTTCCATCTTCTTTTGATACACTAGTGACTACAGTTTTGGTTGGGAAAAACACTTTCAGGGTTAGTGAGGTGATGTCGGCTCTCTTGGAGACTGAGGTACTCTAAAGGCCAGGAAATAGTTCCCAAGCAGAAGGGTTGATGGCTAATAGTGAATCAATCCAGCAACGAGGAAGAAGTAAAAACAAAGCTTTGGAAACAGGGGGAGGTCACGCTCAAAATCAAAATGAAAAAATGGCAGCAAAATCAAGTGTTACTAATGCCACAAGGAAGGACATATGCAAAGGCATTGTTATCAAAGAAAGAGAGATCTAGAGGATAAAGGGAAATCTCTGAATTAAGATCAAGCAGACATTGCACAAGATGGTTCAAACGGTAATGGGGATTTATTATCAGTCACCACATGTATGAATTATCTTGCTGAAAAATGGATATTAGATTCTAGATGTTCTCACCACATGTGTCCGTATAGGGAATGGTTTGATACTTATAAACCTATGATGGAGGAACTATTCTAATGGGTAATGATATAATTTGCAGTACCATTGGGATTGGGACCATTAAAATTAAAATGTTTGATGGTAGAGTGAGAACAATAAGTGATGTACAACATGTCTCTGACCTCAAAAAGAATTTAATTTCTTTAGCTATACTTGAGTCAAATGGTTTTACTTTTATGGCAACGGGTGGGGTCCTAAAAGTTATTAAGGGGGCCATTGTTGTCATGCAAAGGAAACAACAGGGTAACTTATATACATCGGTAGGGAGTACTGTTACAGGTGGAGCAACTGTGACAACTCCATTGGATCCAGGTACTGATGACACTATATGACATTTACGCCTTGATCATATGAGTGAGAAAGACATAAGTTACTTGATAGGGTAAAATTTTATAAATTTAATTTTTGCAAATATTGCTAGTATGATAAATAATGCAAGGTGAGATTTAAGATCAAGAAGCATACAAGCAAAGATGAGTTGGAGTACATACACTTGGATGTATGGGGACTTGTGCTAGTTCAATCTAAAGGTGGAGCAGTATAATTGTGACATTTATTGATGTCTTCTCTAGGAAAGTATGGGTCTACTTCATGAAGCACAAAAATGAAGTCTTCGACAAATCAAGCAGTGGAAAGTCGAAGTTGAAAAACAAACAAGTATCAGGTCTAAGGGTGTTCACCCTACCCTATGGGTAGGAAGTGGAATAGAGTATAAACTCTGGGAATTCAGAAATTTTTGCCAAATGGGAGGGATCACTTGACATTATACTACACCAGGTAGGCCACAGCAAACGGTGCAGTAAAGAGAATGAAGATAACCCTTTTAAAAAAAAACAAGATGTATGAGACTTCTTGCGAGTTTGTCAAAACCATTTTGGGCTGAGGCTGTTAACATGGCATGCGATATTGTTAACAAGTCACTATGTTCGGCTATTGATGCAAAAGTCTATTAGTAGATGTGGAAAGGTAAACCAGTTGATTAATCTAATTTAAGAATATTTGGTTTTATTGCTTATGTTCACATACAGGAGCAAAAACGATCAAGTTAGACTCAAAGTACAAATAATGCAATAGTGAGGTTCGTTTCGTCATTCGAGTTCTACAAAAATTCGGGTTTTCAACTCACGCCGCACTGGTTAATTATCGTTTTACCATTTCTAATAAAATTTTAATTTTCCCATGTTTTACAAATTTTGTTCAGCTTTTTAATTGTTGAACATCTATTTCAAATGAGTTTGTTATATATAAAGCGCCTATGGGTGTGTAGTTTTGATAAAAAAAAATGTTTCTTGAAGATGCACTATTGAAATGACGTTTGAAATGGAGTTTGCTTATTTTTTCTTGAGGTTAAATTTTTAGTGGTATTTCATGGTGGTGAACACCAATGGATTTATTGAAAGTTGTTTGTCGGTTGAATTAATAAAGCTACTTTTATCATTCCTTCAAAAGATACATTTATCTTTGTCTTTGGATTGGGGTGATGTTATTGATATGCACAAGTTGAAAGTGATCCATTTAAATGGTGCAGCAAAGAGAGTAGTAAAAAATATTGGTAGATTATTATGTGTTGCTTGGAGCTATTTTTCGATCATAGCTACATGTCAATATTGAATGCATTGCGTATCAAAAAAGAAAAAAGGAAAAGAAAAGTGTTGTGAGTGCGACTCATTAATGGTAGTTTATCATATTAACATACATGTATAACTTTTGAATACAAATAGTCATCTAGATATATTTCGTGGCATAATTTCACCTCTTTTGAAATTTTTTTAGCTTTGAATTAGTACCTTTGGGAATATATGGTGAGTGACAAGTTTGTTTTAGTTGGATAATAATTGCATGATGAGAACGTTCGGTGACTAGCCATGAATATTGTGCTATTTCTATATTAATAGTTAGCTAATCAAGACATTATTTGTGTTGAATTAATTGAGATTTGGAAATTATCTTTTTTTTTGTAGGTCTGATTTGGCAGCAAAATTAATGGAATTAATGATGTGAAAGACAAAATACATAAAGAGAAGAGATCTAGATTAATAAGGAGTAGGAAGAAGCATTATATCTGATGCGTTCGGATGGTGGATCAAGTGCATCTGGATGTAAGTTTCACAGACTGCCTAAGGAATCATTGAAGACACGCATCCAAATAGAAGAGAGTCATGTCCGGACATGATTTCCAGAAAAGACACAAGAATAATGTTGTAACGTGCGTCCGGACGATGCAAGACACGTGTCCAGACGTGATGATGAGATTTCGTCAATGGTTTTTGTAACCTATGTAAATTAGATTTTTGTTTCCCAGAGCCTATATGAAGGGATATAGGTCTTTCCTTGTATTCATTCTACATTTAGCCTTTTCTCCTTAGTGTTTGTTCTAGTTTTTATGGATTGTTAAATCCCTTACTAAACTTAAGGGAGATTCTTTCAATAAAGTACAATATTTATTTTTGATCCAATGTTTTTAATGCTTGATTTATTCTTTTAATTTAATTCTTGTCTTCTAGTTAATTTTTTTCTCTATATAAATTTTTCGATTCGTTTTGTCACGTACATCGAATGCTTGAAATTCTCTACGAGTCAAATAATTGGTTATTCCATGCTTGAATTAATTAATAAGATTTTCATAAGATAATTGATTTGTTATTCACAATATATTTAGGGATTATTTGCAAGAGAGCTTGATTAATCGTAGACTCTGGGTACTACGAATTCCTAAATTTATTTGGATAATTTGTTGGTTATAACTTTTGATGTTTTTATATTATCACATTTTGATTGGGATCACTCCTCATCTGATTACTAATTGAGTTTGAAAATTAGATCATTAATAATTGTTATGTGGAATTGAAATGGTATCCCCATTCTTTACTATTTCAAATTATTGTTTTTTACTCAATCAATCTCTGTTCTTGTAAACCCCCGCATGTAATAAAACTTGTACCAACTATAATTAATGTACAAATGTATGTTGTATATATTTGGGTTGGCTTTGGAAGAGTTTAGGATTAATCATAAAACTAAATATTTTTAGGTTCAACTAAGGTCTCTATTGAATCTGGAAGGTCGAAAAACATTGGGATAATATGAGATGTATTAGAAGTTAGGAAGTATTCCGAAATGAAAAAACACTTGGAGAGAATTTGGGTAAAAAGGGATCTTGGACACTTCTCAGTATTTTTGTAATACCCCACATGTGTATATTAAAATAAAGGACATAAGTGTTTAGAATTTATTTCAATTGAAATGATAATATTGTATAATACGAGTAGTTAAAAAATTTAGTTTTATACGGGTAAAGATAAGAAATTAATTGTAGTAGGACTTGCAGCCATTAGGTTTGACGTAGGGAAGTATGTTGGATAAGTTAGGGTTGAATTTGGAAGGCTTAGGAATGGATTGGAAATGAAAAAGAGATGAAACAGGCTGTGAACAGTGCACATAAACAGTGCACTTGCTGCAACTTCAAGCGCGATTTTGACCTTGATTCTGTCAATATCTCTCAAAACTCAAAGCATGAAAGTTGTAGAGCTCTTTCTTATAATTTCATAGCATCTTGAATCATTTCAATCGGAGCTCGGATGAGAGAGTTATGCCCAGATAACGAAGCGATGTCAAAACAGCCAATTAGCTTGAACAGTGTACGTGAACATTGCACTGGCTGCAACTTCAAGCCCAATTTAGACCTTGATTCAGTCAATATATCTCAAAACTCAAAACATGAAAGTTGTAGAGCTATTTATTATCATTCCATATCATCTGGAATCATCTCAATCGGAGCTCGGATGAGAGAGTTATGCCCAGATAACGAAGCGATGTCAAAACAGCCAATTAGCTTGAACAGTGCACTGGCTGCAACTTCAAGCCCAATTTAGACCTTGATTCAGTCAATATCTATCAAAACTCAAAACATGAGAGTTGTAGAGATATTTCTTATCATTCCATATCATCTTGAATCATCTTAATCGGAGCTCGGATGAGAGAGTTATGCCCAGATAACGAAGCGATGTCAAAACAGCCAATTAACTTGAACAGTGCATGTAAACATTAACATTCGGGATTTTTCTGGTTTAAAACACCATTTTCAGCCCTTTACTCTCATTTCTCTCATTCCACTCTCAACCCACTTCTCTTAGGACTCTAGAGGAAGATCAAGAAGGGAGAAAAGGGAAGGAGGAGATCACAAGAACTTGGATTCTAAGTTTAAAGTCTTGATTTAAGGTAGGGTTTTCTCATTTTCTCTTACATTGAAGTTAGGGTTTAATTATATGTACTCTTTTGCTTCTAACTCTTATATATATGCTAAATAATGTTGATTCTTGTTCTTATATCGAAAGTATCCATGCTTTAACCAAGATTAGGGTTTAATCACTCTTGAATCTCACTTTCTTGCTCTAAACCTTAGTTCCTCAAGAGAAATTGATTTATCTCCATGTTCTATTGTATCCCTTTGCATTAATTTAAGTTTTGATAGCTCTTAGTGCTTCATTTCAAGACCTTGTATCTATAGTTCTTGATTGTATGATTTGTTCGTTCCTTGTTCTTAAATTCAAGACATTGTGTTCATTTGCTTTGATCATGGGAATTATAATTCATTGTTCTTGATCCCAACACTTAATCTTCATTTATTATTAATTTCAATACTCAATGGTTCCTTGTCCTTGAGTGCCAAAACTTGTTACTCTTTAGTCATTGATTACAAGAGTTGTTATTCCATTGTTGGCGCATTCTAACCTTGATATTCATTTGTTCTTGAGATCAAAAATTTGATATTTGTTTGTAGTGATTTCAAGACTTGATTGGCCCTCTACTTTAACTCCAAAGTTTGACACTCGTTTGTTATGAATCGTAATATTTGTATATTCCTTTTTTCTTGATTTCAAACCTTGTTGTTCTTAATTTCAAGCCTTGAGATCCATTCGTTCATGCTTTCAAACTCTATATCCAATGGCCCTTGATATCCTAACCCAACATTCACATGTCCTCACTTCAAAACTCTATTTCTTCATGAAGTGTGGATTTTCCCTTGGTATCCTAACCCAACATTGTATCTCGTGTGTGGTTGTTCGATGTGAACATGGACTGCTATCGACCGAGTATCATGGAGGGGGTAGACGCCTTCCATAGGGGTCGGAACTTTTCCTACCACTCATAGTGGGGTTAGGGCCTTGCGGGGACTAACCCGCTATCGCCCACGGGGTATGCGTACACGTGGGACATGAGACCTCCGATTGTGACTATGCGGGATCTTACGACATACTTGTGATACGAATACAGTGTGGGTTATTGTTCATTCTACCATAGACGATTTCTACAAGAGTTTTGGGGTAGTATGGAATGCCACGAGAACTTGTTAGAAATAGTTTATGGTGGAAATGGATTATAAATTATATATGGGTATTGTTCAATGTACCAGATATGATTTTCACAAGAATTTTGGGTAGTATGGGATGCCACAAGAACTTGTGGAAATGGTGTACGGTGGAATGAATTATGTTTTGGAAATTGGTTGTCAATTATACTTGATTTCACTTTTCATTCAATTACTATTGTTGCTTAAACTTGAGATCTGTTTAAATGCCATGTTTTTCCTTCAAAAGTTATATATAATATTTGTGAAATGAGACCGACCTGTTTTACCTGTTCTCCAAACTTTGTACGAGTTTGGGAGAATTTTTCTACAGAGCTTAGTACTCACCCCCTACAAACCAATACATTTTTCAGGTGATGCTTTAAAAGAGGATCGATTAGAAGACGAGCAGGTGGATCCGGAGGGGCATATCTAGACGGTCCTTCTTTGTATTAGATTGAAGAGTTATTTTGAGATCATGTAAAAATATAATCTTTTGTTGTTCCGCTGCTAGATGAACTCTAAATATTTTGGATGTAATTGCTATGTTTTGGCTTACTTTCTTTTGGGGATGATAGTGTGGTTATGATATATGGTGAATAAAAGTGTATTTTATGATGGATAAATGGACCCAGTGTGGTCAATAGTTATGCATATGTGGACTCGGTGTAGTCAATTGTAATATAATTGTACAGGTTGTGTTTTTGGGTAGAGTTCCCCGTACAAAGGAGACTCTGCCTAATTTTTTTTAAAATATGAATAGTTGATGAATGAAACTTTCGTCGTGATGGATTTACTTAGTGCTCTCATGCGGTGAATGGTTTTTAGAATGTAATGTCACCCAAGGTGGTTTTTTTGGGGCGTTACAATTTTGGCCATAACTTTTTATACTGATGTCCATTAGATCTGAAATTAGGACCGTAGATAGTAGACATCTAGGGCTACAAAAGTGTAGTTCATGAAACTTTTCCAATTTGACCTCTAAATGGGTAAAAAATTCACTGGAAGTTGAAGCAAAAATCTATCAGTCAAATCACACCGGTACACGTACCGGTACGCTGAACTCCAGTAGCTAAACCGTAGCGGTACGCATACCGGTACGATTTATCTGAAGCTTCCCGAACAGTTAAAAATTCAGAATTTTTGTGTTTTAAAACACCCATCTAAGCGTCATTTGCCCCATTCTTTCATTTCATTCTCACCCCCACACCTATTAGAACCCTAGGAGAAGATAAAGAGAGATAGAAAATGGAGGAAGAAGGTCTTCAGAGTTTGGGTTCTTGTTTGAGATTCTTGATTTAAGGTAGGGATTTGTAACACCTCGCATTTTTTTTATATATGTATATAGATATATAGTAAATAATTGTTGTAAAAATGCTAATATATGTCAAGATGTATGGATGAATTAAGTAGATAGTAAGAGTAGAAATAAAAATGTGATTTGAGGTAATAGGGTATGTTGTAGAAGTTGGGGGTAGTCCGGAGTTAAAACACAATTTAGAGAGAGTTTGGGTATAAAGAAATCTTGGATACTTCCATAGTGTTTTATCATAACTTTTATTTTGACATCATTTTGATCTAAAATTTGGACAGTAGATAGTAGACTTCCAGGACTACAAAATAGTATTTAATGAAAATTTTTCAAATCGACTTCTACGCAGGCCAAAACTTCACTGGAAGTTTCAGCAGAAATTGGAATGGACGTTCGAACGGAAGTAAGTCCCAGTACTTTGGGTTCTGCAGAGCTCTGCTAAAGATGTAAAAGTATTGGGAGCAATAACCATTGGAACGGAAGGCAGTGAATTGTACTATGGACGTTCGAACGACAGTTCCGTTTGAACGTTACCTACGGATTCTGCTTTCCAGAATCGCGTACATGAGACTATTTCTCCCACTATAAATACATAAACACGCCTCCATTGACTTCATTTCAGCATTTATAACCCTAGAAACACTAAGAGAGAAAGAAAGGAAGAGAGAAACTCAAGATTAAAGGGGAAAAACACAAGAGTTAAGGGTGATTCAAGATTCAAACCCTAGATTTCAAGAACACAAGGTTGGAGTTTTCTCTCATTCACTTGCATTGAGGCTAGGGTTTACTTATATGTACTCTTTCTACTCTAAATCTTGTATGCATGCTATAGATAATTGATTCTTGATATCCTTATGAATATTGTCATGCTTTAAATAATATTAATGGTGAGTTAACCATTAAATCCTTATTCTTGGCTAAAAATCCTAGATTTCAAGAGAGATGAATTTTTCTCTAAATTTTGGCTTTATTCTTGATTTAAAAACCTTAGTGTTTCATATTGAACCATAAAATGATGCTATTGTGATCTCATGTATTTTTCTTAGTTGGTTGTGGAATTGTTGCATGATGTATTTTGGGGATTTTGGATAGATGCTGGTAAATTGAGATAAATGTTAGAATTGTATGCTTGGTTGGGTTGTTTGTTATGCACATGAGTAAGAGGTTCCCGGTAAGGGTGTTTGAAAAAATAATGTAGTGATTAGTGAAAGGTTCCATGTAAGAATGCTCAACTATTCTCAAGAGGTTCCCTGTAAGGATGTTTGGGGAAACAATGAAGTGATTTGTAAGAGGTTCCATGTAAGAATCCTCACCCATTCCCAAGATGTTCCCGGTAAGGATGTTTGGAGAAATAATGTAGTGATTAGTGATAGGTTCTATGTAAGGATGCTCACCCATTCCCAAGAGGTTCCCAGTAAGGATGTTTGGGGAAACAATGTAGTGATTGGTGAGAAGTTCCATGTAAAGATGCTCACCCATTGTCAAGAGGTTCCCGGTAAGGATGCTTGAGAATCAAAGGTGACTTAAAAGGGGGTGGAGGTTACCCCAAAGTATGCCACCTACCGAAAGAATGGTTGGGAATTGTTTATGACCATTAATGATTATTATTTGTATGAGGTGCTCGTTTATTCATTTAAGTAATGTTTTTAAATAAACTTGAGATCCTTTTTAAATGTCACCGCTTTCTTTCAAATTATGTATTTATGTTATGTTAAAAATGAGACCAACCGTTTTAAATGTTGTTCTAAACCTTGTATGGGTTTGAGAGAATTTTTTTACAGAGCTTCGTGCTCACCCCCTTCCGTTAACATTTTTCAGGTTACCCGGTAGAAGAGGATGTAAGGGTCGAGGAGCCTGCTACTTGGGAGACTCCACTTGACGGGAGTGTGGATCTCGAGGTGGACGCATAGAGAGACCTCCCTTCCTTTTTTTACTAGACTAGGACATGCTTTTGGAATATTGTGCAGTCTGGCTTTTTTTATTTATTCCGCTGTGCTTCTTTAATTAATTTTTGGGATGTAATAGCCATGACTTGGGCTTATTCTTTTGGATAATGTTGTAATTAGTTGTGGATGACAAATGAAGTCTTGTTTGTTAAGAGATTTTATTAGTTTTCTCATGATATGAATGGTTTTAGAATGTAATGCCGTCCAGGGTGTGTTTTGGGGTGTTACAGGATTTCTTCTTTTTTTCTTACATTGAGGTTAGGGTTATTGTATATGTATTTCCTTGACTCTAAATCATGTCTATTTACTATGAAATCCTCATTCCTTGGTATTCTTGCAAAGATTAACATGTTCTAAACAAAGCTATAGTGAAATAGCTCTTAAATCTCTTTTTCTTGCTTTCAAACTCTAGTTTTCAAAAGAAGTGGGTTTTTCTCTTGATTCTTCATTTGTTTTTGATTTCAAAAACCCTAGTGCTTTGTGTAAAGTAATGAAATGATATTTTTGGTGATCTCTTTCATTTTTCTTAGTTGGTTACTGAAAATGTCACATGCTTAATTTGAGGATTTTTGAGATATACTTGTAAATTGAGAAATTGAGTTTGGTATTATATCTTTTATGAGTGTGGGATGAGCTTGGGTGGCCTTTGATGAGATATCGCAGAGTGGGTAGACATGTTTCATACTCCGTGTGGGTTTGAATTTTTTCTACCGCTTGTAGTGGGGGTTAGTGCTTTGGTAAGCCTAAACCGCTATTGCTCACAGGTATCGAGGCAAAGGATTCAAATACTAATGCTTAGGTTAGATACGTCACTGCCATTGATATGGCATACGCCCTTCCTAAGGGATGGATATCTTTGATAAGATTTGTGTAGGTGCGTGTGGGCTAGATATTACTCAATGTGTTGACTCATGGGATTTGCCTCGCATCTATTTGAGATACATATACAGATGGTTGTGGAATGTTCAAGTTATGGATCATTGGATTATTGTGGAAAATGGTTTCCTACAAGAATTTGTGGAAGTATGGGATTCCATAGGGGCTTGTGGGAAAATGGTTTATATTTTGGAAAAATGGATATTTATTTGAAACTTGGTTTTTACTGTTCATTTAAATTACTGTTGCTACGCAAACTTGAGATCCATTCTAAAATGTCCATATTTTACTCCAAAGATTATGTATTCTATTTGTGAAATGAGACTGATCATTTTATATGCTTTTATAAACTTTGTTCGAGTTTGGGAGGAATGTTGATAAGGAGCTTAGTGCTCACCCCTTACAAATAATATTTTCAAATTATTACCTATAGGAGGAGCTTGGAGTTGATGAGCGAGTACAATGAGAAGCTCCCATGGAAGGGAACGTAGATCCCGAGGGGAACGCTTAGTGTTCTATATTCTTTTGTGACACCTTAGAAAATTTCTTTTGAGGCAATGTAAAGTCTAACATCATTTTTATGATTCTACTGCAAGTGTAATCTAATTCTTTTGTGATATAAATGCCATAGTTTGGTATACTCTTTTGGGATAATGATGTAAATTCTATGGATGACTTTATGAAGTCTTATTTATTGATAGATGTATTTAGTGCCCTCATGATGTGAATGGTGATTAGCTAGTAATGCTTCCAAGCTGGTATTTAGAGCGTTACAGTTCTTTTGAACAAACTCAATTTTGAACAACTTTAAAGTATTTTTATTTTATTTTTGTTGTTTGACCTTGGAATTCCAAATTATATATTACTTCGCAACAACCTATGCTTGGGTTTGCATTCTTAAAGTGGTAGCAAGTTTTTTGCGCCAATGTCGAAGAGTTGTTGTGAGACAAGGAATGCACCGCTATCTATTCAGGTTTTCTATATTTAAGATTCGTCATATATCCGATAATCTCGTTCCCTACTTTTTTATTGTCATTTTTTTTTCATTTAATTTTTGTTTTCTACTTCTACCCCTTCTTTTTTTAATGCACTCGTGGTTTCTCGGCTATAAAAGGCATTTAGTTATTGTAGATTTAGATAATATTTTTTTTGATAGATTGTTTGATTCTCAAGTTCACTCTGATACACTTAGCACGATGGCAGATGATGGTAATAATATCATAGAGATTGAATTCCAAAATAATCCACCCATGCGGACTTTGCGTGAATATTTGCAACCCTCTCATCTTATTTTTCCCTTATTCAATATTTTTCCTATACAAGCCACCAATTTTACTTTCAAAACGGGTATGATTCCATTGCTTTCAAAATTTCATGGCTTAGAGTTGAGTAACCCTTTTTTACACATAGAGATTTTGAGGAAGTTTGTGTCGTTTTTCATGTCCAAAATTGCACTTAAAATGTGGTTAGGTTAGAGTTTTTTCATTTTTCTATCAAGGGATAAGGCTAAAACTTGGTTTAATTCTTTACGACCTAGGTCGATAGACACAATGCAAGCGATGCAAAAAAGATTTTTTGAAAAAAAAATTCCCACACACCACACAAACTCTTTGAAAAGGAAAATTATGAATTTTTCCTAAAAGAGAATGAAAAGTTTTATCCGTGTTGGGAATGGTTTAAAATTTTACTTGCATCTTTTCCACATCATGGTTATGAAAGTTGGCCCACCATCAATTTTTTATTTATGAGGGTTTGTCAGCACAGATTTGCCAATTCGTAGAGATCATGTATAATGGTGAATTTTTTAACAAGGTACCCAATGAAATATTTGAATATTTGACCAACTAGTTGAGAATATCCAATCTTGGGACACCACTACCCCTACCGATAGCACATGTAAGACTGAATCTTTTATTACTTCATCTAATGGACACAAGTATCACCTTAGGGAGGAGGATGAACTTAATTGTAGGATTTTTTTTGTCTGGAAAAAATAGAAGCCATGGAATTGAGGAATTTCAATGAAATCAAATCTGTCTAATATAAAGAATTTTGTAAAATTTGTGAGATCATGGGGCACCCAACACATGAATATCCAACAAATCCTACTCTCAAAAGGCTATTGCACGATCAAGAAAATAAAAATTACAATAATACACAACATGTAGAGATCTTAAAAGTGAAGACAAATTTTTCAGTTTTGTCAGTAGGGCACTGATTCATGCACCATTTGCCGGTAGGACAATACATATGTATCATTCAGGTGTAGGTCATATTTAGGAGCATAATTTGAGTATGTCATAGAGGAGAAACATGCTTATAATGGTAAAATACACCTAGTGTGTGAATTAGGTCCTAAACGAAAACAATTTCAAAAATTGGACAAAAAAGGACATCCTAGGTAGCCTAGGTGGGACCGACCAAACCCGGCCACTAGCGACAATCTATTTTTTTGAAAATTTTTATTTATAATAATTTTAAGAACTTTGGTTAAAATAAAATGTCAAATTAAGACGTTTTGAGACGAGTTGGAGTGTAATGGGGTCTCGTATTCATCAAGGGCAAAAGAGTCATTTTTCACCTTTGTCCTTCACTATAAATACAACCTCTTAGTGTAAAAATATCACTTTTTGTAATGCCCCAAATACCACCCTGGACGGCATTACATTCTAAAGTCATTTACATCATGAGAGCACTAATAAAACCCATCAATAAGAAAGTTTCATTCATCAATCATTGATATTTAAAACATCATTATCCCTAAAAAATAAACCCATCTTGGCCTTTTACATTTCAAAAATTAACTAATGTTGAGCAGCAAAAATAACAAAAACAAACTAGGCTTTACAAGGTTCAAATGAATATTCTAGCCTAGAACAAAAGAAAGTGCATATCCTAAACGTCCACCTCGGGATTCATGCCCCCCTCTATCGGAGCCTTCCAATGTCCCGACTCGTTAGTTTCGAGCTCTTCCTTTAGACAAAAACTTGAAATATGTTGTTTGTAGAGGGTGAGCACTAACCTCTGTAACAACATTCCTCCCAAACTCGAACAAGGTTTATAAAAACATATAAAAAAGCCGGTCTCATTTCACAATTAACATATATAATCTTTGAAGTAAAACATGAACATTTTACAATGATCTCAAGTTTAAATAGCAATATTAATAGAAATGAACAATAACAACCAAGTTCCAATAAACATCCATTTCCAAAATATAAACCATTTCCCACACATGATATAATATTTTCCTCTAAGGCATGAGCATCCTTACAAGGAACCTCTCACCCTCAAAGTTAAGTTTCTCAAGCATCCTTACAAGAAACCTCATGAGATGGAATGAGCATCCTTACAAGAAACCTCTCACTCATGTTTGTGCTAACAACCATACAAGCAATACATTGCCCCCTGTTTCCTCAAATATCCAACAAATCCACAAGTCCCCAATTTACAAGCAATTTCCAAGAAAAATTCCCAATTCTCACAAGTAATATCCCCAACGGACCAATTTAAGAAAAGGTACAAGAGATCATACTAACATTATTATATTACTCAACACAAAGCTCTAATGTTTTCAACACCAAGATTTAGTGAATATTGAGAGGGAAATCCACATTCCTAAAAAACTAGGGTTTTTATGGTTCTCCCACCATAACTTTGCCCAAAACATTATAAATGTTGCAAGAATATTATGAAACAAGGAACTCATAGAAAGCACATATCATTAATTTTCAAATCATACATATATAATAACCCTAACATCAATGAACAAGAAAGGAAGAAAATCCCTACTTTGTGTTCTTGAAAAGCTAGGTTTTGATTTGCTCCAAGGTGCAAATCCCTTCAAATCTTGTGTTTTTCTCTTTCTTTCTTCATCTCTTCTTTTCGTTTCTTCCTCTCTAGGGTTTTCTAAGGTTAGAAGGGCTGAAATAAAGGCTAAGGGAGGCGTCCTAATGTATTTATAAGGCGAAAATCGGGACCCAAATCGCGACATTAAACTGCTAGACCTCTTTCGGCCGTATCGTTACACAGTACTAGAACGCTGTACCGGTACGTCTAACTCTCTAGACCAATTTGCTCTGGAACACAATACCGCTACGGTTCAGTACCGGTGCACAGTACCAGTACGGTTTTGCCCAGTTTTACCAATTTCCTCAGTTTTTTATTTCCAATCCATCCTAAACCCTTCCAAAGCTAACCCAAACTTACACAACATACATTTGCCCACCAAACATAGTTGAGATAAGTTCTATTATAAACTATTTCATATATTCACGAGCTAAAACCAAATTTTTACTAATATTTACAATATTAACATTTTCTATGGTTATAACCCATGTGGTTCATTCCTACGCCATTTAATATATTTGAATACTAATCAATCTATCATTACATCACTTTTAAACATGTGAGGGTTTACAATCCACCCCCTTAAAGAAAGTTTCGTCCTCGAAACTTACCTCAAGTAGCGAATAAGTATGGATACTTCTCTCGCATTTCTAGTTCCGGTTCCCAAGTAGTTTCTTCTACTCCATGGTGTTGCCTCGAAACCTTCACTAGTCGGATGACTTTGTTGCGAAACACCTTCTCCTTGGCGTTGAGAATCTTCACCAGTTGTTCTTCATAGTTTGCTCCATCTTAAATTTCAATATCTTCCAAGTCTACTACTGGCGTTGCATCCGATTGACGCTTTCTCAACATCGACACATGAAATACGTCATGTACGCCTGATAATTGAGCCGGTAACTAAAGTTGATACGCCGCTTTGCCCACTGCCTTGATCACTTCAAATGGCCTGGTATATCTTGGCGCTAACTTTCCCTTCTTGCTGAATCTAAATACTTTTTTCTTGGATGACACTTTGAGGAACACATAGTCCCTTTCTTGGAACTCCAATGGCCTTCTTCTTCTATCCGTATAAATTTTTTGTCGACTTTGTGTCGTGCGTAGCCTCTCCTGGATGAGTTGAATTTTCTCGGTAGTTTCTCGAACATTCTCCGGTCCAAACAAACTACTCTAGCCGGCTTCCAACCAACACGTCGGGGATCTACACAATCTTTCATAAAATGCTTCATACGGTGCCATCCCAATACTTGTCTGATAGCTGTTGTTGTACGCAAATTTCACCAACGACAAATGATCACTCTAGTTTCCCTTGAAGTCCAACACGCAAACTCGTAACATATCTTCCAAAATTTGTATCACCCTCTCGGATTGGCCATCCGTTTGGGGATGAAATGCTGTAGTAAAATATAACTCTGTCCCCATGGCTTATTGTAGACTTTTCCAGAACCACGTCACAAACCGAGAATCACGATCTAACACGATAGAAAGCAGAACCCCATGCAACCTAACAATCTCATGGATATAGAGCTTGCTCAAAGTCTTTAAGTTGTTCGTGGTCTTCATACTCAAGAAATGAGCAGACTTTGTGAGTCTACCCGTGATGACCCATACATCATTATGCCCGCGCGACGTCCGTGGTAAACCTGACAGAAAATCCATGGTGATGTGATCCCACTTCTACTCTGGGATAGACAAAGACTGTAATAATCCTCCTGGCTTTTGATGTTCGAACTTCACTTGCTGGCACACCATACATCGGGCTATGAACCTTGTCACATCCTTCTTCATTCCCTTCCACCAATATTGCCGCTTCATGTCCCTATATATTTTAGTGCTTCTGGGGTGGATAACAAATTTAAAGCGATGACACTCTCCAAGTATCTCCTCTTTTAGGGACGAATCATCAGGTACACAGAGCTTTTCTTTATACCTCAATTCCCCATTCTTCCAAAACCTTCCTTCAATTGTTCCCCATTTTCCAATTTAGTTTGAATTGACTCTAAGTCAGGATCCAAGCGTTGTAACTCCCCAATTCTATGTTGGAGGGTAGGTTGGGCTACAAGATTGAATAAGCATAGTCGAGATCTATCTTCTCCAACCCATAGATCATAGTCTCCAAGGGCATCCCTCATCTTCTATTTACTTGTAAGAGCATTGAGTTCACCCCGAGACTTTCTGCTAAATGCATTGGCGATTACATTAGCCTTCTCCAGATGGTAGTTGAGTGTGAAATCATAATCTTCTAGATGTTCCACCCACCGTCTTTGCCAAAGATTCAAGTCCTTCTGTATGAACACATATTTTAGATTCTTATGATCCGACTACATTTGAAAATTCTCGCCATACAAATAACACCTCCACAACTTAAGAGCAAAGACCATAACAACAAGCTCTAAGTCATGGGTGGGATAATTATGTTCATGAGTCTTGAGTTGCATCGAGCCATAAGCAACCACCTTTCTCCCTTGCATTAGAACACATCCCAAGCCTTATAGTAAAGCATTGGTGTAAACATCGTATCCTTCCCCACCGTTCAGAATAATAAGGACATGAGCCATCGTCAGCTTCTCTTTCAAGGTGTGAAAGGCGAGTTCACACTCTTGAGTCCACAAGAATTTCTCCCCCTTCTTCGTAAGGCGAGTCATCATCATCGCAATCTTAGAGAATTCCTCCACGAATCTCTGGTAGTAGCCTACTGCGCCCAGAAAATTACGCATTTTAGTCACATTCTTCGGTGATTCCCATTCCATTACTGCTTCAACCTTTGAGGATCAATGGCTACACCCTGTTCCGACACCACATGGCCAAGGAATTTTATCTCCTTCATCCAGAACTCGCATTTACTCATCTTAGCTTATAACTTATGCTCCCTCAAAGTCTGTAGCACAATTATGAGATGATGTTCATGTTCCTCGTATGTCCGTGAATAGATTAGTATTTCATCAATGAAAATAATGACAAACTGATCTAGGTATGGTCGGAATACCCTGTGCATAAAATTCATGAAGGCTGCGGGTGCATTAGTCAATCCCAACGGCATTACCGTGACTCAAAATGACCATACCGGGTACGGAAAGTAGTCTTAGGAACATCCTCCTCCCTGATCCACAATTGATGGTACCATATGCGAAGGTCAATCTTGGTGTAATACTTAGAACCCCTCAATTGATCGAATAAGTCATCAATCCATAGCAACGAATATCTATTCTTTACAGTCACCCGATTCAAGCTTCGATAATCTGTGCACAACCAAAGTGTTTCGTCATGCTTCTTCACAAAGAGGACCGGGGCTCCCCAAGGTGAAGTACTCAAACTGATAAACCCAATAGCCAACAGATGGTCTAGTTGCTTTCTTAGCTCCTTTAACTCCAAAGGTGTCATTCGATAGGGAGCAATAGCTATGGGCTCGGTTCCCGAATAGAGATCAATCTTGAACTCAATTTTTTTTTTGTGGATGTAACCTTGGTAATTTGTTTGGGAAGATATTCAAAAAATCTGATATTATCAACACCACGTCCGCATGAGATTTATCCCGATCATCTCCCATTAAGCTGGTTAAGAAACTTAACTGGCTCCTTGCCTTAGCTCTCCAGAATCTACTTCCCATAGTAGGAAATGGATGGGAAGAATTATGATCATTCATGAAAGTAAAAACTACCCCTCCTGGTAATTGGAATAAGATCCGCTTGCGAAAATAATCTATCACCGTACGGAAATTTGACAATAGATTCATCCCAAATATGATGACGTACCCCTTCATATCTAACGTAACCAAATCTATGATCAATTCATGATCCCCAATTCAAAGTACACACCTTCTACACACCCTGATAGTATCCAATCGTTCTCCTATGGGCATTTCGATGCTCAGAGTATGTTCTAGCTTCTCGAAACCCAATCCCAAATTAATAGCATATGCAATACGTATAAAAGAATGAGTCTCACCGAGATCAAATAAAATTCGGGCCCAAGAATTGTAGAGAAGAATGATACCTTCCACAATGGCATTAGAGGCATCCTCCTCTGGTTGAGTCAAAGCGAAAACCCTTCCTTGATTGGCGCTGCCAAGGGCTTGAGCTTGTAAAGGTATCTGCGGTGCTAGCCTTTGTAGAGGTGGCCTGTTTGCTGGTACTTGCCCTGCTGTCTGGATAGTCCTCTAAGGTGGAAAGATTGGACAATGCACCCAAATATGACCCACTCCTCCACTTGCAAAGTAGGATCGTGGGTTAGTGTTTGCCCCCTCTGGTATACCTCCAGCCCCTCGGGCTATCTGAGGTCTCGACCCCACCGCCTGATTGGGGCGACGGTAGGGTAACGCCCTCTGTGCTTCATTAGTGCTAGGTCCCGTTTGAATCGGTCCTCCTCTCGCTAAGCTCTGCCGTCGCTGGCTATCATCTATGTCTCTCTCCACTAGTGTAGCTCTATCAACAATATCCCCATACTCTCGGATCTTGAGGGCCACCAGCTTGTCCCTGATAGTCGGCCTCAAGCCCTGTTCAAAGCGTTTGGCCCTGTCGGCATCAATAGCTATAAACTCCGTAGCATAATGTGATAGCTTATCAAGCCTCCTCTCATACTCAGTCATCGACATGCTGTCTTGTCGTAGAGCAAGAAAATCGGCCTTCATCCGATCTCTGTCTGATTTGGGAAAGTACTTTTCGTGGTAGATTTGATCGAACTTCTCCCAAGTAAGTGCATCGGTGTTCATCCTTCGTTTCACTGAGTCCTACCAATGGTCGGCCTCCCCCTCGAACAAAATAGCTAAGCCAACCCGCAAGTCCTCGACAACTCCCATGTCATTTCAAATCTTCTTCACTCAGCGGATCCATCTATCCACATACAAAGGGTTAGAGCTCCCTTGGAAATTAGGTTAGTGTTGTCTCAAAAAATCTCAGAGAACTATCATCCTCCTATTCTCCTCTCCGTTGCCCAGTACTTGGCCTAAGGGATGAGCCCCACCATTATGGTTGTTCCCATTCTGGTGTTGTACTAGAGTGGTGAGCTCCATCAAACACTGATAAATACCATTAATGGCATCAGAAGGTAAAGGTGGTGGATTTTCTTGACAGCCACGACCACGCCCACGACCACGCCCTCTTCCTCCGTCCATCCTGCACCTCAATTCACAATTTAGTTTCTTGATGTACAAGAAATTCAACCCCACGTATACAACTCGTGTTAGTTTAGATCGACAATCTTGATCAACCTAATCCTATATCCCTAGTGGTAATCCATAACCTAGAGCTCCCATGTAAGACCTAAAGCCTAAGCTCTGATACCAAAATTTGTAATGCCCCAAATACCACCCTGGACGACATTACATTCTAAAGTCATTTACATCATGAGAGCACTAATAAAATTCATCAATAAAAATGTTTCGCTCATCAACCATTGATATTTAATACATCATTATCAAAAAAAAAATAGGCTCATCTTGGCCTTTACATTTCAAAAATTAACAAATGTAGCGCAGCGAAAATAAAAAAAAACAAACTAGGCTTTACAAGGTTCAAATGAATATTCTAGCCTAGAACAAAAGAAAGTGTATATCCTAAACGTCCACCTCGGGATTCATGCCCCCCTCTGTCGGAGCCTTCCAATGTCCCGGCTCGTTAGTTTCGAGCTCCTCCTCTAGACAAAAACTTGAAATATGTTGTTTGTAGAGGGTGAGCAATAACCTCTGTAACAACATTCCTCCAAAACTCGAACAAGGTTTATAAAAACATATAAAAAGGCCGGTCTCATTTCACAATTAACATATATAATCTTTGAATTAAAACACGAACATTTTACAATGATCTCAAGTTTAAATAACAATAGTAATAGAAATAAAAAATAACAACCAAGTTTCAATAAACATCCATTTTCATAATATAAACCATTTCCCACACATGATATAATATTTTTCTCTAAGGAATTAGCATCCTTACAAGGAACCTCTCACCCTCAACGTTAAGTTTCTCAAACATCCTTACAAGGAACCTCTTGAGAAGACCACATACTGTCCTCTTTTAGAATGAGCATCCTTACAAGGAACCTCTCACCCTCAAGTTTAAGTTTCTCAAGCATCCTTACAAGGACCCTTTTGAGAAGACCACATACTGTCATCTTTTGACATGAGCATCGTTACAAGGAACCTCTCACCCTCAAGGATAAGTTTCTTAAGCTTCCTTACAAGAAACCTCTTGAGAAGACCACATACTGTCCTCTTTTGGAATGAGCATCCTTATAAGGAACCTCTCACCCTCAAGGTTAAGTTTCTCAAGCATCCTTACAGGGAACCTCATGAGAAGGAATGAGCATCCTTACAAGGAACCTCTCACTCATGTTTGTCCAAACAACCATACAAACAATACATTACCCCATATTTTCTCAAAAACCCAACAAATCCCCAAGTCCACAATTTACAAACAATTTTCAAGAAAAATCTCCAATTCTCACAAGTAATATCCCCAATGGACCAAATTTAAGAAAAGGTACAAGAGATCATACTAACATCATTATATTACTCAACACAAAGCTCTAATATTTTCAACACCAAGATTTAGTGAATATTGAGAGGGAATCCACATTCCTAAAAAACTAGGGTTTTAATGGTTCTCCCACCATAACTTTGCGCAAAACATGATAAAGGTTTCAAGAATATTATGAAACAAGGAACCCATAGCAAGTACATATCATTATGAGTCAAATCATACATATATAATAACCCTAGCATCAATGAACAAGAAAGGAAGAAAATTCCTACTTTGTGTTCTTGAAAAGCTAGGTTTTGATTTGCTCCAAGGTGCAAATCCCCTCAAATCTTGTGTCTTTCTCTTCTTTTCTTCTTCTCTAGGTTTTTCTAAGGTTAGAAGGGCCAAAATACAGGCTAAGGGAGGCGTCCTAATGTATATAGGGCAAAAATCGGGACCCCAAATCGTAGCATTAAACTATCAGACCTCTTTTGGTCGTACCAGTACATAGTACCGGTACGATATAGTACCGGTATGTCTAACTCGCTGGACCAATTTGCTCCGGAACACAGTACCAGTACGGTTTTGCCCAGTTTTGCCTATTTTCTCTATTTTTCATTTTCAATCCATCCTAAACCCTTCCAAATTTACACAACCTACATTTACACATCAAACATAGTTGACATAAGTTCTATTACAAACTATTTCATATATTCACGAGCTAAAACCAAGTTTTTACTAATATTTACAATACTAGCATTTTCTACGGTTATAATCCATGTGGTTCATTCCTATGTCATTTAATATATTTGAATACTAATCAATCTATCATTACATCACTTTTAAACATGTGGGATTTACAGTTTTTGGTCTAAAGAAGGGCAGTACACGTTCATGGAGAGAAAATGTAGAAAAAATCCTAGATTCTTCAAGCTTCATGCCACCAAAACTCATTCCAACGCCAAGATTCTTGCAAGACTTTCTTATAAGAAGTTGTTCCTCTCAACTAGGGCTATATTCTCACCAATCGGTTTGGCTATGCAGTGACCACAACTCACTTGGTTTGAGAAAAACTATTTTAGGTATGATATTTTGCTAAGTTGAGAATATATTTAAGTTTTCTTACCTTCTTATATGTTGATTGAATGATTTAGGTGTTTACTTGATGTTAAAAAATCACTTAGGCGGTAGTTGCTTTGAAAACTTAAAGTTATTATTGTGAGTACTTTTGTGTTCGTTGAGTTTCTTGACAATTTGTTACTATGATAAAGGTGTACCATACTTATGTGTTGGATTATTATATTCTAACTTATGTTTATGCATAGAAACTCTTGTAGATTGAGAGATATGATTTATTTCATGAGTTGGTAGTTTGTGTATTTGTAGTTTCTTTGCGAATTGTGAAAGTAATGAATATAAAGCTTGATCATATGTTTAATTCATTGAATTGTGTCTCACATCCATGCAGACAAAGTGTTTTGAATTTGAAGTTATGCTTTACTTTATGAATGAGACATATTTTAAGTTATACGACATGCGTTGATGAAATGTTCCATGAAATTTACATTGAGAAAAATCAAGGCATTTTGGCATACATAAATCCTTCAAAACATAGTGTGGGTTGAGCACTTCGTGCTATGCATTATGAGGGTGTAGATCCTATGGTCAAAAACCCAAAATTTGAATAATGTTAGTACTCGTGGGCTGACGGGGGCAGACCGTGAAGCGAGACATGGGTGGCATAGAGTTGCATGGGTGTGTCATGCATATTGACATTGCATAGCATTGTGGGATTATGGTGTTGTAGCTTTTAAAATGTACACTTGCATATGTCACACCTTAAATTTGTTCCTAGTATTTAAATTTTGTCATACCAGCAATTGAGTTGACCCATTCGTGGGATATTATATTACAGATGAGGCTCCCAGTACTTGAGACTTGAGGAAGTCTTAAAGGAATGAGAGGAAATGGACTTGAATGGATATTTGGCCCTTAGGACATATTTTGTATGTATGGGCATAACCCCAAATGACTTCTATTTTAGTTTAGAAAAGTAGTGGATTATAGGCCTTGGGTCATTTTAAAGTACAAGAGTGTAAACCCAAATTGATATGTAAGATATCTTTATTTAATGAGTATCATATGTGTATATTGAGACAACTAGATGTGTATGTTAAGAAAAAGAAATGTATTTTTAATTTGCATGGACTGTGGTCACTGAATGAGGGTGGGTTGTGATATACTTATGCATATGAAATATTGTGAATATTAGGTGGGAAAAAGACTTGGAAAACAAAGGAGGTTATGTTGAAATTTTATGTGAAATTAAAAGACTTGTTAAGTGTGTAAAACAGTTTTTAAATAGGTGGAAGGATGTCAAAAGGAGGGGTTTAGAAACCTTGAAGAAATAGGTTAAAAATAGAAGGAAAGTGACTTGAAAAACTTTTGAAAAAAAATGGGAAAACGTGAAAAATGAATGAAAAATAAATTTATCCAACCTAATGACCTTTCATTTACTTTTCTTCTCCCTTTTTACTCACTCCTTGGGTTTGTGAAAATTCAGGGCGTGACACAACCATCTCCCCAAGGACCTTCCAACTTTATCTCCTATTCACCACCCCCAAACAAGTCCCTTAAGCTATCATTTCTGCAAAGTCAGATCATAATCAATAATCAAACATCACAAGTCTTAAATGATAAAAAATTCTCCCATCCAAGCACAACAAGTTTTTCAAGGTCAATGTAGTGTAAGTGTTGCTTCCTTTGAACTCCAATCTAAATAGTGAAGAAATTATTGAAAAGACCATTCCAATGAAGGCCCAAAAGCCCGAGGAATCTTCAAAACCAAAGAGAGATGATATGATTGATATGAACAAATTCAATGAGGTTAAGGATGTCAATTTGGTTGAGATACTTGAAATGATCCATTTAATATTTCATCTTTTTCAAAACCTTTACAAGCTTTCGTTGTTAACTCTTGTAATGATAAAGTTTGGGAAAAATCTGAAATTGCATACAATAATCGTTCATTGTCTATTTCACAAGTGTTAGTCGTGAATGAGTGTAGCTCGAGAGTAAAGGATTTAATACCACATCAAATGTCATACCATTGAAATTAGATGGTTGAGCATTCAAATCTGAACAAAATTCTGATTGACTGTTAGATTTCATTTAATTGTATAGTAGTAGTAGATTTTAGTTAGTTTTTGTTTTGTTTTATTTTATTTTTAGTTTTAGTTTTTTATTGTTCAATTTATAGTTTTCCATTTTGTTGATTCTTTTATTTAGGTTTTAGAGTTATTGTGGCACTAGGTATTCTTACCCCTGTAATCTTTGTTCGTTATTCTTATTGAGCGTCGAGGTATTTATTTTTACTTTGAAAAAAATGTTGGATTTAGATTGGGAGGTGTGGGTGCATTTAGTGTTGTGACAATTTCTATTTTATTTGAATTTTTAAAATTTTCTATTCTATGCGAAAAAATATAACAAAAAATTGGTTCTTAAACATTTAAATAACATTTTTTATGAATAAATTGACACAACAATATGAGAATAATTTGTGTAGTTTAAATTTGTAGTTGTTTAAGCATTATATAGAACTTTATTCTATATGTTTGTATCCTATATCATGTTCTTATAAAACTTACAATTTGTGCACTTTAAACTTTAACAAGTTTAAAATTTATTAGGTATCTTATCTTACGAACTTAAAACATATAGTGAAAATACATAAAGATACTAGATAGTTTTAATCCAATCTTCCTTGGAGGGTTATTTATATTTACTCTATATAAAATATTTTTATTCTGCTAATCTCCTTGAATAGTCGTATTACCTTTGTTTTGATCAATGTCAATATTGTGAATGATTGTTTTACTTTGAATTATTTGCATGGAAAGTGTGTTGCCATAACTCTTGAGATATAATTTTAGGCTATCTTGTTATTATTTGAATCTTTGCCTTATTCTTTGAATTTTATTATACCTAAAAACCATGGTTGAACATTTGAAGAAGAATTTTATTTCTTATGCCACAAATATAATAACCAAGCCTAAAATATGATATAATATCATGTACTCTTGGTTATCTTGAAATAGAGTTGTTATTAAGTACATAAAAGGGAGTGTTGTGATTGAGAAATATTATGAGAAAGGTGAAAAAATTTTCATACTAAATATATTTTCTGACTTGTTGAAAAAAAAAAAACAAAGGAGTTAATATGTACCTTTTGATCCAACGAAAAAAGAAAAAACAATCAAGTTGAAAAAGAAAGAAAATATGTTTAGCAGTGAAAAAGCAGATTGAAAAAAAAAACAGAGAAAAAATAGCAAGTGTTGTAAATTATGCGTCTAAAGGATGAAGATTGAAAGGCTATGTAAAGAAATTTGGTTGTGTTATGTATTGTTATCTCAAGATAGTCTTTTGAATTCTTGAATACCTTTCATTTCAAGAACCTAATTTCAAAGCCCCATTATAACCTCAGATAAAGTCCCATATGATCTCAAGAGTGTATCGATGGATGCATGAATTTGTGTGAATAAGGAAGAGAATGGTGATTTTTGCTTATTGTGTGTTGATTTCCTTTCATGACACTATGTTAATTCCATTTTTTTTGGATGATATTATTTTAATAGAACATGTGAGCATTATTTTTGTTTTCATTTAAATATATTCCTTTCACACTTTATACTTGATGGAATAGTCATGATAATCTGAGAAAATTTGTGTTGAGAGAATTATCTAGCAAGATTTGGTATTGAGATGAATAGTTGATAATTGTAGAGGTGATTGTCAGATGGATTACTAACTTGGTATAATTAATTCACACTACACACGGGTTTATATGAGAACATGATAAGTGCATACATATATATAGCATTAATTTCAATATTTTTACTTTGAATTTGTGTATTAATAGCTTGTAGCTTATAGTTCCTAAATTATGAGGGAAATTTATGATATGAATTTATTATTCAGATATTTGATGACAAAGTGATGTTTATGGGCATCGTCTCTAAAAACCCTCACGAAACTATACTTTTTTTTAAACCTCGATGGTAAGAGAGGAATTTATTGATATGTAACAGAAATTACACCTAGTGAGGGGGACGTCTGTACCTTACCTCGATATGCATCTAGATACATTATGAGTAAATTAAATAATTAAAGAAAAGAATGCATGAAATTATATCATAATGTTATTAAAAATAAGGAAAAGGAATAATTAAATTGTTGAAGCTGATCCCATGAAAATTGGCATGTGATGATAAGCATAAGCATCCTTATTTACTTGAAATTCTGCTGCTTTGGAAATTAGTGCCCAACTCCTTAAATGCATCGGCCAAGAGTCTTATACTTGTGTAACGCCCCAAAATACACCCTGGACGGCATTACATACAATAACCATTTACAATCATGAGAGCAACTACATCACTTCATATGCAAAAGAATTTTTCTTCATCAATCAGGCATATACAATAACATCCCAAAGAATATGCCCAACAATGGCATTTACATCTCCAAAAGAATATAAAAGTGGCTCTTGCAGCGGAAATACAAAATAAACTAGACTACACAATCTTTCAAAGGATGTCCTAGTCTAGTACAAAAGCAGCTACTGCTCTACATGTCCACATCAGGATCTATGTTCCCCTCGGGTGGAGCCTCCCAATGTCCAGGCTCGTCGATGCCGAGATCCTCCTCTAGCACCAAATCTGAAAAATGTAATTTGTAGGGGGTGAGCACGAAGCTCTGTAGCCACATTTCTCCCAAACTCAAACAAGGTTTTAAAACATAGAAAACGGTCGGTCTCATTTCACAAGTAACATATATATAACCTCTGGAATAAAACAGAGGCATTTGAAAAGAGATCTCAAGTTTAAACAGTAGCAATAATTAAATAAATGAATAAAAATGAGTTTAGCAACGGTAACCCATATTCCAATTTAGGCTATTTAGAAAAAGGGCTTCTTCCCCATGCATTATCCCATACCAATGCATCGGCAAGAACGATCCAACTCATAATTCCAGGTATTTTCGGTTCATCCTCGTACCATGTATGATGATTGCTTCTCATGAATCTACCCTACGATTATACCTACTCCACCAATTACAAGCACAATCATAATCACAGTCACAAGTACTTTAGAAAGAGGCGTCTACCATCGCAATGGCAGTGACGAGTCCCTTCCTAGGAAAAGTATACTATCCCTTGTTCGAACTCCAGTGAACGATAGTGGTTGCATTACCAAATGACAACCCACTACAAGTGTTAGGAAACCATCTCACCCCCATTGGGGTAGACTAACCTCTAACACTCTACGGCATCTCTCGAAGGTAATTCAAGTCCATCGCAACACCCATACGATAAGGAAACCGAGAAAAAGCTCAATTCACAACAATTTCAGGGAATTACCAAATTCCACATTTT
>CM042196.1:11573979-11599755 GCA_023539305.1 Ilex asprella
AAAAAAAATTATACACAAAAATTTCATATTTATAAATGTATCATACGAAAAAAAACTACATAGTCCAATTATCACAATGACATACTAAAGGAAAAAATCATGACCATAAATTTAAACAATTAACTCCTACAATATTTAAATTGATCTAATTAGATGTTACCTCAACAAATATATTCCATGTCTGGTCATCACACAAGACACCTCCTGTTATAGGGTCAATAGTCACTCCAGTATGATTAGTCAATTTATGCCATGACTTCCATGCATCCTTAGTAATTGCAAAGTGATTCTTCAATTGTTTTTGGTCATACATGACATTTTCTTTTGTCGCAAACCCATCTATAATATTCTTCCAACCTCGCTCGTTAAAACTACTAGTAGGCCGATTCCCTTTATCCACCTCTTTAACACATAACTCTAAAAAAGTCTTATGTCTCTCCACAGTCCAGTTTGTTTTGTCTTTGTCATTCCTAGAACTACTAGAAGCCATCTAAAATAACATCACAAAATACATAGGTTATTAGCATAACGCGTATAATAATAACAATAATAACAATAATAACAATAATAATAATAATAATAATAAAGGATGAATTAGAATACTAAGCAGGCATGCAATTTATTCTAAAAGAAAAGTGGAGAAAAAAATGGTCTTTGTTGTATCAGATTTGTTCATCACTTGTTCAAAGTTGAGTCAAGTTGATCAAGCAACAGACATATTAGACAGATTGAGAAACACCAGTAAATGTTAGGAAAACCGGAAATGCCTGAAATGCTCCACTGTGCATGTACCCTTGGTAAAATGAAATCTGATTAATATACCTAAAAAGCACCCTGAGGAACCTTCAGTTCCAGGGAGGGTGGATCATTAGCTTCGAACTCTTTTGAATAACACTAAGAATTTTGATTATTTATTTTTTGAGTAGGAATATATGGTACTTATCTGCCCACCTTTGGCAATTTCTATAGACATTCCATACCTCCACTCACAGAAAAAAAAAAGCCAATAAACATCAAGCAACAAATGGGTAAGAGCATATGTCATAATCATTCTTTGTAAAAAAACATTAACATGGATTTAACCAAAAGTGCCCACATAGCATAAACCAACACTGAGGATGTGATGTTCGTTTCACAAGTAACAGAGTGCAGTCTTATTGAAAGAGAATATATATTTGAAAGAAAGAGCAAGTATTTAACTTCACTAGTTTTTTTGGGTACATTACATTAGTTAAAGAGATTCCCAGCATAGAATTAAGCAAATAAAAACCAAAGTCTATGTGAGAATCAAACAAGGCACCTCTCTGCTCCCATACAAGGAATGCTCCCTTCTTCCAATCAATTAAAATGAGATCTCTAGCATTACAGCTCTAAAACTTCAAGAAGGAGGCCCAAGTCAAAACTTGGAATAACTTTACCAATAGATTCTCTCATTCCTTCTCATTTGCTTCAAACATGAAATTATTATTCATAGTGGACAAACTACGAGGCAGCAATGATGATAAACTTATGTAATGTCCTTTATAAACTAGTGGCCAATAGGTTAAAATTGATTCTTCCTTCAATTACTTTTGAAAATCAAAGTGTTTTTATTCTTAGGGGGTTGAAAATCAAAGTGTTTTTATTCTTCCTGCCACAATCGAAGTGACACACATGTCAATTGGATTAAGCTAGTTTAGAAAGAAAAAAAAAACCTTTGAACAAATTCAGTTTGATACAAATGAGTCAAAACTAAGTCAAGCTCAAATCGATCGAGTTCGAGATCGTTTTAACCACCCTAACTAGAGGAATCAATAGTTAGCTGGAATTGCTCATTTTCTTTCCTGAACAGGAGCTCCAATGGCTCATTGAATCGATGTTAATATCATAAATAAGAGAGATGCAGTTCTCTATTGCACATACAAATGCTGGTGCTTAGGTGCAAGCTGTAAACTATAAGCAGGCAACCAGAAAGCTGACGCACAACCTTGTGAATGAACCCAACGTTGTTATAGTGACATTTTATCAAACAGTTGGTGGGCATTCATTCAAACTGTCCAATTTTGCTAAAAATTAAATGTGACAAAGAGCAATCATGGATCAAAAAAAATAAAAATCAGTTTCCCAAAATACATAAAAAATTGATACTGTAGACAGCTCCTTGATCTACAGAAATTTTATCATAAAAAAAATACAAACCAAAATATATCAACCCACAACAAAGAAGATATTGTACCTCCTTGTAGTCTGAAATAGCTCGTTAGGTAGATAGAAAATATTGTTGGCTTCGGCGTCGGCGTCGGCGTTACATGAATGGCTTTGGCAATGGCAGAAAGCTATGAGGGAGTTGGAGAGAGGTAACGGGGGAGTGAGATAAAATATTAAGTAAAAATGAAAAGCAATTTTTAAAAGTAAAAGTTAATTATTTTTACTTTTTTTTATTAACTTGTTTAAGTGCTAAAATTACTTTTACTTATCAAAAAGTATTTTTAATAAGTTAAACCAAACACTACTTTTTTTTTTAAAGTATTTTTCATAAGTTAAAAGTCTCAAAAATACTTTTTTTTAAGTCATGCCAAACACACCCTAAATGTGTTAGATTTATTGATTTTCTAGTTTGATAGGAAGAGTCACATTTGATAAGGATTAAAAAGTCAAAATTAAGAGATGGAGATATGAAGATAAGACAACAATGTAATCTTTATGAGAGTCCATGTTAGTAGAAAACTTATTTAGAGCGGAATTAGGAAAGTATTCTAGAAGATAAGGTTTTGACACATCTTTAGTATTTTGGTTATAACTTTTTACCCCAATTTCTGATTGACATGAGGCATTGGAAAGAAGAATTCAAGGGCCACAAATGTGTATTTCATGAATCGGTCTCTAACTAAGCGAAAATTGAGCTCTAGGTTTGGGAATATATGGTACCCGCCCCCAAGATTTGATGCACATAATTTGACCTAAATAGACTTTTTTTTTTTTGGAAAAATATTTCTCCCAAGCCCACTCTAGACCTCCTATCTATACCTAAACTTTAGTATAAATAAAGGCTCTCACATGTTAAGAGAGCATTATTATTTTTTCACCCTTTTCTATTCTAGTTTTTTGTGTATTTTTTTTATGGCTTGTTAAAAGCCCAACTAAAGTTAGGAGCTCTACTTTCAATGAAACACAATATTATTTTTGATTCAATATTCTTTTAATTTAGTTCGACCTTGGACTTTCGAGTATATATTATTTCACGAAACCTACACTTGGGTGATACATATTTAAAATTGTAACAAATTTTAGGAGATAAAAATGGAAGTCATGTGTGACTTTTCATTTTTCTTTTAACAATCTATTATCCTTTATTCTATATTGCGTTGTTACCATAGTATCTGGAAAAATAATAATTAGCCATTTGGTATAGTCAAAATATTGTGAGGACTTAACTTTTTGTCAAGTCGTTTATGTTTTTTTTTTTCATTTATTGAAATTGGTGATTTTGTGTGCGTGTGTGTTACATAGAGCATTCAGGCACAAGAAATGGCTTGCAATTTTATTTGTTTGTTGCATAGTTCCTTCAAGTGCAATTGGCTAAGTCCAAAGGAATTGTGTGGTTTTTATTACTAGCGATTATGTCCAATGTTGTTCAAGGCCGATGAGTTGTTGCTTCATGTGGTGATTTAAGGTTTGTTCCGTTACCAATATTTAAAACAAGTTTCGGTGTAATGAGCTATAATGTAACTTTCATTGGTAGTATGATTGGGTTGCATGGTTGATATGTCCGAAGGATTCTTTGGTCAATACAATTTGAGAATCTAGTGGATTGTTTGATGTTAGTGAGTTTCTAAATTATTCAATTTATATGTTTTACTTTTCTAATAATAAGTTACTCAGTGTTTGTTATAAAACTAAGAGAATATAAAACATAGAATTGTAAAAAGGTAAGAGAATATAAAAATTCTAGATAAATAAAACATTGAATTGTAAAAAGATAAGAGAATACAAAAATTCTAGATAAAGATGTTCTGAACTAGTATTTTTCTCAATGTAGCCAAGGCCATCTTTTATATACCCTCAATCATAATGGTCATCAAATACAAAATTAAATTTGGTATATCATTGGATAGGAGTTATAGGCCAATGCACTAATACCCACATATATATATATATATATATATATATGTACAAAATATAATTATAATATTTACAATATTCCCCCTTGGATGACAACTATGCTAAGCTAATATGCCTGGCTAAAACTTTGTTGAAAATCTTGTGAGAAAAATAAAACCCAACGAAAAAAAGAGAGTACATCTTCAAATTAATATTAGAATAGCATTGGACAAACTAATAATGTCTTATTAAAACCTTGTCAAGAAAACTCATGGGGACAAAACCTAAACAAATGAAAAAGAGAGTGAGTGCATATTATATTGTATCTTGATGTAGATACTCTTCCTGATGAAATTATCCATCTGATAAGAAATTAACTGGATTTCTCACAAACATAACGCATTCCAATGTCATATACCAAGTTCTTGAATGTTGATGATGGTAAAACTTTTGTGAATAGATCTGTAAGATTGTCACTATATCGTATTTGCTTTACTTCAATTTGATGACTCTTTTGGAGTTAATGATTGTACAAGAACTTTGGGGAAATATACTTGATTCAATCACCTATGATAAACCCTTCTTTAATTGGTGTAATATAAGCAGCATTATCTGCAGATACGGTTATTGATGAATTTGTAATCAAAGATAGTATTCAAATATCTCGGATGTGATAGACTACAGACCTTAGCCACACGCATTCCCAGCTTGCTTCATAGAGTGCAAGTATCTGAGAATGATTGGAAGATTTATCAATCAAAATCTACTTGGTAAATTGCCATGAAATCGTTGTGTCAAAACATGTGAAAACATACCTAATATGTGAATGTGCCTTGTGAAGATCTGATAGGTATCCAAAATCTACAAATCAGATTAAATGTGGACATGTTGATTTGGGTATTAACATGTCCACATTTAATGTGGACATCTACAATTGATTTGGGTATTAATGTGGACATCTACAATTGATTTGGGTATTACAAGCCCAAATCTATATTCCTCAGAGTTATCATTGGACATGTTTAATATCATTCCAATTTCGTTAAGTTGGTGCAAAACTAAATATTACTAACAAGTTAACTGTAATTGTTTTATCAGGCCTAGTACATTATATTAAGTATAACAAAACACCAATTGCACTTAGGTATGGTACTTTAGGACCAAGAATCGTTTTATTTTTCTGTTTGGGATGAAAGGGATCCTTACTAACATCAAGGGATCGGATGACCGTTGGAGTACTCAACAGATATACTTTATCCATGTTAAATCGTTTGAGGTCCTTTTCGTTATAGGTTGTTTGACGGACAAGAATTATGTTTAACATATGCTCGATCTGCAGGCCGAGATACAACTTTTGTTTTATTGAGATCTTTTGTGACACCCCAAAATCGGGGTCCTTTATTAACCATTGAGCATCTGTCAACCAGTGGAAATAACCGTGCTTGTCGAACGTCCCGACATTATGTTGATCGTATTCCCTTAACCGGGATTATAACTCACACGTGTAACCCGTGTTCCTTTAATCATGTAACCCAACCGAGATCCAATGTGCCTCAATATACCTCATTTAATGTCCATTTGTATCATTGGAACTAAAGCAATTAAAGTTCAAAAGCGTAGCAAAAAAAATTAAAATTTATGATTTTTCAAAAGGGTACCAGTACCCGTACCCTATTGGACAATGTCGTACCTGTACGTGTACCGATACGGTTTGTCCAGATTTGCTTGTTTGACCTATATTTCATTTTCAATATATTCCAAACCTTTACAAAACCAAACCAAACTTATACATCATATATTTGTACATCAAACATGATTAATACAAGTTCTATTAAAATCATTTTATAGATTTACATGTCAAAACATAATTTTGACAAATGTTTTACATAAATTTGGATTTAAGGCTAGAATCTAGCCTCTCTTCACCCTTGAGACTCCAAATGAGGGTGGTCCACCGATGTGCATCCCACACCTAAAATGTGTTACCATATAGGGTGAGCCACACTTAATAAAGTATCCTCTATAGAGGTTACTCCACCCCTAAATGCACATGAAATGTTCTCATTCAACAACAACAATCCATAACATTCCAACCAAGAATATGCATTCAATGTGGAATTTATAATGTCATGCCATGAAATGAGATAAGACTCATTCATGCACTTTAACCCGAGCCCTCACCAGCACCCACAACACAATGAAATGCACGTGTGTAAAACCTTCATCATTGACGAAGTTCTTCCAATACTTGTTTGAAATAAAAGTCACGTGTTTATAAAATCAAGCATTGTTGGATATTGTACATTCAAGATTACGTTTCTACCAAAATCTTGTGTCTTTGTTGGGCAACGGATTTTAGAATTGCACCATCGGTTCCGTATGCCTAATTCACTTTTTTGGACTTGTACCGACAGAAATGAATAAATCATTAACCGGGTCATGCACACGAGGGATCTTCTAGCCCTTCTTGTTGTACCCGACACAAATTTTTCCTTGCATGCAACCATGTGCATCTGTTGAACCTTGATCCAACGGTACCGAGCCCACATATCAACCACCAAGTATGGTATTTGATCATTCATGCACTCACACACCCACACTCATGACTCGTGCCCATGAATGTGATGTCAATGCTATGCCCAAATTACAATGCATGTCAAATGAGCAATTTTCACGTATCAACATATACCATGACAATTTATATCATATGCAAATAATTTCTATGAACTATCATATGTCCACATGTCAGCAACAATGCCTAAGCATGTTACTTCAATTGCATCAAAACAACAATTTTAATCACTCAAGGCATTTCATCAAACACCTTCAAGGCATTAAACATATTAAACACATATCATACCCCAAACTATCACCAAGTTACAAGAACATACAAGTAATTTCCTTACATCAAATTCAAGCTAGAATTCAACATCAATCATTTCAAAACCAACTTCCTCATTTTCATGACTGTAGATATGTGTTAGGCCAATTTTAATATCAAACTTTGTCTATCAACACCAAAGGGTGTAATAAAACTAAAGTAGAAAGAAGTCTACCTCTTGAAGTGTGTATCAAAGTATAAAGCCTTCAAGAACACCAACCAAGCCTAAAACTCTTGATTTTCTTAAATCTCCTTTTTGGATCTTTGGTGAAATTCCTCGTTCTTGGTGTGGTTGTGTAGCTCTCGTCAATGTGATCGACTTTAATTCTTAGCTCGACGGAATCCGACCGACGGAACTCCGTGAATCGAAGGAAGAAATTTGATTTTCTCTCTTTTCTCTCTCTTTCTCCCCAACTTTGAGGACCAGCTGAATATCAACAGATATTTGTCCCAAATATCTGATTTTAGTCTGTATTTATAAATTCAAAGACTTGGCTCGAGTCGCGCCACTCGCCCCTCACTTATCGGGGTTTGTTTTTGCCCCGAAACGATTTATTTTATTCTGATTTAAGTTCAAATTAATTTTATTTAAAATTTTTTTCAATTATAAGAAAAATTATAATTTTCATTTTTACGGACCTTTATGAGGTCATTGGACACAATCGTCTCGTAAAACTTATTTTTCAGAAAAATTTAAATTTATCCGGATTTTACATTCGTCCTTCCTTAAAAGAATTTCGTCTTAGAAATTCACACACAGATGCACACGCAATCACATGCATATGTGACAATCATTTAATACCAAATGATTATAAGAATGTACCCATCCTCAAATAAGAAAGGATAATGGGTAAGTATAGTGTGCTCGAGCTTCCACCTCGCCTCATCCACTCGTCGGTGCTGCCATAGCACCTTTACTAGCCTCACGGTCTTGCCTTGTAAAACTTGATCCTGGCTATCCATGATACGCACCAATCCCTCCTCGAAGGTACCATCCGCATCAACAACAAGCTCGCCCCAATCCACCATATGAGTCAGATCTGGGTTATACTTCTGGAGCATAGAGATATGAAATACATCATGAACACCCGATAGATTTGGCAGTAACGCCAATCGTTAAGGAACTGTACCCACCCTCTCGAGTATCTCGAAGTGCCCGATATACCTCAGCAACAACTTTTTTTGGTTGCCGAACCTGACCACCTCTTTTTTAGGCATCCTTTCAGGAAGAAATGATCTCCCACCAAAAACTCTAGAGGTCACCGTCGTTTGTGGGTGTAGCTTTTCTGTCAGCTCTAAGCCATGCGAAGACGATTCCGTATCAAGTCCACCTTCTCTGAGGTGTCCTAAACAAATTTCGGACACGTAGAGGATCTCTCCCTACCTCCGTCCGAAAATCAAAGAATGACAAGGCCTCTCATATAGTGTCTCATAGTGCATCATCTGTATGCTCTCATGATAACTATTGTTATAGGTGAACTCCACCAGGGGTAAATGCTCTTCCTAACTGCCCTTGAAATCTATAACGCATGCTCATAGCATGTCCTCTAACGTCTGGATGATTCTCTCCGACTGATCGCCCGTCTTGGGATGAAAAGTAGTGTTCATCATCAACTGTGTCCTCCTGGCTCGCTGGAAACTCTCCTAAAAATGATCCGTAAACCTTGGATCCCAATGTGATACAATAGATATGGGCACCCCATGCAACCAGACAATTTACTGTATATACAACGTGAAGAATTCCTCCAGTGTGAAGGTCATCCGCATGGCAAAAAAGTGTGCCAACTTCATAAGTCAGTCCACTATCACCCATACCACGTCATGTCCCCGCGATGTTCGTGAAAAGTGAGTCACAAAATCCATCGTGACATGTTCCTACTTCCACTCAGCTACCTCCAATGACTGGAGTAACCCTGCTGGTCTCAGTGTTTAGCTTTCACCTGTTGACATCTGAAACATCGGTTGACAAAGTCACCCACTTGTCTCTTCATTCCACTCCAGTAATACTGGCGACGAAGATCATGATATATCTTTGTTCCGCTTAAAGGAACTAAAAAACGAGAGCAGTGGAACTCCCTAAGGATTTCTTCTCTCAAATCCACAGACTGGGGAACCGAAGATTGCCATCAGAGTGAATGACCCACCCCTTATCACTTGCACCTGACTGTACTCGGTCCTTAACGGATAATATCTCTGTATCCCACCCCTGAGACTCAATCGCTCGGCTCAGTAGGGAAGGCATAGCCATCTAACTCCTCAAAGTACTTTGAATCTGCCCCATATAAGGTAGCCCGAACTATCCTATAGTCTCAAGCATATGCCACTCTCAAGAAGCCACACTAGCCAAGACTCCCTATGACTTCCGGCTAAGTGCATCAACCACCATATTTGCCTTATCGGGATGGTAATGCAAAGTAAAGTCATAGTCTTCTAGATATTCCTTCCACCTACGTTGTCTCATGTTGAGGTCCTGATGTTTAAAGATGTACTTCAGACTTTTGTGGTCCGAAAATACCTCAAATTGTTCACTAGATAGATAGTGGCGCCAAGCCATAAAAACAAAGACAATGGCCGCCAACTCCATGTCATGTGTGGAGTAATTTTGCTTGTGGTTCTTTAACTGTCGAGAACCATAAGCCACTACTCTCCCTGACTGCATCAAAACGCATTCAAGTCCGTCCTTAGAAGCATCACAATATACTGTGTATCTTTGTCCCCTCTCTAGGACTATCAGAATAGGTGCTGAAGTAAGCCTCCTCTTCAACCCTTGGAATGACTTTTCACACGAGTCATTCCACCCAAACTTGATATCTTTTGGAGTCAACTTGGTCATAGGTGCAGCTAATCGGGAGAAGTCCTTAATGAACCTCCTGTAATACCCTGACAATCCCAAGAAATTGCATATTTCAAAGGCTGACTTCGGCCTCTCCAAATTCATAACTACCTCAACTTTCTCCGGGTCTACGGATACACCCGAAGCCAACACCATATGTCCCAAAAAAAATTACCTCAGTAAGCCAAAATTCACACTTACTAAATTTGGCGTACAAGTAATGGTCTCCCAAGGTCTGGAGAACAACCCTCAAGTGACCCTCATGCTCCTCCTCAGACTTGGAGTAGATCAAGATGTCGTCAACAAAGACCACGACGAACTGATCTAAGTAGGGTTGGCACACCCTATGCATGAGAACCGTAAATGCCACCGGAGCATTCGTCAATCCAAAAGGCATAACCATAAAGTCGAAATGCTCATACCGTATCCTAAACATTGTCTTAGGAATATCTGTCTCCCTAATTCTCAATTGATGATAACTAGTGCAGAGATCTATCTTGGAGTAGACCCGCGCTCCTCTCAGTTGATTAAACAAATCATCAATCTGCGGCAAAAGATACCTATTCTTGACATCTGTGCATATTCGAACGGTTTTGTCCTTCTTCTTGGAAAATAACACCAGAACGCCCCAAGCTGAGGTGCTCGGTCTAATAAAACTCTTGTTCATAAATTCTTGCAATTGGACCTTGAGCTCTTGTAACTCAGTAGGTGTCATCCTATATAGAGTCATAAAAAATGGGTGATGTACCGGGTTGTAACTCAATGGTGAAGTCTACATCTCTATGTGGAGGTAATCCTAGTAGTTTATCTGAAAAAATATCCTCATACTCACAAACCACCGAGGTAGACATAACTCTTGTCTCACCTCGTCCTTTAGGGTAAGACTTGCTAGTCAACTTATCAACTGCCCGTGTCAACGACATTCATACACTGCTTGGGGTAAAACACTATGCTTTTCCATTTGGAACTTGAAACAAACACCATCTGGCGTATAAGTGGTGACCCTCTTTTGATCACAATCTATAACAACACGATGTGTCGTCAACCAGTCCATTCCAAGGATAACATCAAACTTCGACATGTCCATGACCCTAAGGTCCACGGTGAGTAAAGTCTCCAAGATTTTTAACTCACAACCCCGACATATCTGATCAATCCTCACCCTAGCTCCTAGGAGAGAACTCACATGTAATGACTTTTTCATGGTTTCAAGCTCTGAGCCCAAATCATTCACACATGTAAGATAATAATAGAGTATCACATATAGTATCTCAAGATAGGGATCAAGTCCAAACTTTAATATTTCTCTCGTTGTCTCATTAGTAGTGCTTGTGCCACCTACTAGTAGACATCTAGACATTGAACTATACCGTTCATCCCTTTCTCCGAACCCCAAGGTTATGTTTTCTAACCCTAGTGTTTCTTCTTTCATATAGATCTCACCATGCATATAATTCATATAACATTTAGCAAGTAAAGAACATAACATGAAATGCACAATAAATGCAATGGTCTAGACCCAATGCCCATCAAGCCTTAGATAATTTGTATACCTATGCTCTAATACCAAGTTGTGACACCCCAAAATTGGGGGTCCTTTATTAACCATTGACCACCCGTCAACTTGCAGAAATAAGCATGCTTATCGCACGTCCCGACATTAAGTCGATCGTATTCCCTTAACTGGGATTATAACTCACACATGTAACCCGTGTTCCTTTAATCATGTAATCCAACTGAGGTCCAATGTGCCTCAATATACCTCATTTATTATTCATTTGTATCATTGGAACTAAATAAATCAAAGTCCAAAAGCATCGAAAAAAATTTAAAATTTCTATTTTTTTTAAAGGGTACTGGTACGCGTACCTTATTAGACAACGCTGTACCGGTACGGTTTGTCTAGATTTGCCAGTTTGACATGTTTTTCATTTTCAATCCATTCCAAACCTTTCCAAAACCAGCCTAAACTTATATTTCATCAATTTGTACATCGAACATGATTAATACATGCTCTATTACAATCATTTACATAGATTTACATGTCAAAACATAATTTTCACAAATGTTTTACAAAAATTTGGATTTAAGGCCATAATTCGACCTCTCTTCACCCTTGAGACTCCAAATGAGGACCTTCTATCGGTGTGTGTCCAGCACCTGAAAAGTGTTCCCATATAGGGTGAGCCACGCTTAATAGAGTATCACATACAAAGACTACTCCCCCCTAGGTGCACATGAAATGTTCTCATGCAACAACAACAATCCATAACATTCTAAGCAAAAATATGCATTCAATATGGAATTTATCATGTCATGCCAAGAAATGAGAGGAGACTCACTCATGCGCTTTAACCCGAGCCCTCACCGGCTCCCACAACACATTGCAATGCACGTCTGTAAAACCTTCATTATTGATGAAGTTCTATAACACCCCGCATTTTCTTTTATATATGTATGTATACAGATATATAGTAAATAATTGTTGCAAAAATGTGGATATGTGTAGTGAAGAGTGTTTGAATTTGGTAGATTGAAAAAGTAGAGATTTAGAATGTTAGTGGAAATAATAGTTGAAATTTAGTTTTAATAAGTGAAAATATGAAATTTTAGGTCCTAGAACTTGTATTAAATAGGTTTGATGTAGAAATAAGCATTGGAGAGGTTTGGGATGGATTTGGTTGGCTTAGGAATGGATTGGAAAGGGAAAAAGGGATGAAATAGGCTGTGAACAGTGCACTGACTGCAACTTCAAGCGCGATTTAGACCTTGATGCAGTTAATATCTCTCAAAACTCAAATCATGAAAGTTGTAGAGCTCTTTCTTATCATTCCATATCATCTTGATTCATCTCAATCGGAGCTCGGATGAGAAATTTAAGCCCAGATAATGAAGCGATATCAAAATAGTCCCATTTAGCTTGAATAGTGCACGTGAACAATACACAAGCTGGCTCGATTTAGACCTTGATTCAGGCAATATCCATCAAAACTAAAAGCATGCAAGTTGTATAGCTATTTCTTAGAATTCTATACCATCATGAATCATTTCAATCGGAGCTCGAATGAGAGAGTTATGCCCATATAACAAAATGATGTCCAAATAGTCTAATTAACTTCGTTTTGCATTTAACGTCTCCATTTAACTCCTAAATCAAAATATAAGAATAATGAGTACATTTAGGCTTCAAATAAGTATAAATGTACATTTAGGCATCATGTTTCGGGTGTACGTTGACTTTGATTTTGAGATAAATCATAAAAATAAATATTTTTAGGTTAAAATAACATTAAAAATGAATCCGAAATGTCAAAAAACCTTAGAATAATCATATGAATCAAATTAGAATATTTAGTGGCAAAATCTTAATTTGGATACAGCCCATGAACAGTAAAATTTGGGATTGGTGTGCCTTAAAACCCATTTTTCTCCCATTCTACCACTCCACTCTCACCCCAACCCCCTTAGAACCCTAGAAGAAGATAAAGGAGAAGAAGAAGGGAAGAAAAGAGGTCACTAGAGCTTGGGTTTGACTTGGAACTTTGAATTCAAGGTTGGGGATTTCTTCCTATTCTCTTTCATTGAGGCTAGGGCTATTAGATATACATGTTTTAACTCTCATTAGTATGTATTTGCTATGGGTTCTTTATTTCTTGGTTTCCTCACAATTATTATCATGTTTTACATAAAGTTAGGGTTGATACCCATTTTTCTTAATTCAAAAACCTAGATTTCAAGGGTAATGGATTCCCCTCTTAAATTCTTCCTTTAATGTTGATGGTGGAACTTTAGAACTTTGTGTTGAGTGATAAAATAATATTATGGTTGATTTCTTACAATTTTTCTTAAGTGGTTATTAAAAATGTCACATGCCAAATTTGGGGATTTTTTCGAGATATGCTCATAAATTGGAGATTTGTGGAATTGTTGGTTATTTGAGAAAATTGTTGACTTTGTATTGCTTGTATGGTTGTTGGGACGAACAACGGTGAGAGGTTCCTTGTAAGGATGTTTAAGAAACCAATCCTTGAGGGTGAGAGGTTCCTTGTAAGGATGTTCATGCCAAAAGAGGACAGTATGTGATTTTCTCAAGAGGTTCCTTGTAAGGATGCTTGAGACACCAAGCCTTGAGGGTGAGAGGTTCCTTGTAAGGATGATCATGCCAAAAGAAGACAGTATGTGATTTTCTCAAGAGGTTCCTTGTAAGGATGCTTATGTTTGTCCAAACAACTATACAAGAATACAATACCAACTATTCTCTCAAATACCCAACAATTCCACAAGTCTCCAATTTACAAGCAATTTTCAAGAAAAATCCTCAATTTACTAGCAAATTCTAACAATCCACAATACTCACAAGTGATATTCTCAATAGAAAAAATTTAATAATAATAAAAAATACAAGAGATTATCAACAATTTCATTTTAATTCTCAACACAAAGCACTAGAATTTTCAAAACCAAGATTAAGGGAATATAGAGAGAGAAATCCCCATTCCTCAAAAACTAGGATTTTTATGGTTCTCCCACCATAACTTTACTCAAAACATGATAAAGGTTGCAAGAATTTTAAGAAACAAGGAACACATAGTAAATACATGTCATTAAGAGTCAAAACATACATATAAATTAACCCTAACATCAATGAACAAGAATGGAAGAAAAATCTCTACCTTAAATCAAAGTCTCAAACCAAAATCCAAGCTCTAGAGACATCCTTCCTCCCTTTTCTCCTTTCCTCTATCTTCTCTTAGGGTGCTAAGAGGTTTGGGGTGAGAGATGTGAAGAAAAAATGGAAGCAAAGGGGCTGAAATCTGGGTTTAAACCCAGCAGTCCCGTTTGTTTTTACTGTTCATGGGCTGATTTGGGTTTTTTTCTAAATTTACGGTTTTACCACTAAAAACTCCAATTTGATCCATATGACTATCTTAAGGTTTTTCGATGCTCCGTATTCATTTTTAATGTTATTTTAACCTAAAAAATTTATTTTTATGATTTATCTCAAAATTAAAATAAATTTACACTCGAAACACTAAAATTACTATTTTATTCTTCCAAACCGCTATATGTGTTATTCTTGCGGTTTCAATATACATATGGTTTATTCTTTAGTCATTAAATATATAAGAATCACTAAAAAAGTATATTACTATATTAATATAAACATATGGGGGTTTACACCTTCAAAGCTTAAGAAGAAAACACAACACTTTACTATCCAAGGAACACCACGGTGCAGATTTTTGGTCAACTTCGGAGAATAAACTGTTTTGACTCAGGTATTTCTAATATGTGTGACCTATATGGTTGGAAATATATACAAGTTAGGGTTCTAACAAAAATAACGGTGCGTAATTTGGACTTTCCAACAAAGAGTTATGATCAAATTGGTGAAAGGCAGTCTACCGGACTGCTTGGTTCTTCTATACTTGTCTAACTTGAGTTTGGGTGTCTTTTGTCACAAATCCTATCTCATACCCATCTCCAATATAGGTAGTATGACTTTCATAAGGATCCATGTCTAGCATCATTCATTAACCAAAATCAAATTATCATCCGTCTCCTAGAATTCATTATGTTTATTTTTATTTTTTAACCCAAAAAGATATAATAAATTAGATGGGTAAATATAAAAATCATCTGGGTCATTGGGTCGATTCGTTAATATTTAAGAAGAGTCAAATTTTTTATTATTATTATTAACATTTAAGACTTTCCTAATAGGACTAGTTCACAATAAATATGTCTTAGATATTTCCTATTTAGTGAAGAACTAAATTTGGTAAGTTTCATAATTAACTTTTAGCAACTTTGCCTAGTGATCGTTAGATCATGATCTAACGGTCTACATAAAAGGTACCCACTAAAGGTTATGGTGTAGAGTCTCCATGACCGCGCTACTCTCTTTCTCCCTCTCTTTCTCTCTCTCTATATATATATATATATATATATATTAAAATATAAAGCATGTTTGATAACAATTTGAAATAGAGTGAAATTTTTTTAGACAATTCCAATAGACTCTTTATTTAATAACAAAAGAGTAATGCTATTAAGACCTAAAAAACTAACATAATTTACTGACTTCAATAATTATCAAATGATAAAGTCCCAATAAAGAATTGCAATAGTTACGGTCACAATAATTCTATTGGATCATGTCAATGCCACATTTTTAGGTCAATAAATTAAGTTAAATTTTTGTATTTCAATAACACTATTCATAACAAAATAGCCTTATAGTAAATAGCATTTAATGAAGAATATATATATGCATTATCATTTTATTCTTTAAAAATAATTTAAAGATTAAGTTGTGCTCTCTAAATTTGAAGAGTTACATTAAGCTCTTTATTTCGGCTAGTCTAAATAGATTGTCAATTGGAGCTTGAGTTTTTATGATTTGGTTCTCTTAAATAATGAGTTGAGCAATAATAGAGAACCTATAGGAAATGTTCATAGGATTAAAAAGTTGTTTAGATTGGATCCAACCGTCCCCAATAGTTGGTACGAATCGATTTGAATTGACCCAACTAATAAGATTTTATTTTTTAAAATTAGACATCAAAAATTAAACATATTATGCTACGAGCATTTCCAATCATTACTCAAATTTTTATTCAAATTTAAATTAACATTTGAGTAAAAAAGTTCGATTTGATATAAAGGGCCCAATAGACAACCACAAATTTAAAGAAGGAGAAACTCAAATTTAAAGCAAGGCAACCACAAATTTAAAAGAAGATAAACTCAAATTTAAAAGAGAGTAAAGATGACTATTGGATCTTTAAAAGATGATAAAATCTTACCATGAAAGAGTTGGGTAAGGATTTAAGTCTCTTTTAATTTGAGTGAAAAAAATAAGTCTCCCTTAATTTGGTATAAATTTGAGTCAAAAATTAGAGCAAGTTTTTGAATTTTTTTACTCAAATTTAAATTTGAGTTTAAATTTAAATCAATGTTGAAGATGCCTAATATTGCAAGAACCGTATTGAGATTTCCTATTTGATAATGAGCTTAGTTTGGTAGATTCATGCATTTAATTTGGATTAATCACAAATTGTAAGGTGAAAGATCTCTTGAATCTCAATTTGTACCAAAAATAAAAAAAATTTAATTTACACTCTCAAATATATAAATTTGTATCAACATCGTCCAGTTTGTCATCTAAAATTACATGTAAACTCCCTCATATTTGTCACTTAATCAATTGGACCCCTCACTTTTGAAAGATTACAACTAATAGAATTCAAATATGACTAAAAGTGTTCCCCCAATTAGGCATCCAAATAATTATGATCAAGCAATGTATTGCTTTGAAAATAAAGAACATTATATAATATCAGCACTCTTGAACATTATATAATACCTGTTTTATATTGGGTATTCAAAGGGTAAGCTTGATTTTGAGCTTTAGAGTATAACGGGCCATAAAATAAAAGGTAATATAAAATTATATTTGTTTATTAGTATGACATCATATTTTTTTATGGTTTCAATAACTAATATTGACAACAAGGGGTTATGTGTTATATGCGTACAAATGTCATGTGGTGTAAGTGTAGTATTCTTAATTTAAGGGGTCCAGTAATTGAATAACAAATCTGAGGCAGTCTAAGTTTAATTTATCCATTTATTTTTAGTTGGCAAATTGATGGTCATTAACTTCAGGTGTATATTGATATAGATATATATTTTTGAGTTATAAATTGAGATTTTTTATCTTTGATAGTATAAATTAAAATTCAAAAAATCTTTTGAGGTACACTTTGCAATTAACCCTTTAATTTTGGTCATCTTTAGCTAGTTGCCATTTTAAACATTCTTGGCATACATTGCCCCGGCCCATCAAACTCTGATATCTCTGTGACCAAGTGTTCACGCTTCACTGAATTGATAACATGGCGGTGGATAATTTCAGTGGTGGTTGTTGGAGAGAGATAGGGAGCTTTAGTCTCCACGTCCTCACTGGTCGATGGTTCATGTTCTTTGCTTCGCTGCTGATCATGTCCGCCTCCGGTGCATCATTCATGTTCGGCCTCTACTCCGGCGAAATCAAATCATCACTTGGTTACGACCAAACAACCCTCAACCTCCTAAGCTTCTTCAAAGACTTAGGTAGCAACGTCGGAATCATCTCGGGACTCATCAACGAGGTCTCACCGCCGTGGGTGGTTCTCTCCATGGGCGTCGCTATGAACTTCTTCGGCTACTTCATGATATGGCTCGCCGTCACGGGAAAGTTTTCCAAACCCCGTGCTTGGCAGATGTGTTTATATATATGTCTTGGTTCAAGTTCTCAATCATTTGCCAATACTGGGGCTTTAATCACCGGCGTTAAGAACTTTCCGGAGAGCAGAGGCATTGTTTTAGGCCTCTTGAAGGGTTTTGTTGGCCTGAGTGGTGCTATAATCACACAGCTATACCATGCTTTTTATGGACAAAATTCCAAGTCTCTGATCTTACTGATCGGTTGGCTTCCGGCGGCGATTTCGTTTATTTTTCTGAGAACAATCCGTATCATGAAGGTTGTTCGACAAGTTAATGAGGTCAAGGTCTTCTATAATCTTCTCTACATCTCTCTTGGTCTTGCTGGTTTTCTTATGGCCATCATTATCTTACAAAATAGGCTCACCTTCAATCGGATTGAGTATGCCGGAAGTGCCTCTGTTGTACTTATTCTCCTCTTTGCTCCGGTGGGCGTTGTTATCAGAGAAGAGTTCAAGCTGTGGAAAACCAAGAAACATGTGGTAGATGATTCTTCTCCATTGAAAATAATCAATGAAAAACCATGTGCAATTGAATTAGCACCACCAGGAACACCGCCGCCGCCGCCAGTCGGAGATCCAACAAGTCCTGAAAAGCCTGTTCCGTGCATGACTAACTCGTTCAATCCGCCGGAAAGAGGTGAGGACTACACCATTTTGCAAGCACTTTTTAGCATCGACATGTTGGCTCTCTTCGCCGCAACAACTTTTGGTGTTGGCGGGACATTGACCGCCATTGATAATTTGGGTCAGATTGCCAAGTCTTTAGGGTACCCAAATGCTAACACAAGCACATTTATATCCCTAGTGAGCATATGGAATTATCTTGGCCGAGTCGTATCGGGCTTCACTTCTGAAATCCTCTTGGCAAAGTATAAATTCCCGCGTCCCCTAATGCTAACATTTGTGCTTCTTTTCTCATGTGTTGGGCATCTTCTCATAGCCTTTGGCATACCCAATTCTCTCTATGTTTCTTCTATTATTCTGGGGTTCTGCTTTGGAGCTCAATGGCCATTAATTCTCGCAATGCTATCGGAGTTATTTGGGCTTAAACGCTACTCCACATTGTGTAATTTTGGTGCTGGAGCAAGCCCTGTTGGGGTTTATATTCTCAATGTTAGAGTGGCTGGTCATCTGTATGACAAAGAGGCTTTGAAGCAAATGGCGGCGAAGGGGCTTCTCCGGCAAGCCGGGGAGGACTTGACGTGCACCGGAGTGGAGTGTTACAAAGTGGCTTTTCTGGTTATCACGGCAGCCACACTGGCCGGGTGTATGTTTTCGTTTATTTTGGTGATTAGGACTAGAAAATTTTACAAAGGAGACATATACAAGAAGTTTAGGGAGCAGGCAAATGGGGCCGCCACCACAAGCACCGAGCATCAGTAGATGAAATGGGTGCAAACATTGGAATCTAACCATGACAAGAAAGGTCTTTCGGTCATTCAGCCAACCAGAATACTTTTTTTCCTGGCTAATGAGTCCAGGAAAGGTCATTCATTTACCACTACTTTTACTCCTCCATCTGATTCAGCTTTTGTCATATAGTTGTTGGATTTCCTTCCTTCTTGTTTTGGGGCACAAAAGCAGAGGTAATGTTCGACAGCACGCCATTTTATTTGTAAAATGATTTGGTTTGACTCGAAATAACATCCCCTATTATACACTAGAGTCGAACCCCTTTTGAGCATGCTCAACCATTTCTTACTGTAATTATAAATTTATTTTTCAATTATCGTAATTATTATAAAACCATGATTTAAATTCAAGTTTTTAATGTAAAAAATTATTTGCAAAATATCAATAAGAATTTTTTTTTTAACTGCGCTCTTAGGAAAAATTTTGGCAGATTAAAAAGAATAAATTTAATTGAAAATTACACCGGTTGAGAAATTGGTTCCCAACAGTACTGACTTCTCAAGATAATGCTTAGCTGATAAAATCTGGAAACCTCTCGTACCTCACAACCTAAAATCTCATTAGTAAATAAGGTCAAGTTGCGACTCTCCGAGAATCTAATCCTATAATCAGTACGTGGAACATAAAATTTTACATGAAAATCATAGGCTACAGGACTTAACAACTGCCGTATATTGCTTCTGCACAAAAAAATATATTAGAATAACTCAAAAACTGTAGATTACGCCTTCCTTTAAAGCTAAAAACAAATTATTTGTGAGATTAAATAGACCAGTTGATGGACAGAAGCCAGCAGGACTTGTTTGGAAACTGCAAATATTGAAAATCACTTGCAATCCAATAACAAAGCCAAACCTAAAATGACCCAAACCCAGTTTCATCTAGTCTCTCTTATGGCACCCATGTGTTGAAGCTCAATAAAATATCAAAATAAAGATTAGTTGCACCAAAACAAAAGCAAAACGATAGACTGGTAGTTCAGATTCTTTGTGCAGGAAAGTCCAAAAGCAAATGGCTTACCAGAAAAACCGGATACACCATAGCGAAACCAAATGTCTGTTCATCAGACCTTGTTCAACACTTGGGCCCACAACGGTCAGGATGAGCATTAAACTTATGAGTAACGTTATGTTTACCAAAATTTTTATCAAATAATTTTTTTATCAAACAACTCTATATCCAATCAAACATTTTGATGAGTATTTGGTGGGTCCAAACCACAAGAGTTATGTGCTCAAATTTCAACTATTAAGGGATTAAATGCACCATGACATGTGTGGAATGAAATTGTTGCCCTTCGTTTTCTCCAAGAAATTTTCAAATATCGTTTGGCAACTTCAATTCAAAGAGAGTAATGTTACATAGACTCAAAAATTATACTTATGTAGTTGCTGATGTGTATTAGCCATGGAATCAATTTCTTTCCCAACAAATTTAAAAAAATCAGATTTTAAATAAGAGAATCAGATTTCATTCTCTTCATCAACAAACCCAAACCCTTCCCTCTTCCATCTTCCTTTTTTCCTCCTTTTCGCCTTCTCCCTTCCCCTTCATTAAATTAGCCGTAGGCTTTCTCCATCGACATACCCAAGAACTGGGCTTAACAACTCCAGCAATCGACATCAACCAAGGACCCAGACCTCGCCTTTAAAAAACCCAGTTCATATTTTTTCCTACTTTCGCCATGGTCACACATCTCCTCCCCTCTTCACCACTTCGGTAGAATAGACAATCGTTTCAAAGCCTTTTGGGTTTGTCAAAATCGATGCTAGCAACAACACAATAGGAGACCATTTCTTCGATCAAGGTTTTTCTAATTGTTTCTATGACGCCCCTAAAACCGGGGGGTCCTTTTTAAACCGTTGACCAACCGTCAACCCTCGAAAATACCCGTGAATGCCGCACAATCCGACATCACGCCAATAGTACCCCTTTTACCAGAATTATAACTCACACGTGCTACCCGTGATTCCTTTAATCATTTAATTCAACAAAGGTTCTATGTGCCTCAATGTATCTCATTTAATGATCTTTTATATCATTTAAACTAAAAGGATCAAAGTCCAATGCATGACAAAATAATTTTAAAATTTCAGATTTTTGGAACATCTTCCGGAAGGTTTTCATCGACCTTCCAGAAGGTTTTGCCTACTGGAAAAGTTCTTTTGGAAGGTTTTCATCAACCTTCCGGAAGGTTTTACCTTACGAAAAATATTTTCATTAACCTTCAAGATCTTCCGAAAGGTTTTGATCAACCATCCGGAAAGTTTTGCCTACTGAAAAAGTTCTTCCGAAAGGTTTTACCTTCTGGACAGAAATTTACATTAACCTTCCGGAAGGTTTTCATTGACCTTCCGTAAGGTTTTGCCTGTGTTTTCACGAATCCTTCCTTATTCATTTCCAATCAATTCCACAACCAGCCAAAACATGTTTATTAAGGTTTTTCCACCTAAAACATGATCCATACTAGTTCCATTACATACAATTTCATATATTTACACATCAAATGGAATTTTTACAAAAATTTTACAAAATGAACTATAAAAGCCACAAGTCGACTTTCCTTCATCCTTGAGGCTCGAAATGGGTACCGTCCACCCGTGTAAACCCCGCACCTGAAATATTTTCCCACAAAGGGTGAGCCACGCTCAATAGGATATCTCCTAAATAGGCTACTCCCCAACTTAAGTGCATATGAAATGTGCACATACAACATTTAATGAACAATAATCATCCTAAGCAAGAATATGCAATTTAAGATTTGAATTTCACCATGGCATGCTATGAAATGAGATGAGACTCAACCATGCCCTTAAACCCGAGCCCTCATCGGCTCCTACCACACAATGTATGTCAATGTATGATAAATTCGTCATTGATGTTGTACATCATATGACAATTTTATAACAAAACTCATGTGTCTTTACTAGGTAGCGGACTTTTGGTATCGTACCGTCGGCTCCGCACACCGATACACTTTTTTGGACTTGCACCGATGGAAGTGTATAAACCAGTGGCCGGGTCTTACACCCGAGGGAGAGTCTATCCCTAATTACTATACTCGACACAAGTTTTTCTTTTTCATGCAACCGTGCGACTCTGTTGAACCTTGGTTTAACGATACCGAGCCCACTCATCATCCACCAAGTATAATGTTTGATTTGACCATGCCTACACCACCCACACTCATGCCCAAATGCCCATGAATGCTATGTTCCCATGTAAATGCAATGTAATGTCTAATTGCAATATTATCACCGTGTTCAATATGTAATAAAAGTTATATGAACAAACTCATCATAAATCAACACCCATGGTAATTTACATTAAAAGCATATAAATACCATAATTGATCTCAATGTCAATTTCTCTTGACAACATGTATATATTAACCTCTCATTCAACCCATTTTTCAAGGCATGTGGTAAACACACAACATGCCCACAATCAACATTTTTCTACCAAGAATTTCCATTTCTACATTTCTCAAGAAACCACTATCAAGCAATTTCTATATATCAAAGTCAAGATAGAAATTATTCTATCCAATTCCAAAATCCATTTCACCAAATCAACACAATAGGCAAGTGATACATATCTCTATCAACTTACCCATTCCATATAAACCTCCGAGGTTGGAAATAAGATTAAATAGGAGAGAACCCTACCTCTTGTAGCCTGAAGAATGCCCTTAGGAAGCTCCAAGAACCAAAAACAAGTTAGAACTCCATTTTCCCTAAATCCCGTTTCTTGGACTTCGATGGAAACCCTCATTTTTGGCGTAGCCCTCGAAAAGGAGAATGACTTTCCCTCTTGGCCTGAACGGATCCGAGCGTTAGAATCCCGTAGATCTTATAGAGAAGGTGGAGAAATTTTCTCTTTTCCCTCTCTTCTCTATCGGCTAACGGCTGAACAAAGAAAAAATGGGGCAAAATCAGATTTCCCTCTTTATTTATATTTCTCAATACTTGGCCCACAACGTGTCATACAAACCTCTATTTTTCGGGTCCGTTTTCACCCCGAAACGATTAAATTTTGCAATGGTTTAAGTTCAAAATATTTTTACCTTGTCTTGAGTTCATTTATTTTCAAAACTCATAATATTCCTAAAAATTTCGTATTTGAGTTTTTCGGGGTCGAACCGTCTCGTAAAACGTGAAAAACCAGTTTATCTCAGAATTCGATGAAAATTGACACAGTGACTAGATTTCGCGAGACGAATCCAACGGTGAGTTCCGTTTCATCATCCAAGTTATAGAAAAACTCCAATTTGTGACCTATATTGTAGTGATAAATTACCGTTTTGCCCTTTATTCATAAAAGTTTAAATTTACCTAGGTTTTACAGTCTCCATCTTTTTTTTTCCTTTGTTACATTAGTGTTACAACATACCCATATTTCTCAAGCCCAAATTTTTTACGAATGATTAATCAATTATTTTTATTGTGTTAGGATGTCTTAGATGTGAATTCATTGAAGTGAAAGTGAATCTACATTTGAGTAAGGAGGGGAAAGCTAGATTGGATTGCATTCATAAGTTTTTCAATGAATTATCTAGCAAAAGTCACTTGGCTTTTGAAATTTGTGCTTCGTCAACGAGACACCGTGGCAAAGCTGATTTGTTATGCACAATTCAATTGCTGCCTTAGAAGAAATGATTTGTGAATTGTATATGTTTTGTGTACTCATTCAACTTTGTAAACTCATTCAATTTGGGAGACAATTACACAACTTTTGCCTTTGTGAACTTATTTCAGATTGTATTTTGTCTGTAAGCTTATTCAGTTTGGTAGTGGAATAGTAATCAAAAAAAATACTTTGTATTCTAATAGTCCATTATTCTGATTGTATTCTAACAATCTTGGGAGAGAATTTCTTCCATGTATACCTCTCTTTGTGATTTTGAACTTGTGAGTGAGGTGTCATGTAACTAAACGTTTTTTTTGTATGGTTGACTAAAGTAGCTTTTGAGTGTTAAGCTAATTGTAGAGACTAGGTATAAATAGTAGAATGCAAGATACGAGATCGAAGGAAAGGAATATAAATTGGAGCATAGTTCATTATCAATAATTAACCCACATGTCTGAAACAAATCACTTGTCCCCATAAATTATAGCAAAACTGTAACACCCCGCATTTTCTTTTATATATGTATATAGTTATATGATAGATAATAGTTGTGAAAATGTGGATATGTATAATGATGTAAGAATGAATCACATAGGTTAAAACATTAGAAATGAATAATTGGGAGACAAATGGATTTGAGAAGTTTAAGTTTCAAAGGCGTTTGAGATTGGAAATAGTTATTAGATAAGTTTCAAAATGTTTTTAGGTCAAAATAATGTATCCATTGAATCTAGAAGGTCGAAAAATCTTGAGAGAGGTAATATGAGGTGCATTGGAAGCTTGGACGTACTCTGGAATAAAAACAAAAATTACGTAAATTTCGGGTATAAAATATTTTAGACACCTCTTAGTATTTTGGCCATAACTTATTATCTTTACATCCAATTGATCTGAAATTTTGACAGTAGATAGTACACATCAAGGGCTATAAAAGTGTCTGTAATAAAAATTTTCCAATTCGACCTATAAATGGCTCAACACTGCACTGAAAGTCGAAGCAGTCAAATGGTACCAGTACCCCGAAACCAGTAGCTAAACGGTACCGGTACCGCTTCTTTGAAGCCTTCCGAACAATTAAAAAGTCGGAATTTTGGGTTTTAAAACCCCATTCCAAGCCCTATTTGCCCCATTCTTCATCTCATTCTCACCACAAACATCCTAAAGCCCTAGGAGGAGATAAAGAAAAGGAAAAACACCAAGATCAAGATAGCTTCACACCTCATAAAAATTAAAACCAAAATTTCTCAAGAACACTATTCTTCTCCCCTATTCCTATACCCTTTCACCACACCCTTACCCACATCTCTTAGAAAGAGAAGACAAGAAGGAGAAGGAGAAGGGAGGAAGAAGATATTTGGAGCTTAGATTAGCTCAAAATTTTTGGATTCAAGGTAGGGTTTTCTTCCATTTTTATCCAATGATGTTAGGGTTATTATACATGTATATTTTGACTCTAAATAGTATGTATTTGTTATGGGTTCATTGTTTCTTAGTATTTTTACAAACATTCACATGATTTGAACAAAATAAGGGTTTGAAATCCATTAAACCCTAGTTTTGGGGGAAAATATGGATTTCTCTCTATATCTTCACATCCTCTTGATTTCTAAAATGCTAGAGCTTTGTGTTGGGTATTAAAATGGTAGTATTGATGATCTCATGCCTATTTC
>CM042196.1:11604755-11626920 GCA_023539305.1 Ilex asprella
ATATTCCAATTTAGGCTATTTAGAAAAAGGGCTTCTTCCCCATGCATTATCCCATACCAATGCATCGGCAAGAACGATCCAACTCATAATTCCAGGTATTTTCGGTTCATCCTCGCACCATGTATGATGATTGCTTCTCATGAATCTACCCTACGATTATACCTAGTCCACCAATTACAATCACAATCACAATCACAGTCACAAGTACTTTAGAAAGAGGCGTCTACCATCGCAATGGCAGTGACGAGTCCCTTCCTAGGAAAAGTATACTATCCCTTGTTCGAACTCCAGTGAACGATAGTGGTTGCATTACCAAATGACAACCCACTACAAGTGTTAGGAAACCATCTCACCCCCATTGGGGTAGACTAACCTCTAACACTCTACGGCATCTCTCGAAGGTAATCCAAGTCCATCACAACACCCATACAATGAGGAAACCAAGAATATGCTCAATTCACAACAATTTAAAGAAAAGTTCATCTCTCTTGGAATTTAGGGTTTTTTAGGCAAGAAAATGATTCGAGGGTTAATCAAGCCATACTTTTGTTTAAATCATGGTACTAGTCACAAGATATTGAGAAACAATGATTATATAGCATACATGTATAATTATAAGTGGAAAGATTACATATATATAAGCCCTAGTCTCAATGTAAGTGAATGAGAGAAAACCCCCTACCTTGAATCTTGAAGAACTAGGGTTTGGATCCTTGAATATACCCGTAATCTCTTGGAATCTTCCTTTGATCTTGAGTTCTCTCCTTCTCTCTCAAGTTATCTAGGGTTTAGGATGAGGAATGGACGACTAAGGAGGCGGCCTAAAGTATTTATAGGCCCAAAAGTCGGACCAACGTCGCGATTTAAAACATTCATATTTTTATCGGGTGTACCGATACCCGGTACCGGTACCAAAAACCTTCTGGAGTCGGGGTACCGGTACACAGTACCGGTACCAAAAACCTTCTGGAATCGGGGTACCGGTACCCAGTACCGGTACCATTTGGTACCGGTACCACTCAGTAGACAGATTCTTCCTCCGTCTTTCAAGTTTCCAATGCACTTCATATTACCTTTCCCAAGGTTTTTCGACCTTCCGGATTCAATGGAAACATTATCTTGACCTAAAAACATTTAGAAATTTATCTAATAACCAATTCCAATTTCACATGTCTTTGAAACTTAAACTTTCCAAATCCATTGGTCTCCCAATTATCCATTTCTAATGTTTTAACTTATGTGATTCATTCTTTCATCATTATACATATCCTCATTTTCACCATAATCATCTATCCTATAACTTTATACATTTATAAAAGAAAAATGCTGGGTGTTACAGGATTGTAACACTCCGAATTTTCTTTTATATATGTATATAGTTATATGATAGACAATTGTTGTGAAAATGAGGATATGTATAATGATGTAAGAATAAATCACATAGGTTAAAACATTAGAAATAAATAATTGAGAGACAAATGGATTTGGGAAGTTTAAGTTTCAAAGGCTTTTGAGATTGAAAATAGTTATTAGATAAGTTTCAAAATGTTTTTAGGTCAAAATAATGTTTCCATTGAATCCGGAAGGTCGAAAAACCTTGGGAGAGGTAATATGAGGTGCATTGGAAGCTTGGAAGTACTCCGGAATAAAAACACAAATTACGAAAATTTCGGGTATTAAATATTTTGGACACCTCTTAGTATTTTGGCCATAACTTTTTATCCGTATATCCAATTGATCTGAAATTTTGACAGTAGATATTAAACATCAAGGTCTACAAAAGTATCTCTAATAAAAATTTTCCAATTCGACATATAAATGGCTCACAACTGCACTGGAAGTCGAGGCAGTCAAATGGTACCGGTATCCAGTACCGGTACCGCTTCTCTAAAGCCTTCCGAACAGTTAAAAAGTCAAAATTTTGGGTTTTAAAACCCCATTCCAAGCCCTATTTGCCCCATTATTCATCTCATTCTCACCACAAACATCCTAAAGCCCTAGGAGGAGATAAAGAAAGGGAAAAACACCAAGATCAAGAAAGCTTCACACCTCATAAAAATTAAAACCGAAATTTCTCAAGAACACCATTCTTCTCCCCTCTTCCTATACCCTTTCACCACACCCTTACCCACATCTCTTAGAACACTAAGAGAAGACAAGAAGGAGAAGGAGAAGGGAGGAAGAAGATCTTTGGAGCTTAGGTTAGCTCAAAATTTTTGGATTCAAGGTAGGGTTTTCTTCCATTTTCATCCAATGATGTTAGGGTTATTATACATGTATATTTTGACTCTAAATAGTATGTATTTGTTATGGGTTCATTGTTTCTTAGTATTTTTACAAACATTCACATGATTTGAACAAAATAAGGGTTTGAAATCCATCAAACCCTAGTTTTGGGGGGAAATATGGATTTCTCTCTATATCTTCCCATTCTCTTGATTTCTAAAATGCTAGAGCTTTGTGTTGGGTATTAAAATGGTAGTATTGATGATCTCATGCCTATTTCATTTAAACTTGTCTTTTGTAACATGATTTGTGAAATGAGTATATTTTCTTAAATTATTTTATTATGTACAATGCTTGTGAAAGTTGGGAAAGTTGTGGAATTGCTTATATATGAGGTTTTGAGTATATTACTGGTATGTTACTCTTGTGTATGGTGTTGTGAGGGACTTGGATTACTTCGAGATCTGCCGTAGGGTGTTAGAGGTCAGTCTATCCCAGTGGGGGTGAGATGGTTACCTAATGCCCGTAATGGATTGTTGTTTGTGAGAGCAACCATTATTGTTCACTTTCGAGACAAAAAGGGTTAGTATACTAGATCCTTGGGAGAATTTCGTCAATGCCGCTGGAGGCGGTATACGCCCTTCCTAAAGAGATATAGGTGAACGAGGTAGAATCGTTGGGTAGATTCATGAGAAGCGACAACCTACTTGAGTGGTACCAAATAGAAATTATTGTTCTTTGTACCAAATATTATTTCTCCAAGAGTTTCGGGTAGTATGGGATGCCGCGATAACTTGTGGAAATGGTGTATGGTGGATTGGATTATGTTAGAAATTGTTTGCCAATTAAAGTTGATTTTATTGTCTTCCAATTCTTTATTATTATACAAACTTGAGATATCTTTTAAAATGTCCTTATTTTATTTCAAAATTCATTGATATATATGTGCGAAATGAGACCTACCTGTTTTACTTGATTTCAAAACCTTGAATGGGTTTGGAAGGATTTTCCTACAGAGTCTTGTACTCACCCCCTACTTACAAATATTTCAGATTGTACTCTTAAGGAGGTGTTAGGACTCGAGGAGGCCGTACCCTGGGAGATTCAGCAAGACGGGAGTATGGATCCCGTGGAGGACTCTTAGCTAGACACTACATTTTGTTCTAGACTAGGGTATTATTTTGAAACAATGTAAAGCCTAGCCATATTTTATAATTTCGCTGCATTATCATAATTATTAGTTTTTGGGGATGTAAAGGCCATAGCTTGGTCTATTCTTTTGGGATAACATGTAAATTTGATGAATTGATTTTATGGTAAGTAAATGGACCCGGTGTGGTCATTATAGTAGAATTGCACAGGTTGGGTTTTGTGTTAGAGCTCCCCGTACAAAGGAGACTATGCTCGAATTTTGTTACAATATAAATTGTTGATGTAATGTTAATGGATTACTTAGTGCTCTCATACTTGAATGGTTATTAGAATGTAATGCCGTCCAGGGTGATATTTGGGGCGTTACAAAAACTACTTAGTTCTCCTTCAATTATAAGAAACCATTCCCAAATATCACACATCTGAAACAAACAAAAAAATTCCAACAAATAATTCATCGAACAGTTCTTTAAAATAAAGTTGTAGCTGCAAAATCCTGCCCTTAATTTCTATTACAAAATCATGAGTATCCAAAAAATAATAGAGCAACACAATTTTGTGTAACACAAGAACACAAAATACTACAATCTTTGTCTTGCATATCTTAATGAAGGGTTCCTCCTTTACATACCTTTCATAGGAAAAAATACTCAACTCTTGAATAAATGAGAAAAACTTTTTATCAAATTCTTTCCAATTTACCAAATCTACTTTTCATTTGACAGTGATGTTGAAGACGGAAATGACAATTCCGGATTGTCTACTAATTTTTTTGTTTTAGAATTCACCATTCCAAAAATGATATTGGTTATTCCAAGCCAAAAAAATAATAAATTTCATAAATTAACATTATAGTATAAACAACAAAAAAGATATAAAATTTCTAAAACTAATGTCATATTGCTAACCATGAAATAGTTTTACATCTTATATGATTGGTTTTCATGACCTCTTTGAGTGACTCTCCATAATAAGACCAAATTGTTCTGACATCACAAAATTACAACAGATTACTACAAAATTACAATAGATTAATTACAAATAAACTTTCACAATTTACATTAGAAAGGGGAAAATTAGAGTATTGACCATCACTTACGACAACATTATCACTTTGGATAGTTTACGAATCCTACACTGTAGTTAATTCCAAGTATGAAATTAACCAATGAATTAAAAATATATATATTATAATTCCAAAAATGATGGTTATGTCATACGATCAAAACAATGCTCTCTTGTGTTCCAAGTATGTCAACCACTTTACTAATGCGTTGACCATCAATATGACAAATGACATCACTTTCAGTTGGGAGGGAATCCTACAAAATATAAATTAAATAATAAATAATAATGTGAATCATTTTAATTTTGTGGTATAATTTCCATGAGATATCGTGTTTTTTTTTGTTTCCTTTTTTTTCTAGCAACTTGTTCCACTCTTGATTGCTTCATTTTGAATAGTGGACGACCTTTGCTTTGAACTGCCAATGGAGCAAGTATATTCCTCTCCTTTGATATATCATTTACATCACCACTAGAGCTTCTATCAACAGTTGAGTTGGGACTTGGTTCATAACTTCTAGAACCACCTTCGTATTTTTGTAGTTTCTCATTTACATCATGTATACAATCCATCACAATTGTGCACTTTTCTTCAGAATCTACTGCCAAGTCTATTACCTCATTAAAATAATTGCACATTTTATCTAATCGTTGTACTTTAGATGTGGCACTCCAACAGTCATAACTGATTTTAATCTTTGTGTGACATCGTTTCACATCCTTCCTCCATCTCCGTACTATGTATTTATCAAGAAGTAAATCTTTCTATGGATTAACATTGCCATGACATGCCTGCACAATATTCCTCTAAACTCAAACAAGCGTCAATTGCACTTCTCTTCATAATCCTTTTCATTAAACAAAACCTTGAAATTTGTACTCTTTCTTTTCTCTTCAATCATGGTATTCTCTAATACGTCATATTCAAAAATCAAGCCATCCACTTTGACTAAAGTCAAATTACAGGACATCTTCCCTTTCAATTTGCATTGGAACTCCTTAAATTTTGAGATGGTGTAAACCTTTGAACTTGTTTCTCCATGTGATAATGGATTACACAAGGACTTGCGAAGAAAAAGACTTAGGGGTCGTTTGGTAACGTTTTTGTTTTTGTGTCTTCAAATAACCAAAAACATAGACAATTTTTTGTCTCTATTTTGTGGTAAATGTTGAAACAAAAAACATGTTTGATAACTACCTCAAGTTTTTTCCTAAATATGCTTTATAATACCTCATTTTTTGTTTTCAAACAAAATCAACACTTTATTTCATGAAAAATGATTTACACCCATGAATTAAAGACCTTCAACAAAACACCAATCTTGTACAGCCAGATTTTAAAAAAAATTAACCATGGAATTTGCCTCCCTATACATATGCCCAAGCTGATATTATAAGAACACCTAAATGAGGAACCCTTACCGCAATCAATCCCCAAATCAGACAACCTAAATAAAATACAAATAGACGTTGTAGTACTCGAAAAAATTCAAGACACATGTCTCCACCATAGCAGGACAAGTGACAACAATTATCAGCTGATATGGAAATAAGGCCCGACAAAGTTCAACTGGACTGGTGTAGATAATAAATTCATGCGTGACGCCTGAGGTATAACACTCATGCGTGACACCTAAGGTGCAACGCCCTTGACCGCGACGCCCCCTGGCCACGGCGCCCTTGACCGCGACGCCCCCCAGTTACGCGCCGCCCTAAAGCATAATATCACACCAAGGCAAAATACATCTCCACCGCATTGGAAGTGGTAAAATTGACCTTTTACCAAGGCTGGACAGAAGTGGAATTGTAGAAGTATGGGGCAACCTCGACGAAACTCGTCTCCCCCACTGCGGGAGTGGTATCTTCAACCTATTGGACACCTTTGCTCTACTGGCCCACTAGACTGAGAGGAGGTGTCCCCACCTAGGGACATGGAAGGAAGTACGGTCTTCCTCAAGGGAGAACTGAGCAATGGGGGTGGATGAGCACAATTGTCAACCTCGGCCTGGGGTAGGGTCTCGAAGGTTTAGTCTGCTCGAGCAGGCCTCCCAATGTATGGCTCACTACCCATTGGAATGCGCTTGGCTGGGATTCAAAGGGACTCCTAAGGTAACTGGGATAATTAGTTCGGGTCAACATATGGGATGATGGGACATGTGAATTGGTGGCTGAAGGTCCGAAACTATGTGAGTTTTCTTTATTGGGCACCTCGACAAAGGTCTTGAGGAAGGGTCTAGAAAAGGGAAGGAAGTCCCTGGGTAGGAACACGCTAGGGGCATCGCGAACATGGCCATCTCGAGGTCATAGTCCCACGGTGACCAGTCGTAGTTATGGACCTTGGAGAGTCCGCTCTCGCCTTGGCTATTGCACCTTCCCAGGGCCATGTCCAGGTTGTGTTTGGGGAAACATCACATCTGCCTAGTTAATGTTGAGACGTATGAATCGTGATAATGGCCACTAGTATCATCGTGGTCGAGACGGTTGTGGATTTGCATGGGTGATAGGGGGTCCCGACGGGCAGCACTTTGGGCAGCTTGACCTGCCCGGACACTGTGCTATAAATAGCCACATTACTTGCCCACAGTGGCAGATGATTTTTCTGGCTGGTGAGAGAAATTTTCACCTACCTTCTGCCCAACTGGTTCGTCCCTCTCTTAATAGGCATCTCGAGTTCCTTCCATCCCATCCACTTATCCTACTCACCCCTTTCAATTACACTTGGCATAGACACGTGTGTCAACATTTTTTAACTCCCCACATACATTCTTTTGGCAATTCCACTGGGGAAGTTTATCCTCGCTAGTCTATACCTATTACAACTCGAAGTGGAAGAGTACTGTCTAATATGATGACCGAAAACAACAACCACAAGGAAGGCAAGTAGCAGAAAAGCCCACCCCAGCCCGAGGATAGTCATGGTTCCTTTACGAGCCGAAGGGCCCAGGAGGTGTCAGGGCCCTCCGCAATGGCACAGGTTCTGCATGATATGCAAACCTTGCAACAACAGATGGCTGCAGTAATGCAGATGATTCAAGCTCAAATGTATTTCCAACCACCTGGCTTACAAAACCCACCGATTTTCTTACCATTGCTCTTGCAGTACTCGGTGCCACCACCTTTGACTTTGCCAGCATCTCCTCCAATGACATTATTGGGCGATAATGGCGCATCACAGAAGTCAAACCATTATGGTTTAACTTTGCAAAATCCTACCAGCGGACCCCTACCACTTTCGCTGTAAATTGATGCAACTAATCCCCCAGTTCTCTCGTAGAAAACTATCACAGACAACCCTCTAGCACTTTTGCAACAAACTACTGCAACGGGATCTCTAACTCCCCTACAGCAAGCAACTACAGCGGGCCCTCAAAATGTCGTAACCCCTGAGGTGCTCGCTATGGCTAGACCCATAACCACGACTGATCCACCTCTTCTAAACTTTCCAACGGCTCTCGAATGTGAGCACGCTGCACCGGGCTACAACTATGGCTTCGTAGCTTTCCAAATGGCTCATCTCACCATCTCTACAACAGCACCGACGACTACCCAAGTGTGGGGTCAAACTATTTTTTCCACTGTCTCGCAACTCTGCCTTCAGCATTTTTGATCCCTGTCACCATGTGACACCCCAAAATCCGAGGGTCCGTTGATTATCCATCAACCCGCGGAATGCCTGTGGATACCGAAGAATTCGATAACACACCGTTATGCTCCATTTACCGGAGTCCTTAATTTAACAAAAATTCGGGCAGAGTCTCCTTTGTACGGGGAACTCTACCCAAAACACAACCTGTGCAATTTTAAAATCATATGACCCATCTGAGGTCCAACATAATCACTGACTACGCTGGGTCTATTTATCCATACTTTTGATGCCCCCAAAACTGGAATTCTTATGTCAACGTATTAAGTGTGACATAGCGAGTGAGAGTGTAACCTGACCATATAAAAGTGTAACACTGTCATATAAAAGTGTAACATGACGTATAAAAGTGTAACACTGAAAGTGTAACACTGCCATGTAAAAGTGTAACATGGCGTATAAAAGTGTAACACTGAAAGTGTAACACTGCCATGTAAAAGTGTAACATGGCGTATAAAAGTGTAACACTGTCATGTAAAAGTGTAACATGGCTAACATAAGTTCAAACTTAAATCCTTTTACATAGATTACATGCAAAAGTTTAATTACAAGTCTAGTTTTACAAAAATTGGATTGAAAGCCACAAGTCGGCCTTTCTTCATTCTTGGGGCCTCGAATGCGAACCGTCCACCAGTGTATAACCCACACCTGAAATGTTTCCCGTATAGGGTGAGCCAACGCCCAGTAGAGAAATTCCTACAGAGGCTACTCCTCCACTTATATGCATATGAAATGTTCACATGCACACACCACAAATCCATAACCATTCCATCAATAACATGTGATTAAATGATGTAATGCTATTATGTCATACCATGAATGAGGTGAGACCCACCCATGTGCAACCATCTGAGCCCATCACGGCTCCCTTTACATGCAATGCCATGTATGTTAAACCCGGGCTACCCAAGCCCCATAAAATGAGATGAGACTCATGTACTCAACCCGAGCCCGCCCCGGCTCAACATGAAATGAGATATGACTCATTTACGCACTCAGCCCGAGCCCTTCCTGACTCGACAACACAATGTAAATGCCCATGTGTACAACATGCCATGACTAATATGAGACTCAATCATGTAACACAACCCGAGTCCTTCCCGACTCCCACAACACAATGCAATGTGTAATGAACCCGTCTTCGACGAAAAATATGATACTCATTGGATGAGTATATTTTATATCAAAATCTTGTGTCATGTTGGGCAACGGATTCTCGAAATTACACCGCCGGCTTCGTGGGCCATGCCACTTTTCTGAAATTTCACCTCAGGGGAGTGGCTGAACCAAGTGATTTGGGGTCTTTCACCCGAGGAAGTCGCCATGCCCCTTCTTGCTATACCCGACACAAGTTTTCTATGCATACATGCCACCGTGAGACTCAGTCGGATTTTCAATCCAACTTTCCCGAGCCCACCATCAAGCACCAAGTATGGTGTTGATTAACCATGCATCACCTACACATGCCTCCACTAATGACTAATGTCCATGAATGGAGTTACCAATGTCATGCTCTATATGCAATAATGCCAATGAGCAAGTCCCATAACCACATGCATTTAATACCACATAGATTGTGGTATAAACACCCATGCACAACATCCTTATGACACAATGTCCATGTATATGATGTTCCCGTACATATGCAATGTAATGACCCATTGCTTTTCTCTTGCAAGGTTCATATGTAATGAATGTCATATGAACTGTCTATACCACATTCCGACATATGGTATTAACACAACCATGCACACACACACACCACTCATGATGTGAATTCCCCGTGCATATGCAATGCGATGTGTCATTGCAATAACATTATGTCACATATGTAATGCATGCCATATAGACTAAATTAACATAATCAATTCCATTCCATGGCAATTTACATTTTAAACGTATAAATTCCATGCTTCATCACAACAATTGATATATCAAGATATATATCTGAAATTCACAATTTCAACGTAAATCATATCGTACACATATGATTTTCATTTACCACATAAGGCATTACATGTTATTTATTAAATAACAATTTCAATCCATTTAGGCATTTTGTCAAACACCTTCAAGGCAAACAACATGGTAACACATATCATGCCCAATTTCCACATAATTCAAGAAATTCCAATAGGCAATTTCTACATACCAATTTAGGATAAAATTATTTTACCTAAATCCCATCAATAGGCAAGTGTGATTTTCTAACAACCTACCCATCATCTTCATTATTCCATAACCATATACATATGAATATATATATACCTAGGTCAATATATATAGATATACATATATATATATTCATCCCATTATCATAGGTATTTCTAGGTAAGAAATCAACCCAAGTAGGAGAACCCCTACCTCTTGTAGCGTGAGAATCCCGTAGGAAGCTCCTTAGACCCGAAAACCCAACTCGAAGCTTGATTTTTCCAACTCCCGAAATTTTACCTTCGGTAAAATTCGTTGTTTTTGGCACCCACGTGTAGCCCTTGACGCGTAGAACGTCTTTTGTTCTTGGCCCGAGTGGATTTGAGCACTCCACGGCCGTAGATCGTAGAGAGAAGTTGGATTTTCTCTCATTTTCCCTCTCTTCTTTTCTCTCGGCTGAAACCAGCTGAAATGGTGAAGGAGAAGTCTGATTTTTCAGACTTTAGGCCCCTATTTATATTTTTAGAATACTTGGCCCACAATTGGCCACACGTCTCTTTTAATTTCGGGTCCGTTTTCGTCCCGAAACGATTAAATTTCATCCCGGTTTAAGTTCAAAATATTTTTATTTTAACTTATCTCAATTTGTTCCCCAAACTTTAAAATTTTATAAAAATTTCGTGTACGGGGTCACCCAAGGCCCGTTCGTCTCGTAAAACGCGAAAATTCCGACTATCTCGGAATTCAACAAAATTTTACATGGTCACTAGATTTCGCGAGACGAATTCAACGGCGAAGTCCGTTTCGTCATCCGAGCTCTAGAAAAATTCAGGTTCACAACATTTTCCGTGGTGACAATTTACTATTATTTTTTTTTCCTTTGTTATAAACAGTTCACATTTTCCGGGGTTTCACACACCACCACCTCATTTCCATCAGTAGCTGCTTTGATGTCGTACTCAGCCATCACAGAACGATCGGTGCCTAGCGCTGGGTTTGTTACGCTGGCTCAAGTACAGGCCTTACAGGATAGACAGAAGGATCCTATGCCAACAACCATGGACATAATGTCTAAGTTTACCCCGACTGTGCAACAAGCTATGTATCCTATTGGGTACTCATCGCCGAAGTTCAAAAAGTTCGATGAAAAAAATGGCAACCCCAGGGAGCACATTATCCATTACCTTAATGGCCTTGGCCACTATGTGCTCCACGAGCCTATTTAGATGAGGGAATTTTCCAAGTCTCTCAAAGACAGGGCCTTCACCTGGTATGCTAACCTCTCGGCAGAATCAGTGAGGGATTGAGACGACTTGGTCGCACAATTCTACGTAAAATTTTTCAATGTTAAGCAGTGCACTACATTGTTTTCCCTAACGAAGACTATTCAGGATGACGGAGAAGCCCTGATGACATACATTGATAAGTTTCATGATAAAGCAATCAAGTGTCAAGAAAATGTCACCGAAGAAGCCCTTGTTTGAATCTGCATCGACGAAATGCATAACAAATACAAGGCATACATGGTGAACAATGACTTTAAAAACTTTACTAGGCTATGCGAATCTGCTCAAAGGCTTTCAGAGGTGGTCCAGCCTTCCCTAAAGATAGCCGGTTGAAAGGACAAAAGGAAATGAGCAGCTGTTACAGTGGCTGAGGAGGTCCTGAAGGGGGATCTGCGTCCAAAGAAGCAAGGGAGAGCCTCCAAGCTCGAGGAGCCACCTTCGTTTCCTTGTTGTACAAAGGAAGTCTGATAGATTCTTATGGAATGGATTAAGAACGATGATATTGAGCTACCACCAATGGAAGAAGAGCCAACTTGAGAAGAAAAATATAGTCCGACCTTCTGTGACTTTCATCATCACACCAAGCACAACCTTAAGGATTGCTGGACCATGCGCAGACTAATTGAGAAGAGCTTAAAGAGTGGAGAGTTGGTACTAACGGGCACCGGGGGCAATGTCTATGAACGACCCCTCATAGACCATGAAGAAGGTAAGGAGGTGCACATGGTGTTGTTCTACGACGAAATCAAGGATATAGTAGCAGGTAACTTTGAAGAGTGGCCTGAAATTCAGTTAAATCGAGAGACCTTAGAAGATTGCCACGATGTGCCAGAGATTGACCCCTACGCGAGTGCACGTATATTGAAGGAAACAGTCAAGTTCAAAAAAAATTTTAATCAGTTGGGACTTATTGATGGTACCAGATTGGCAGCAACCAAAGCCATCATAGACTTGTATGCTAATGGACCCTCAGGGCCCGAGAAGTGTATGGTTGTGGAAGGTTCGGTGTCGCGCAGTATCAACAAAAGGTCTAATACCATCACCTTCACGGAACGGGATCGCCAAGTACCCTGGAAGCATAATCGCCTACTCTACGTCACCACCAAGATCAATGGGGTACAGTTGAAAAGGACTTTTCTGGACAATGGGGCTTCAGACAATGCCATGCCTCTGCCCACATATGAGCAACTTGGACTTCGCGAGTCAAGTTTCGTCAAAAAAATGACTATCATCGTCGGATTCGCCAACGACAAGAGAAGGACCCTAGGGCATGTCACTGTCTTTTTGGTCATAGGGAAGGTGAGGGTACCCATGATCTTTCACATGATCGATGCTCCTACGACTTATCATGCGCTCTTAGGGTGCACTTGGATGAATGATCTAGGGGCGGTCCTTTCTACGTACCACCAGTGCATGAAGATGATTTTGAATGAAAAATAAGTGATGATACATGCGACCGAGGACCCCTTTAGCAGCAATGAGGCACACTTGGCGAAGGAAACACTATACGACAAGGTGGCCGAAGATGACGAAGCCGCCAGTACACGACATCAGTCCTTATCCTTCCTTATACCTTCCTGGGTGGAGGTTTAATGAGAAGTCTATGTAACACCGCGAAGGGTCAATGTGAAATAAAGGCTCGGAGAACGGGCGTGGGGAAAAAGACAAGTTGAAGAGCCCTTACGGGAGATGGCTCCAAAAATATGCATCTGTCACGTCCTACCTGATGGGCGAGTCACTTACCAGTTATGATGGTATAGGGGAACCACTCACGAGGCCGGGAGGGTGAGTCCCCGAGATGAGGTGCATGAAGCAGAGGCCAACATCACTGCAATACCTGCTAATGCGATCTCTGCGCTAGAATGTATACAGGATCGCCCTAAGCTACAGGAGCAGAAACTCGAGGAAGTAAACCTTGCCCCACTTGGGGAATCACCATGACCAATCTTCATCTGCAAGGGGCTATCCCCAGAAAAAAGTGAGCGTTCTTGACACTATTGATAGAATATGCTGATGTTTTTGCATGGAGATACGAGGAGATGCCCGGATTGGACCCAAGTCTAGTCTGCACAAGCTAAACATCCATCCTTCAGACAAGCCTGTCAAACAACATTCACTAAACTGCGCCCCTAAAGTGGTGATAGAAATCAAAAAATAGTTGGAAAAGTTATTGTGAGTTACCTTCATCAAGCCTATTCAACACCCTATGTGGCTGTCAAACATAGTGCCTGTTAAGAAAAAAAGTGGGGCCATCAGGATATGTGTGGATTTCAAGGACTTGAACAAGGCATACCCGAAAGACGAGTTCTTGTTGCCAAATGTCGACTTTCTCATTGACGCTACCTTGAGGCACGAGATGATGTCTTTCATGGATGGGTTTGTGGGGTACAATAAAATCAAGATGGCAGAGGAAGATGCAAAAAAAAACTACTTTCAGGACCCCCTTCGACAACTTTTACTATACAGTAATGCCTTTTGGGCTAAAAAATACGGGTGCGACCTATGAGCATGCTATGGGCGTGATTTTTCATGATATGATGCACGATATTGTGGAGGACTATTTCGATGACCTTGTTGGAAAATCGCGAAAAGAGGAGGACCATAGGACAGACTTGCGAAGAGTATTCGAAAGGTGCCAAAAGTATAATCTATGCATGAACCCCCTAAAATGTGCCTTCGGAGTTACAACAGGGAAATTTCTTGGCTTCTTGGTACATCGGCATGGCATAGATCCAGATGAAGGAAAAATAAAGGCTATCCAGAATATGCCTGAGCGTAGAAGCCAAAAACAGTGGAAGAGTTTCCTCGAAAAGGTGTCCTACCTATGGCGATTCATTCCGGCCCTTTCCGAGGTAACCATTCCGTTCACCCCCTTACTCAAGGAAAAGGCACCATTCAGTTGGAATGTGGAGCAACAGCAAGCTCTCGACATAGTCAAGAAGGCTTTCGACTCCACCCAAACTATGGTTGCACCGCGAAAAGGTCAACCTTTGTTACTATACCTTACCTCCAGTAGAAAAGCTGTCGGAGGATTAATAACACAAGAAGTGGAGGGTCTGGAAAGGCCCATCTATTATTTCAGTCATATCATAAAAGACGCAGAAACGAGGTACTCCAGGGTGGAAAGGCATTGTCTGGCCTTGGCATTCGCGACACAGAAGTTGAGACACTACTTTCTCATTCACGAGGTCAAGCTGATGACCAAGTGTGACCCTCTCAAGTATCTGTTGACGCGCCCCGCCCTAATTGAAAAGGCAGGGTGATGGCTCCTCGCTTTATCAGAATTTGACATTTAGTGTGTAGTGCCGAAAGCGGTAAAAAGTTAGGCTATGGCCAATTTATTGGCCTATTTCCCAGATAATAAGTACGAACCCCTCAAAGAAGAGCTGCTAGGAGGTGAACCAGAGCATGGGCTCCTTCCAGTCACGACAACCATAACTGTGGAACCCGCACCCATCGCAGAAGTACTTACTACAATGGATGTCATACCCCCACCCAAGCGGCACTTAGCCTTCGATAGCTCATCTACCCTAAGTGGGGGGGGGGAGAGCCTGAAAGTGAGGAAAAAATAACTTTATCATACAAACTGGATTTTCGATGCACCAACAATGAGGCAAAATATAAAACACTGGTTCTAGGGTTACTCGCAGCACGAAACTTGGGCATAAGAAACATCCAAATTAGGGGGACTCAACTTATCATCAAGCAAGTAATTGGGGAATATGGTGTGAAGGAGCCAGCACTTGCCAGGTACAAGGCACTAGTACAGAGGCTGCTAGAGGAATTCGAGGAGGCCACCATTGGGCATGCCCTGCGAACAGAGAATAGGTTCCCCGACGCGCTGCCTACTTTGGCATCAAAACTGGACATGGTAGAAGAAGAGGCGACCATTCAAGTGAAGAGGCAGGCACTATCGAGTCCTATCACTAAAATTTCCCCAGCCACAAACTACGAAGATTGGAGAACCCCTATAGTGGAATAGTTAAAAAAAAAGGACGAGAAAATCCAGTTAAGAAACTGAGCCAATCCATAATGATAGGCGGAATGCTATACTTCTACGGCCCTGAGAGGGTCCTCCTAAGATGTCTTTCAAAGCAAGAATCACGCGACAGGTTGGTCCAAGTCCACCAAGACACTTATGGAGACTAAGACATTAGTCTCTATAGGAGACTCCAGAGGAGAGGGTATTATTGGCCGAAAATAGCCAATGATGCTAGGGAGGTGCAGTAAAATTGTCTACAGTGCCAGGAACACCCAGAAGTCAAGGAGTGCATCATCGTAGAAGAAGTAAGGGACTGGCGCCAACTGTACATCGACTTCCTCCACGAAGGGTCACTACCAGCAGACAAGAGTGTCGCGACAATAGTCGAAAGAAGAGCCCCTAGATTCTTTTTGAATAACAATGAACTATACAAAAGGGGGTTCAATGGAAAAAACCTAAGATTCCTCGCAAGCAAAGAAGTTTTGGAGGTGCTAAAAATGTTACATGCTGTAGAACACCAAGGAGGGGTGAAGCTGTACACCCAAATGTTTGACTTGGGGTATTACTGGCCGAAGATGAAGGGGGAATGCATAGAGCACGTACAAAGGTGTGATGTCTGTCAGAAGCACGGGGATCTCATTCATGCACCTACCTCAAACTTAAGGACTTTAGCCACCCCTTGGCTCATACTTGGGCCACGGATCTCATGGGACCCATCAATCCTCCATCTCGCCGAAATATATGGATATTGGCCACAACAGATTTGTTCACAAAATGGATGGAGGCAGTCCCCCTAAAAAGGACAACACGGAAGGCGGTGGCTAGCTTTCTAAAGGAAAATATAATTTGCGGGTTTGGGTTCCCTAAACACTTGTTGTCAGACAATGGCACACCCTTCGTTAATAGAGATATGGCTGCAATGTTACAGCAATATGGGGTGATCCACCATACCTCCATGCCTTACTACCCACAGGAAAATGGTCAAGCTGAGGCCACTAATAAGACCTTGATAAGGATCTTGAGCAGAACCATCGAGGATGAGAAAGACTGGGCTGAACAATTGTCAGTAGCACTATGGACCTATAGGACCTCAAAGAGAAAGCCCACTGACACGACGCCCTATTCACTGGTCTATGGCGAGGAAGCAGTGCTCCCCATAGAGATCGTGATACCCTCCGTGAGATTGGAAGCCAGAGCTGAGGTAACCTCGGAGATGAGGTGCGTGGCCTTAGAAGCACTTGACGAGCACGGAGAGGAAGCAAGAGAACACTTGGAAAAATATCACTGAAGAATGTCTAAGGCTTACAACTTGACGGCAAAGCCAAGGACCATCCAAGAGGATGATTTGGTGCTAAAAATAGTCCCAAATGTTATGCGCGACCTGACCATTCCTAAGTTCGCCGCCAAGTGGGAAGTACCTTTCGAAGTTCGTAAGGCTGAAGACAGCAGATACTGTAAAATTGGTCGCGTCGAGTCAGAGAAAACCATGGGAAAGTTTAATGCCAAATGGTTGAAGCTATACTTCTTTTGAGAGGATAGAAATATAAACATCCATAGAAAACATGTAAATGACTTTTCGAAGATAGAAATGTAAACATCGGTTGATATATATATATATTTATATATTTATGAAACTATTATTTTGGTTACATTTTGCAAAAAAAGGGGGGGCATATGCATGGAACAAGCTAAAATAATCCATAAGCAAATGGTGCTTATGCGTCAAAATCCCCAAGGGCCTGCGCGGCTTGCAACCGGTCCATATGTAGTCGTTCGTGGGTCTCCAAGGTACCGCGCAATGCCTCAAGTCTTTCCTGGATGTCATCATAATCAGCTCGTAAATTGTCAGTTAGCCTCTGTGAGTGCTCGCTGTCATACAAAATACGGGCATGAGCGATGCGGTCTCCAATGATTGGAACAGTAATCCCAACGCATCGCAAGTCCCGAACTACACACTCCAAATGGAGAAGGTCTTCTGGGCCAAGATCTTTTGCTGATCGGTGTTGACGTGTGTACACCAAGGATGCTAGGAGTTCCAAGATAAAAGACTTCATATGCTCATGCTGCCCGGCTAAACAGTGAAATATCAGGGGAAAAAGCTGCAACAAACAATGCATGAGAGGAATACTCCGTTGAGTGGTGAAGTACTCACCGTGCCATAAAACAGAATCCTCGCCACAGCCCAGACCATCATTTGGAGGGGGAAAGGGTAGCATAACAATTCTTAAAGGTTGTGCTGGACCACACTCTTCGGTAACGCGGGTAGTGGTGGTGGTGGAAGTGCTCATAGTCGGTTGGGATGCAAAGGCACATGCTATAGTAATAAGAGCGAGGTGCTTAGCCTGGGACTGCCGGGTGATAAGAGGCGAGCCCCTCTGGGGCAAGGGAAAGAAAGCCCTGCCATGAGAGGGAATGTTCCGAATAGGCGCCAAAGGAACATCTGACGAGACAGTCAAAAAAATAGGAACAATCAGCGAAGGCGATGGAGGTAGTGTCTGAGATAGGGGCGACAGAGGAACCTATAGCGGGGTAGTGCCTAGAACATCCGAGCAAGGGAATAAGTAAGGTGCCAAAAGAGGTAGAGTCACGTCGCTCAGGCTTGGAGAGGCAATACCCGCAAAAAAATTGTCACCAAAGTCATTCTGAAAAAACATAATCTCATTGAGTGAAAGACCAAAAAAGTTTGCATCTAAAAAGTCCAGACCAAAGGGGAAGGGGTTTACCTGATCGAAATTCCCAAGACCACCCTCATGGATCATAGGGCCAGAATGGGTGGGCTCGTCAAGGGCATCCCCTCCCCAGAGGAGAGAGTTGGCTCTAGACTACCCGCCTTGTCGGCGCCATTATAATCAAACTGTCTTGCAAGGTTAACGTCAAGTACGGAATTGGAAGACTGACCCTTGGGAAAAGTTGTACAGACGTCGTAAATCTAGAGCGAAAAAAAAATGGGGACAAAAAGATTAGTCTGTTATGAGGGGAAACATAATAAATGACAAAAGTAACAGTCTAAGTGTGTACTGCGGAAAAGACAATAGCCTCTTGACAATCTTCCATGCGTTGTGCGACGCCATGGGAAAGAGGTCTTGACCCCTTAGCAATACTAGAGGCTAGAGATTGAGCATCATCATCTTCGTGCGAAGCAGTAGGGATGGAAGGCTGCCTCCCAGGAAAAACAGTGTTGACAATACATAAGTCATCGTCGTCATCAAAATTACAAGTGATATAGACCCTCCGAGGAGGCAACACCATAGTAGATGTCACAGGAGGCTCATCTATGGCGACCTCTGCACCAAGGGGTGCTCTGAGGCAGCAAACTATGTCTCTAACGGCCTCTCGTGCGGGAAAACCCTGGTGAAAGAATATATAGGTGCATGAACATAGTCAAAGAAACAAGGGGGAAGTATAAAAAAATAATAATAAAAAAAGTAAAAAAAATATCCTAAGCAGAATGGGAGTTTTATCTTCCACAGACGACGAAAGGGAGAGTTTGCAACTGGAGGGAGGGACTGCGAGGGACCGAGCCGCTACAATCGAGTCCTATGTGCCAGACAACCAGAGTGAGAGGGGCTAGCGGGCCTAACTTCACTAGACTTCCCCAAGGTAACTTGTCAAAACTTTTTCGAGAGGCGTTCATTAGCATGAACGAGGGGGTCTCGTCGTGCTTAAATCTCCAAGGGGCCCTCTCCCATAACACCTCCTTGATTATGTGGATGGTCAACCGGGGCAAACTTGCTCAAACCCCCTTTGGTCCTCACCTTAGACTTGAAGCTCCTCAAGCAGGAAAATCCCTGGATGCTCGTATCTCGAGGCAATACACACGTCTTAGTATCTAGAAAACATAAAAATGAAGACGCCATAGCAGCCCAATAAATTCAAAAATCTGGCGTAAAAACACTAGTCCTAGATGCTGAAGGAACAATGACTGTTTTTTCCTCAAGTAGCCTGACTCTGTTGGCAAATAAATAACAGCGCACAGTGTCAAGATAATCGGGGGCGTCCCTTAAAGCAGAGGGAACGCCTTGGTCAAACCCGAACTGAAGAGCCACCCGGTGTGGGTTATAAGCCACAAGCTCGGTGCCCCGGTCTCCAACAAAGGGAAGGATCCCTTGGTGGAGCAAGCAATAAAATTAAAATAGCAGTCGGCCATGGTCTCGACGACATCAGTAGTAATAGCTACAGGCTCGGCGCTGTAATAGAAAGGTGACTTGACCATAGAGTGATAAATCGCGTAAGGGCGGAAGATGAAATGTGACTCATTATCAAGAAAGGGGCCCACCGACCTAGATATGAGGCATTCAGACCACTGTAGTCCCCAAGGAGAAGGACTACCATCAGCAGGTCTTCTGGCCTCAGGGGCGGATGCCGGGAAACGTTCAAGTAGGAAGAGTTGTAAGATGAAGGTAGAGACGTAGCTACTAATGTCGTAACGCCCCATTGAAACAGAGGTCACCTCCTGCAATTCATCAAGGCGAAGGTATAGGTTTCCAAGGAATAAGGGAGCCAAAGGGAAAGTGCAGCCGCGAGCCAGCCTAGCAGCTAGAGGAAAAATGTCAGTGCTGATACCATCAGAAGGGGGCTCCAGTACAACGTATCGCATCAACCACATTGCGATAAAGGCCGCCAAGACATGTTCACTCTACGATCCAGGGCCATCTTGGCTGACACACTCGGAACCTTTTCTCTTCGCCAGCTCGATGTCCTTAAAAAAGAATCTCACATAAGATGTGTAAGTACACTTGTGCCCGCCGGCACTACCTCCAGCACCAAAAGATGAAGGAAGCCTTGCAGCATCGGTAAAACAGTCAGATAAGTAAGATATTACTGCCATCTCGGATGGAGTAGAATCTCCAGAGGCATAAATGGAGTCTCCAAAAATAGGTAGTCACATCAGCACCAAGACATCCTCCAAAGTGGGGTAAACTCACCCCAAGCAGTGACAAAGGTATGAGTCTCACCACACCAGCGGGAAGTCAAATAAAATAGGCTGGCATTACGTCATTGACGCTTATCTTGTGGCACAACTTTATAGCAGAAATAATACCAACAGACTCCAAGGTTTCGCGCAATGCCCAATCTGCAAGAATGTGGTCAGACCACTTGCGCCAACCGGCAGAAGAAGTAGATGAAGTCTCAAAGTCAATAAAAGAATAAGGGTAGTCTCCCCTCTCCATTGGCATCCGAAACACAGACTCGGGATAATACAAGGAGCCCTATAAAGATGTGCAGGGGAATCTAGAAATAATGGATGGACCGGCTCCTCTCCCTCGGGCACATAGCTACGGAGGTACTCAAAAAATCGATCACCACCGCCAAGAAAAAGGGCACGATACCACTCCTCAGACAGAGGTACTAGACCCAGGCGAATATGATGATGATCAGCCATGAGAAAAGAAAAATATGTATATAAGAGTGATATGGGGAATGAAATATGGTGCAAGTAATGGGCTTGATACTTTGCAAACAAAAAAAAAACAAAACAAAATAAAGAAGGAAACTGTGATTAAAGGTCTTATAAGAAATGTAAGGCTAGCCTGTATGAAAATTTTTGTGGCTAAAGTGACAAGAAAGAAATGAGAGGACAAGGCTTTCTCTCCTTATTTATAGGGGAGAGTTGGGGCACAAAGATCAAAAGCGCGACATGAGGGTGAGCCTAAAAGTTCAGTCGCGTTACATGAGGTAATCGCGTTGCAAGTTCAACTTCTTTCAGTCGCGTTTTATTTCGCAGAATCTTGTCTGTTGAGCCTAAAAGTTCAGTCGCGTTACATAAGTTCCAATTGTAAGTTTTCAAACTTGAAAAGAAGTGAGCCCACTATGTCATGAGAAATCAAAAGAAATACGGTGAGGAGACTTGTAGGGATTCTTTGAAGACATGTCCCTTAAAAGAGGGGGCCACCATCTTATGAAATGGGAGAAAGTTACTGCAAAGCTCATAAGTTTGAAAAGTGATGGTCCATTGTGTTAGGAAGATTTAAGAGACAACTTGCAGGAATTATTAATGGCCTACGATAGTTCATACGGCTACCATGAATTCTCGCCGATCATCACGATTGATGCTGAGTTACGTCAGCTCTAGTATCAGATCCTCTCTCTCTTCGGTCCTCACAAAACACAACATTAATTTCAAACTTCAGGAAAACGGCGTTGTCCCCATACCCAAATAAAACTTCCACTGTAAAGGACTCAACAGACATAGCAAGAAGAGCTTTCTTGTAAATGCGTCTTCCGTAAAGTGATCTACATAAGAAAGGAGGTTGGTTCTATCTTTTTTATTCTTGTTCTATATTTTATATTGCTCACGTAAATCATCATGTTGCATGTTTTATATTTTATATTTACATGTCTTCATACGAGTCAAGGACCACATGTGAAAAAAGCCCCAAGTTTAAAGACCAATAATGTAATATAAATTTAATAATAATAATAATAAATAAATAAATAAAAATAATAATGATAAAAATAAATAATAATAATAAATAAATAAATAACTATTATTATTTAAATATAAATACGTTATTATTACTATAAAAAATTAATAAAAATAATAACAATAAATAATAATAATAAACCATAATAAAATAAAAAATTAATTAAAATAAAAAAATATTAAATATTAAATAAAAAATAAAAAAAATAATATATATATATATATATATATATATA
>CM042196.1:11627320-11639402 GCA_023539305.1 Ilex asprella
AAGAAAGAATATATATATATATATATAATAGATTTTAGGAAAATAATAATAATAATAATAAATAATTGAGTATGCATAAAATACATATATATGTATAAAAAAGTGTCATTGATCGTGAGACCTCAAGGTCATCTCAACGCATGGTCATATCCTTTCTATCATAATTGGGCAGTAAAGCATTTACTTTGACATTTTCATGGGTTCATTAGTGTAGGTAGATATTTTAATGATGGTTATTCCACCTGTGCTAACTAATGCCACTTATTTGTGCGAGCGACACCATTGGTAAATGTAATCTATAGTCATGCACTCTTTACTAGTGCACTTTGACTTTGACAAGTTCGTGAGGTGGCCATAGAATATAGAAATTTTGTAAGACAAAAAAGTGAAGTGCACGCGCAGGTCGTTTCTCACGACCTGGCACGCTCAGGGGGCAAATTTAGTACCCGAAAAACTTCAAGACACATGTCTCCACCATTACAGGACAAGTGGCAACGATTATAAGCTGGTATGGAAATGAGGCCCGACAAAGTTCAACTGGACTGGTGTAGATAATAAAGTCATGCATGACACCTAAGGTATAACACTCATGTGTACCACCTAAGGTGCAACGCCCTCTGGGCATGATGTCCCCTGGCCGCGATGCCCCCGGGTTTCGCGCCGCCCTCAAGCACAATATCACACTAGGGCGAAATACATCTCCACCACATTGGAAGTGGTAAAATGGACCTTTTTCCAAGGCTGAACGGAAATGGAATTGTAGAAGTATGGGGCAACATCGACGAAACTCGTAGCCCCTATTACGGAAGTGGTATCTTCAACCTATTGGACACCATTGCTCTACTGGCCCACTGGACTGAGAAGAGATGTCCCCACCTAGGGACATGGAAGGAAGTATGGTCTTCCTCAAGGGAGAACTGAGCAATGGGGGTGGACGAGCATGATTGTCAACCTCAGCCTAGGACAGGGTCTCGAAGGTTTAGTCTGCTCGAGCAGGCCTCCCAATGTATGACTCACTACCCATTGGGATGCACTTGGCTAGGATCCGAAGGGACTCTTAAGGTAACTGGGGTTATTGGTTCGGGTCAACGTATGGGATGATGAAACATGTGGATTGGTGACTGAAGGACAGAAACTATGTGAGTTTTCTCTATTAGGCACCTCGACAAAGGTCTTAAGGAAGTTTCTAGAAAAGGGAAGGAAGACCCAGGGTAGGAGTGCGCTGGGGGCATCGTGGACATGGTCATCTCGAGGTCATAGTCTCATGGTGACCAGTCGCGGCCGTGGACCTTGGAGAGTCCACTCTCGTCTTGACTGTTGCACCTTCCCTAGGGCCACGTCCAGGTTGCGTTTGGGGAAACATCACATCTGCCTAGTTAATGTTGGGATATATGACTCGTGTTAACGACCACTAGTATCATCGTGGTCGAGACGGTTGTGGATTCGCACGGGTGATAGGGGGTCGCAGCGGACAGCCCTTTGGGCATCCTGACCTGCCCAGACACCGTGCTATAAATACCTACATTACTTGTCCACTGTGGCGGATGATTTTTCTGGCTGGTGACAGAAATTTTCACCTACCCTCTGCCCAACTGGTTCGTCCCTCTCTTAACAGGCATCTCGAGTCCTTCCATCCCATCCGCTTATCCTACTCACTCCTCTCGATTACACTTGGCATAGACACGTGTGTCAAGCTTTTTTAACTCCCCACATATAGACATTATATTACATCAAAATACAAATCTATATATTCTTTAAATCAAAACATCCACTAATTCATCAAAGAACATCTAAAGAAAGATAGTTATATTACATAAGTCAGTAATCACATTCATACATTATAGTGTTCAACATACAGCCCCTAAGTTCAGACATTAATAAGTCATATCACTTAACTAAAATTCCAATAATTAATACAAATTCCACGAACAATAATGCACAAATAAAAATCAAATTACATCCACAACAAGCAAGCATGATAATAGTAATTCATTTCTTCTCTCTCCATCTTGACTGGGCTTGATTAATCACATGTTATTCATTTGTAATTGTATTGGACTCATCAACCCATATGAAATAATTATCATGTTCACACCATTGTAGACAACGATAAAAAGCTCGTTCATTGTTTCGTTTGGTCCTTGCGACCAAAATATTCATGTTCGCAGATCCACACAAGCATGCTTAGCCAATACATACCATTATAACACACTTAAGTTGTAAACCCTCGCATGTAATAGAACTTGTACCAACTATAATTGATGTACAAATGTATGTTATATAAGTTTGGGTTGGCCTTGAAAGGTTTTAGAATGAATTGTAAATGAAAAATAGGCCAAACATGCAAAACTAGGCAAACTGTACTGGTACGCCAAGGTTCAGTAGGCAAGTCATATCGGTACGCGTACCGGTACACTTTGTGAAAACCTGAAATTTTAACACTCGTTTGCCAAGCTTTTGGGCTAGGCATTTCATCCTTCAATTTTTATAAATAGACAATGATAGAGTATCAATGGTGGTATGTTGGGCCTCGAATGGACCAATCAAGTAAAGATATACTTAGCCCTCGTATTTTAAAATTTTGGTAAACATTTACTTGGATATTAGAATTGATTATAAAACTAAATATTTTTAGGACAAACTAAGGGTTCCATTGAATTCGAAAGGTCAAAAAATATTAGGAGAGGTAATATGGAGTGTATTAGAAGTTAGGAAGTATTCCGGAGCAAAAGCAAACTTTAGAGAAAATTTGGGTAGAAAGGATCTTGGACATTGCTTAGTATGTTGGCCATAACTTTTTATTCAGATGTCTATTGGATCTGAAATTTGGAAAGTAAATATTAGACATCTAGGGCTATAAAAGTATATTTCATGAAAATTTTCTAATTCGACCTCTAAATGGGTCAAAATTGCACTGGAAGTTGAAGCAAAAATCTGTCATTCAAACCGTACTGGTACGCGTACCGGTACGCCGAACTCCAATAGCTAAACCGTATAGGTATTTGTCTGAGGCTTCCCAAACAGTTAAAAATTTGGGATTTTTGTGCTTTAAAACACCCCTCTAAGCCTTATTTGTCTCATTCTTCTATTTCATTCTCACCCCACATCTCTTAGAACTCTAGGAGAGGATAAAAAGAGAAAGAAAAGGGAGGAAGAAGGTCTTCAAAGTTTGGGTTCTTGCTTGAGATTCTTGACTCAAGGTAGGGGGTTTTCTTCCATTCTCTTACATTGAGGTTAGGGTTATTATATATGTATTCTCTTGACTCTAAATCATATCTATTTGCTATGAAATCATCATTCCTTGACATTCCTAAAATTGTTACCTTGTCTTAAACTATGTTATGGTTGGTAACCACTAAATCTCTTGTATGCCTTTGAAACCCTAGTTTTCAAGGGGAATGTGTTTTCTCTTGATTTCTCTCTTGCTCTTGTTTCCCAACCTTAAATATTAATTGTTTTGCACTATGTTATGTTTGGGTAACCCCTAAATCTTTTTGTATGCCTTTGAAACCCTAGTTTTCAAGGGAATTGATTTTCTCTTGATTCTTTCCTTGTTCTTGATTCCAAACCTTGATATTCGTTTGTGATTGGTTTCAAGACTTGATTGTTCCCTTGTGCTTAATTTCCAAGCTTGATCATTTATTTGTTCTTGATTTCAAAACTTTAGTGATTTATATTGAACAATAAAATGTTATTTTGATGATCTCATGTATTTTTCTTAAATTGCTCCATTAGAAAAATGTATGCGGATTGGGATGTGAAATTGGGGATATTTGTTTTATTGTGGAACTTGTGTGTTAATTGAGAAAATGGTTGGTATGAGAAAATGGTTGGTATTGTATCCCTTGTGTAGTTGCACGATATGAACAAGGGCTATTATTAACCGGGCATCATGGAGTGGGTAGATGCCTTCTTACCTGGTGCGGGACAGAACTTTTCCTACCACTCGTAGTGGAGTTAATGCTTTGGTAAGACTAAACCACTATCGTTCACGGGGTAACATTATGTATGTGCTTGCATGGGACATGATATTTTCGATGGCGACCATGTGGGGTCTTGCTTCATACCTGAGATATGAATACAGTTGTGTAACGTTCATTCTACCAAAAACGGTTTCTACAAAAGTTTTGGGAAGTACAAGATTCTGCAAGAACTTGTGAGAAACAGTTTATGGTGGAATGGAGTATTAATTGTATATTGTGTTCATTTATTCATTTAACTACTATTGTTACTTAAACTTGAGATTTGCTTAAAATGTCACTGTTTTCCCTCAAAAAGTTATATATGATATGTTGACAAATGAGACCAACCGTTTTATATATTTTCCAAACTTTGTTCGGGTTTGGAAGAATTTTTCTACAGAGCTTCGTGCTCACCCCCTGCATACAAATATTTTTCAGATTATGGTCTAGGAAAGGAGCTCGGAGTAGAGGAACCGGCACATTAGGAGACTCCCATAGATGGGCATGGGGATTTCGAGACGGATGCTTAGAGCGATATTATCTTTTGTTCTCGACTAGAAAATTTATTTTGGAGATATTGTGAAGTCTAGCTTTGTTTTGTTTTTCTCTGCATTATAATAGTGAAATTTTTTGGATGTAAATGTCATAATTGGGCATACTCTTTTGGATAATGTTGTAAATATTTTATGGATAATGAATGACGTTTATTTTATTAATAGATGTATTTAGTGCTCTCATGGTATGAATGGTTATAAATAGTAATGCCTTCTAGGGTGGATTTTGGGGCGTTACATAATTACATTAACTTCAACACGTAAAAATTAGTCATATAAACATTAAACTGAATATAACAATGCAAGTATCAACACATTTTTACCATCATAATAAATAATAACATCAGGACATGTATCAATGGTGAGTTAATGTCCACAATTGATTAACAATTGTATCTCTGACACGAGCCATTTGACGCAGCTGACTCGGACTTATGTCTAATTCTATTAGGGCTTGTGAACTTGATCCAGCAACAGTTCTTTCAGTATCAACAAATTCTCTTCTTTCTCAGTCGTCAAATAACTGATCTTGAAGAGAATGCATTCATATGAAGTTATGCATTGTACAACATGTTGTGTGAATGTATTTCTGTGTGGTTAAGGGATATGAAGGCATTAGCTTGAGGATGGAAAATCGAGCCTTTAGAATTCCAAAACAATGCTCTATCATATTCCGAAGTGAAGAGTGCCGATGATTGAATAATTTTTCATTACTGGTTGGTTGTCGACCCCAACCTCTGTAATCACGCAAGTGATATCTCTCACCACGATACAGGGACAGAAAACCAGGTATGTTTTTGTAGCACAAATCCACAACATAATATTTAGCCTCTGGCAACATTGGAAACTTGTTAGTTGGATTAGCAACACACTCAGCAAATATTTTTGAGTCATAAGCAGTACCCTCCCACCCACTGATCACAAATATAAAGTGCATGTCAAAGGAACATACACACATTACATTCTGAGTTGGTATAGTAGACTTCCCACGGTATGATATCTGCGAATCCGCTGGAATACGTGCATCAACGTGAGTGCCATCAGTGGCGCCAACATAATTCTTCAAAGAAAAAGAAAAATACATGAATGACATTGAAAGTAGTATTTTGTTACAACATATATCGCAAATTACTGTTACTTACCTTAAAGAAAGGGTAATATTTTGGGTTGAAACGAATCTGAGGTTGAACTATACTAAAATCGGGAGAGTTGTTGATATCAACTCCAAGCCTACAAACTGCTGTCAAAACACGATTAAAGTATTTGGAAATAGTCTCCCCCAAATGCTAAAATCTTTTAGCTACTATGCGATTTCGCTCATTATGTGATATTGTAAGTAAAAATATTACAACTTGGTCTTGGACGGTTACAAACCTAGAGTGTTTCAACCATTTTTCTTTTAATATCTCACACAACAACACGAAAACAAGTGTGTCTATTCTAAATTGCTCATATCACAAATTTTCATGTCCATGTAATAGCTCCAACACGTAATCATGTCCTTTAAAAGCAGACGTTCTACATGGTCATTGTGAAGTAGTGTGACTATCTAATTATATTGTAGTTAATACAACAGAAATCTCATCATCACTATCTAATATCATATCAAATTCTTCATCTAAATTCATTATTGAATATTCAAGTCTACCTGTAATTTCTATACATAATGCACTTATCAGACATTTATCACAACACATTATAAATACACATAATAATTAAACTTCAATCCAAAAGCACGCATAATACCAAAGTCTGCATACTGCAAAAGTACACATAATACAAAAGTACATATAATACACCTCCAATATGCTAGGCTAAAGTACAATCATCACAAGTTATTAACAAAATCCTTCTTCCTATGATCTGGCATTGACAAGAACATCTTCTTATAACTCACACCATCTCCAAAAAACTTAATGGCCTTTGTGTATGAAGCTCCATCAATACCCTTGAGAGAATTCAAAGCAGCCACACATTGTTCTAACAGATCATCAGTATCATAACAGTCTCATTATCAACACATGAAGTCATCCCCATAGACGCACTAGACATCTTATAATCAATATGCTCTGACGTCTTCTTTGAATTCTCAACCAATACATTAAGGGCAGATGTAAGTACTTCCCTATAATTACCCTGCTTCCTATGACGACTGGTTGTAGGAGTGGTAGACTTACTTTGAGGATAGTTGTTTGTCCCTTTATCAACTGTCCTCCACATTCTCTTCATCATCATCAACCTCAATCTTTCCAAACCTCATCCTCCAAGACATTTATTTTCTTCATGGGATCCCAACCAACTCTAGTTGAGTCAACAGTTTCTTGAAAGCATGGTAAATGGGTCTCATATTACTAAACTTCCTCCGTAGTTGTTCATACGTGTAGTTGTACCATGTGCTTAATTATATGTTTCTTTCGAGATTTTTCCACCCAAGTTTGGTAAAAGTAGTATTTGGTCTATTCCATGTTGCTACTTCCCTATCCATCAAGTCAATGAAAAGTGTCACCTTATAGGACGTCTATATGGCTACATTTTTTTCATTGTCAACCTCTACAACCTCATCATTGTGAGTTTGTTCGTTACCCGTTTTCTTGTACAATAATTTTGTCAATTATACTAACAACTTCCTAACCACTGCACATAACCATACTAACAATTCACAAAATGCAACATGAATCACAGTATACAAGTACACAAATCCAAGTAATGCATTGGTCCACTACCAGATTGAAAAGAGTTATTGCTATTGGTCAATGGCAGGGGATTGGATGATTCAAAGGGTTGGCAAAACCAGTGGTGATGTACTGTCTAAAGTTCTTCTAGGAGCCAGACTGTTGTGTCATGCAACTGTTCTGGTTTCATGGTAGATCTTGGAGGTTTAAAGGTTGTGGTTAGTTTTTTTTTGTGTTGTGATGTTCAGGAAATAACAGATATGGTAGGTTATACAGAAAGAAGAATACAAATAGCTTTTGTGAAATTGTTTCTGTCCAAATTTAGCTGCAGCTTCAGGCATTCTATGGTGTGCATGGTCTGTCTGCTGGTTGGGGTTTGGGTTGTGACTGATAGTTTTATGGCTTGGGTCCTTTTGAAGGATTAAAGCCAACTTTTTATAATATATAAGAAAAAAGAAAGGTGAAAAAGAAGGAAGAATAACATAAAGAAAATGTAAGACCCCGCATTAAAAATTAAATAAGGTCAATATTACCTTAAGAGTTCTTCTAAGATAAATAACATGATCGTAGAGAATTAGAATCATGGTTAGAATATTGATTTTTAAAATTTTAAGTTTCAAGTATATTGACTTTGGGCTAAATTGAGCTTTGGAGATGTTTAAATTTAAGAAGTGGGATTAGATAAGATTCTAAATATTTTTAGATCAAAATAAGGTCTCCATTGAATCTGGAAGGTCGAAAAACATTGGGAGAAGTAATATGGGTGTAATAAAGTTAGGAAGTATTCCGGAGTGAAAGCACACTTAGAGAGAATTTGAGTAAAAAGAAAATCTTGGACACTGCTTAGTATTTTAGCCATAACTTTTTATAATTATATCCAATTAATCTGAAATTTGGACAGTAGATATAAGACATCTAGGGCTACAAAAGTGTATCTCATGAAAATTTTCCAATTCGACCTCTACATGGGTCAAAACTACACTGGAAGTGGAGGGTATTCTGTCACCCGCGTCCGGGCGGGAATAGACACGCGTCCGGACGAGCATGGCAGGAACTTTGGCGCAAAAACACGCGTCCGGACGATAAGAAACACGCGTCTGGATGCACCAAACCGAGGGCTACGCGTCTGAGATGGGTTTTGAGTGTTTTCTCTCCCATTTGCGACCCATTTCATCCATACTATCATAGAGAGAGTCTTAGAGAGGAAGAAGGAAGGAGAAAAATAAGAAATCAAGGGGGATTTTCAAGTGGGGAAGATTAAAGCTCAAGTTCTTTACACACAAAAGCTAAGGAATTAAAGTAGGGGTTTTCTCTCAATCTCTCACATTGAGGCTAGGTGTATATATATATGTGTGTGTGTGTGTGTGTGTGTCATTCTCTAAATCTTGGATATGTGTTAGAAAATCTTTGATTCTTTATATTCTTGCAATCAATGTAATGTTTTGAACCATGTGATGGTTTGGTAACCATTATATCTTTATTTTTTATCTTTAAACATTGATTTTTAAGGAAAATTGATTTTTCTCTTGATATTTCCTTGGTTTTCATTTTCAAAACTTAGTGTTTGATATTGTGCAATAAATGATGTTTATAATGATCTCTTGCTTATTTTTCCTTCAATTATTCTATAGCAATGTATATGTGAAATTGGGGATTTTGGTATATGTTTGTTGTTTTGAGAAATTGTGGAGTATGGTATCTCTTGGAGGTGTTTGAATGACCATGGGTGGCTGTTGACCGGGTATCGTAGAGTGGGTAGCCGCGTTTCTTACTCCGTGTGGGTTTGAACTATCCTACCACTCGTAATGGGGTTGGGCCTTGCGAGGACCAAGCTACTATTGCTCACGGGTGCCGTGTATGAGGATTATTATACTATGCCTTGGTTGGATTCGTTATTACCGGTGCATTGGTATGGGACAATGTAGTCGGTAGACGCCCTTCCCGAAGTTTGATATCCTTACGAGGATTTTTGTGTGTGTGGGCCAGGATATTCTCGATGTGCTTATTCATGCGATGTCTTACATCAGACTTGAGATACATTTTGGTTATGGTTTATTGTACCAGAAATGGTTTCCACAAGAATTTCAGGAAGTATGAGATTCCGCGAGAACTTGTGGGAAACGATTTATGGTGGAATGGTATATTATTTGTATATTGGTTTCATTCATTGTGGATATGATTAACTTGGAAATGCTTTCTCTTGGGAATGGTTATATATTGGATAATTAGTTTTACTCTTTTACTTAATTATTGCTACTGTTTAAACTTGAGATCTATTGAAATGTCACAGTTTTCCTTCAAAAGCTATATATACTATTTGAGAAATGTGACCGACCATTGTTATATAATTTTCTAAACCTTGTTGGAGTTTGAGAGGATTTTTCTACAGAGCTTCATTTTCATCCCCTACTGTTAAACATTTTTTAGATTTTTGCCAGAGGAGGAGCTCGGTGTTCACGAGCCGGGCCATGGAGAAGTTTCCTTAGAGGGATACTTAGATCCTGAATGGGACATCTAGATATGTAGTTTATTTTGTGCTAGACTAGGGAATGTATTTACGAACATGTATAGTCTAGCATTTTGTTTATTCCGCTGCTATGTTTAAGTGTAATTCTTTTGGAATGTAAATGTCATTGCTTGGCCTATTTTTTTGGGATGATAGTGTGGATATGATATATGATGAATGAAAGTTTATTTTATGATGGATAAATGGACCCGATGTGGTCATTAACTATGCATATGTGGACCCGGTGCGGTCAATGGTAGTATAATTGTACAGGTTGTGTTTTGGGTAGGGCTCTCCGTACAAAGGAGACTCTGCCCAAATTTTATAAAATATCAATGGTTAACGAATGAAACTCTCTTATTTATGGAGTTATTTAGTGCTCTCATGCAGCAAATGGTGTTTTAGAATGTAATGTCATCCAAGGAGGTTTTTGGGGCGTTACAGAAAATGTCACAAGAGAGGATATCCAAGAAGACCAGGTTGTATATCATGTTTTTTTTTTTAAATTCAACATTATTCAATTGAAAACATATTTAAAAGAATAAGTCCATACCAAAACCACCCAATTTTAATATTTTCATATAGGTTACAGTGATGAATACCAGCTGATACACCACCATTTATATATGTATACAAAGAATGTGTACAAAGAATATTAGATGTATGTTCTAACGGTGGCTGTTGGAACACATCCTCAACCTCTTTCTCTAATTTCTTCAAACCCAAAACAAAAATCATCATTTTTTACCAAGTAATTAATCAGGTCAAAACCCAGCAATTATATATTATAACTACATTTACAAATTCATGTTATTGGTTTTATTTTAATTTGAACATTTGTATAATTGATCAGCAACAAGATAGGATATCCAAGAAGACTAGGCTATAAAGCAGAAGCAAAATCACTGAAACATAAGATTTCCGGTACGTTGAGCACATAAATGCAAAATCACTCAAACAATTTAAACATATTTTCTGAGATAACAAAAGCAGAAAAATACGATTAAAGCACAAAACCATTGTCTGTAATGTACAGATAAAAAAAATTGATTAGGGTCTGTAATGTACAGATCTATATATATATATATATACTAGGGATAACCCGTGCCTGAAGGCACAGTGTAATGCAAACCAACCAATTAATTTGGAGAAGTGAGGAGTGAAGATCTCTTATAACAGTGGCGGAGCAAAAATATGATATAAAGTGGACACACTTTAAGTATAATAGATAAAAATAATACAATATATTTTTATATCGAATTTGATACTTAAAAATTCATTAAACATAAAAGACGTTTATTTGAAAAAAAATTAATATAATAACATTTATACATTAAGAATCGATTATATAATTTATTTGACAAAAATAGAAGTAATATTCTATAATTTTTAATCTTCTTACAAATTTCACATTTTAGTCATTTTTGACTATATATTCCATAATTTTTTAACCAAATGAGATTTCAACAAATCATACTAATGTTCAAAGGAATCAAGTTTAATTTTTTAATTTTAAGATATTTGGTTTGGACTTTTTGATTTTATTTTTTTGTTCTAATACCCAATTTATTTGACTCAATTAATTTTCTTTTCACTAATACTATTGAGACATAATTTAGAGATTTAATATATTGTGACAATTAGATTGATTGTGTTGGTGTCTGTTTTTAAGTATAATAGATAAAACTCTTTTTTTTAAAATCTTAAAGTGATGAGATTTTTTTAATTAAAATATTATCATTGTGTCTTATACAAATTCAAAATGTTATACTATACAGATGATATTAATGATAATTTTGATCAATTTAATTATTATGTCAGAAAAAATATTGTGTTTCAAGATCAATCGTAATCGTTGACCTATTGGAAGGGAAAATATTGAGGAAAAAAACTATAATTTCTTGATCACTGAATAAATAAATTTGAGACTGTAGGATGTGTTCCAAGATAAGTCATAATCGTTAATTTTTTAGGAAAAAATATTAAGGACAAAAATTACAATTTTTTGACCGATGAATGAATGAATTTGAGATAATTGATTTATTGAAGCCGCCCTGTTTTATATTACAAACTGACTTAAAAATATATTAATATATATACATGTAATTAAAATCGAGTTAAATCTGATAGAAACTAAAAATTTAATTTATCAAAGAAAATATCGCCAAAATATTTTATATCAAAAAATTATTTACAAATAACATTTATAAAATATTTTTATTTTTTTAATTAGTACAAGCTATTACAAAATTATTAATTTATAAGAATATATTAGCATTGAGTTTTCTTAAGAGTTAAAAAAAATTAATCTTAAACTTTTGATTCAAGATATGTGTAAGGTATGTTAGTTTGATATAATTAATTAAATAAATAAAATTAAAATTAATT
>CM042196.1:11657943-11685589 GCA_023539305.1 Ilex asprella
TATATATATATATATATATATATATATATATATATATATATAATCTTTTCACTTTAAATTATACATGTATGATATATAATCATTGTTTCTTAATACCTTGTGACTACTACCATGATTTAAACAATATTATTGTTTGATTAACCCTTGAATCCCTTTTCTTGCTTAAAAATCCTAGATTCCAAGAGAGATGAACTTTTCTTTAAATTGTTCTTAATTCTTGATTTCAAAACTTTAGTATAGAATATTGTACAACAAAATAATATAAATTATGATCTCTTGCATATTTTCTTGGATTATTCGATTATATGACACATGTGAAAAAAATTGGGGATTTTACTATAATTGTGAAATTGTTGTGAATTGAGCATATTCTCGGTTTTCTCATTGTATGGGTGTTGTGATGGACTTGGATTACCTTCGAGAGATGCCGTAGAGTGTTAGAGGTTAGTCTACCCCAATGGGGGTGAGATGGTTTCCTAACACTTGTAGTGGGTTGTCATTTGATAATGCAACCACTATCGTTCACTGGAGTTCGAACAAGGGATAGTATACTTTTCCTAGGAAGGGACTCGTCACTGCCATTGTGATGGTAGACGCCCCTTTCTAAAGTGCTTGTGACTATGATTGTAATTGGTGGACTAGGTATAATCGTGGGGTAGATTCATGGGAAGCAATCATCATACATAGTACGGGGATGAACCGAAAATACATGAAATTATGAGTTGGGTCGTTTTTGCCGATGCATTGGTATGGGACAATGCATGGGGAAGAAACCCTTTTTCTAAATAGCCTAAATTGGAATAATGGTTACTGTTGTTAAACTCATTTTTATTTGTTTATTTAATTATTGCTACTGTCTAAACTTGAGATCTCTTTTAAAATGCCCCTGTTTTATTTCAAAAGGTTATATATGTTACTTGTGAAATGAGACCGACCGTTTTCTATGTTTTAAAACCTTGTTTGAGTTTGGGAGAAATGTGGCTACAGAGCTTCGTGCTTACCCCTTACAAATTACATTTTTCAGATTTGGTGCTAGAGGAGGATCTCGGCATCGACAAGCCGGGACATTGGGAGGCTCCACTCGAGGGAAACCTAGATCCCGAGGTGGATATGTAGAGTTGTGGCTTCTTTTGTACTAGACTAGGACATTCTTTTGGAACATTTTATAGTCTAGTTTATTTTTTATTTTTGCTGCAAGATTTACTTTGATATTCTTTTGGGGATGTAAATGCCATTGTTGGGCATATTCTTTTGGATGTTATTGTATAGGCCTGAATGATGAAGTAAATTCTTTTTGGATATGAAGTTAGGTAGTTGCTCTCATGATGGTAAATGGTCTTTAAATAGTAATACTGTCAAGGTGTATTTTGGGGTGTTACATTTTTTATTTCAAAGCTTGATATTCTTGTGTGATGGATTGCAAGACTTAATTGTTCCTTTTTTCTTGATTCCAATGCTTGATCATTCATTTGTTCTTATTTTTAAAACTTTAGTTCTTTACATTGAACAATAAAATGGTATTTTTGATGATCACATGGGATTTTTCTTAAATGGTTATATTGGAACATTACATGTGAAATCTTGGAATTTGTATTTACTTGGAATTGTTGATTAATTAAGACTATTTTGGTTTCCTCATCTGTATGGTTGCTATGACCGACTTGAGTTGCCTTCGAGAGATGCCGCAGAGTGTAAATGTTAGTCGATCCTAGTGGGAGTGAAATAGTTGCTTACACTTGTAGTGAGTTGTCATTTGGGAATGCAACCGCTATCGTTCGCCTGGAGTTCGAACTAGGGATGGTATACCTTTCCTGGGGAAGGATTCGTCAATGTCATTGAGATAGTAGACGCCCTTTTTCAAAATGCTTGTGATGTGATTGTGATTGGGTGGACTAGGTATAATCGTTGGGTAGACTCATGAGAAGCAATCAACATGCATGACACTGTGGATGAACCAATATACATAAGAATGTGGAGTATTTTTCATTGTACCACAAATGATTTCTATAAGAGTTTCGGGAAGTATGGGATTCCGCGAGAACTTGTTGGAAACGATTTATGGTGGGATGGGTAATGTTTGGAAATGGTTTTTTAATTGTATATTGATTTAACTTATTCATTAAATTACTGTTGTTCCTTAAACTTGAGATCTGTTTACAATGTCACTGTTTTCTATCAAAATTTATATACGATATTTGTGAAATGAGACCAACCGGTTTTTTTATGTTTTTCTAAACCTTGTTGGAGTTTGGGAGGATTTTTCTACAGAGCTTCGTGCTCACCCCCTACAGTTGAACATTTTTGCAGATTATGTGCCAGAGGAAGAGCTCGGTGCTAACGAGTCGGGCCATGGAGAGGCTTCATTAGAGAGATACATGGATCCCGAGTGGGATATCTAGAGGTGTTGTTTACTTTTGTGCTATACTAGAAAAAATTATGCACAATCATGTAAAGTCTAGTATTTTGTTTATTCCACTGCTAAGTAAATGTAATTCTTTTGATGTAATAGCCATGACTTTGGCTTATTCTTTTGAATGTTGTTGTAAAATATATATGGATGAGGAATGAAGTCTCATTTCTTTATGAATTATATTAATGCTCTCATGATATAAATGGTTGTAGAATGTAGTGTCGTTCAGGGTGGTTTTGGGGGCGTTACAGGTGGGCACAGTGGCTTACAGGTTGGCATTACCGCCAAATTTAACGGGTGTTCATGCGGTATACCATGTCTCTATACTCTGGAAGTACATTCCAGATTCGACACATGTAGTGGATTGGGGCGAGTTGATGATTGATGCAGATGGGACCTTCGATGAGGGACCGGTGCGTATCATGGATAGCTGGGAGCAAGTTTTGCGAGGCAAGACTGTGAGGCTAGTGAAGGTGCTATGGCAGCACCGGGGAGTGGAGGAGGCAACATGGGAGCGTAAGGACACCACTCGGGCCAATTATCCGTTCTTGTTCGAGGATGGAGGTATATGTTCATGGTTTTAAGTATAGGGTTATTTGTTTCATGTGCATGTAGTTGTGTGTGCACATGTGCATGAATTTCGGGCACAAAATTCTTTTAAGGGGGGAAGAAACCAAATAAATTTAAACTTTTAAGAATAAAGGGCAAAACGGTAAATCGTCACAATAGTTCGGGTTGTGAACCTGAAACTTTCTATAGCTCGGATGATAAAATGGACATAACTGTTGGATTCGTCTCGCGAAATCTAGTGACCATGTCAAATTTCATCGAATTTCGAGATAGTCAGATTTTTCACATTTTACGAGGCGGTCAGGCCCCGGAAGACACAAATACGAAATTTTTAGAAAAATTATGATATTTTTAAAATAAATGAAGTCAAGACAAATTGAAAATAATTTGAACAAAAGTTATTCCAGAACCGGAGCAAAATTTAATCGTTACGGGATAAGAACGGACCCGGAATAAAAAAGAATGTGTGGTGCGTTGTGGGCCAAGTGTTCAAAAAATATAAATAGGGGGAAAATCAGATTTTTCCCCCATTGATCAACCTTTATTCAGCCGATAGAGAGGAGAGGGAAGCTCCAATAAATCTCTAACTTCTCTCTACGATCTACGGAGCTTGGATCCGCTCAGGCCAAGAGGAAAAGTTGATCTCTCCGACGAGGGCTACACGTAAACACAACAAAAAGGAGGGCTTTCACCAAAGGTGGGAAAACCAAATTTTTGGGGAAGCTTGGGATGGAGTGGGGTTGAATTCTTGGAACTCTACGGTCGTTTCTCACGCTACAAGAGGTAGAGGATTTTTCTACTTAGATTTATTCACAACCTAAAATGTTGTGTGGAAATGGGTAGGTTAATATAGATATATATATATGACTTGTCTAGGAAATTGATTTTGAAGAAATGGGTATGAAAATTAGGTAGAATATCTTTTATCTTGAAATGGGTATGTAGAAATTGCTTAATGTGATTGCTTGAATTGTGTGAATTGTGGGCATGTTATGTGTCTACATAATGTCTTGATTTTGGAAGTGTGTTATTGCTTGATATGAGATAAAATGCTTGGACTTGAGCTTTGGATAAAATGTTGATAAATGCATATTGATTTATTGACATTATGAATTATGAAAATTATATACTTTAGATATAATTTGTCATGGATTATATGAATCGGATTTGAAATGGTTCATATGGCATACATGACATACTAAACATTGTAATAGAGTTACAATGAGGCATTACATTGCATATGTACGGGAACATTGCATTAAGTGTGTGGTTATGCATGAAAGGAGTCAACACCACATGGGTAGATGACCAGTGGGCTCGAGGGAGCTAAGTCATTGACTTGGCCGAGTTGCACAGTTTACAAGGTGTTGAGGGTTGGGGTAAGCAAGAAGGGCTAGAAGATCCCTCGGGTGTAAAGCCTGGTGATTTGGATACACACTGCCGTTGGCATTAGTTCATAAAGTGTGTCGATGTACGCGGGACCGTTGGTGGAAGTCCATAAATCCCGTGTCGGTTGGGTGCCGTTGGTTTAAGTTCATAAATACTCACCCCATACAAGACCCAGGATTGATAATGTCATTTGATGTGACATAGATGACGGAATTATACACATGAGAAATTATATGTGTTGGAGAGCCAGGAAGGGCTCGGGATCATGGATGATGGGTATTTGCACATTAGCAATTACATGTGTCGAAGAGCCAGGAAGGGCTCAAGTTGGTTATTGAGAATGAGTCTCATCTCATTCCATAGTATTGCATAGTAAATTTTCAACATTGATAGTATATTTATGTTTAGAATGTATAAATGGTGAATCGTTTGCATATGAGCATTTCATGTGCATTTGGGTGGGGGAGTAGCCTATTTAAGAAATCCTCTATTGAGCATGGCTCACCCTTTATGGGAAAATATTTCACGTGCGAGGTTGCACCGGTGGAAAGGCCTCATTTCGAGTCTCAAGGATGAAGATTGCCGACGTGTGGCTTTAATAGTTCATTTTGTAAAGTTTTGTTTAAAATTCTATTTTGATGTGTAAATATATGGAATTGGATGTAATGGAATTTGTATGGATCATGTTTTAGTTGGAAAACCTGAATAAACATATTTTGGATGGTTGTGAAATTGGTTGGAATGAATTGGAAATGATAAAGGAAGGATTTGTGGAAATACAAACAAAACCTTTCGGAAGGTCTATAAAAACCTTCTGGAAGGTTAAGGAAAAAATCCTTTCCAGTAGGCAAAACCTCCCGGAAGGTCAATAAAAACCTTCTGGAAGATCTAAAAGGTTAAGGAAAAAAAACTTTTCCAGTAGGCAAAACCTTCCGGAAGGTCGATAAAAACCTTCCGAAAGATCTGGAAGGTCAAGGTAAAATTCTTTCCAGTGGGCAAAACCTTTCGGAAGGTCGATCAAAACCTTCCGGAAGATTTTGAAGGTTAATGTGAATATTTCCCAGATAGTAAAACCTTCCGGAAGGATGATGAAAACCTTCCGGAAGGTTTATAAAAACCTTCCAGAAGATTTTCTAAAAATCTGAAATTTTAAAATTATTTTGTCATGCAATTGGACTTTGATCCTTTTAGTTCAAATGATATAACAGGACATTAAATGAGGTATATTGAGACACGTAGGACCTTGGCAGAGATAAATGACCAAATAAAATCACGGGTAGAACGTGTGAATTAAAATTTTGGTAAAAAAGGTACTATAGACATGATGTCGGGTTAGGCGGCATTCACAGGTATTTTCGCGGGTTGACGGATGATCATCGGTTTAAAAAGGGACCCCTGGTTTTAGGGGTGTCACAGATTGTAAGAGTTGAAATAAAAAACTTTGGGGGAGTTACTATGAGGTATATTAGAAGTTATAAAGTATTCTGAAGTTACAGTGCATCTCAGAGAAAATTCAACTAGGAATGAATTTGAAACTACCTTAGTATTTGGACCAAATATGTCTACCTTGATATCTAATTGATTTGAAATTTTTATAGTAAACACTAGACTTTCAAGGCTACAAAAGTGTACTTCAAGAAAATTTCCTGAATTGATCTCTAAGTAGGCCATAAATTCCTTAGAAGTTTAGATAAAAATTGGAGTCTGTTTGAACGCAAATGGATCCATTCGAATGATAGTTAGTCCTAGTACTTTGGTGTCTAACAGAAACTCTGATGGAATATCAAAGTAGTGGGAGCAAACAACGTTAGAATGCCCAATACTATGTTCGAACGTCATGTAGATTGCCCAATACAATGTTCGAACGTCATGTAGATGGTTCAAATTTTAAGCTTCTTGTTTGAAAGTACTATTGCGATTTTTAATATCATGTCTGTGCCAATTTGACTATTTTCTCATCCTATAAATACCTAATGACACATCCCTTAGTCCTATTTCATCAATTCTTAACCCTAGAGAACCTTAGAGAGCAAGAGAGAAAAAGAGAAACAGAAGAATGAAGGGGGATTCTCACATTAGAACGGATCAAACACGCTAGGTTTACACACAAACTACAGAATCAAGGTATGAGATTCTTCTTGGGTTCTTTCATTGAAACTTAGAGTATTATATATGTACGTTTTTAATCTTCTTGATAGTTATATGATTAATACTTATGACTTCTTTGTTTCTTTCTCATTTCAACATAGTTTTGAACAAAATATATGTTTGAGTTCAAGGAATACTTGCTCTTGAATTTCCAAAACCCTAGTTTGCTAAATATATGTTTTATTGTGAAAAATACATGGATTCTTGATTTCTAAAGTTCTATACTTGATTAAATTATGTTTTCATCTAATCCATGTTCTTGTTCCAATAAATTATGTTTTTTGAAAAAACTTTAGAATTTGATATCAAAATTGTGAAGGTTTTCTTAATATAAACTCTTGCATATTTTAATTCCTTTATTACTATAGTATATTGAAAATTGTGAAATTGTGATACTTGAGTTCTTATGAAATTGTAATTGATTAAGATTATGGATGTTGAAAAAATTGTAGTTTTATCTCTTGTAAGGTTTGGGTGTGACAGACTTGAATTGCCTTCGAGAGCTGCCATAGAGTGTTAGAGGTTAGTCTATCCCAATGATGATGATTTTTGTTTGTGAGAGCAACCACTATTATTCATGTAGGTTCGAGACTGAGGGATGACATACTTTTCCTGAAAATGATTCGTCGATGTCGTGAGAGACGGTATACACCTTCCTAAAGTGGTTTCGTGATTTGGCCCTACAGGGAAAGATTAAGATTTTGTGGTTGTTGTGTGTGAACAAAGTAGAATCGTTAGGTAAATTCCAGAGAAGCAACTAACATACATGAGAATATGGGATAATGCTATTGAGTTGTTTATTAATTGCTTTAATTTCTAGCGTTTTTATTCCTGTCATTGATTTACTGTATTTCGTACACTTGAGATCATTACGATTGTCATGGTTTTACTCACAAAAACTATATTTGTTATTTTTCAAAAGCGACTTGTCTTATTTATGTTGTTTTAAAACCTTGTTGGGATTTGAGAGAAATTTTCCACAAGCTTTTGCTCACCCTTTACAACACACATACAGATTTTGGCATAGAAAAGGATATCAATGTGGATGAGCAGGTTGATTACGAGCCATTGGAGGATCAAGATGTGGACCATGTCTTAGAGGTATATAGTTGTTTTATTTTTAGTTTTGAATTGTAAGTTAGAGAAGTTATAATGTTTTATTGACTTTAGTATTTAATCTTTGTCAAATGGATGAATGGTTTATTATTTAATGGTTATTGTAGTCGCTTTTATGATTGGATGGTTTTAGACAATAATGTCTTACAAAGTGAATTTTTGGGAGTTACAAGCACCGCCGCTGTTGCTTGATCCATGGTGGTTTTTCGATGGAGACTGCATATCAATGGTTCTTCCTAATGTTGCTCGTAGATGGGGGCCAAAATTGAAGTTCAAATCATCTAGTTGTTCATAATTACAGGTTGGTTTCTCGTGTCCAATTCTACCACAAACATAGCAAAAATCCCCAAACGTTCATATTTTAGGGATTTGAATTTGGACTCACCATCTGACCGGGGTAGCCAAAAACCATTGCGGAAGGGCTGGTGAAGATCGATTGTAATCCTTGTTCTCAAATAACCTTTCCATATGGTCCCTTGCTTGAGTGTAGAGTTTGTGCCTTCTAGTGTTCCTATTAGAGTTGCAATTTTTAAGGCATTTTCTAGGTTAGTCAAATTACGTGGTGGACCATGCGCCTGGACCCAGAAGGTGGTTTTATCAAACTGTAGTTCAGTAACTGTGGATGTTCCATTCCATGGCTTGCTGATTAGGAGTTGTCCTTTTACCATCCATGGTCTCCTTGGATATATGCATTATTTGAGGCATTCATTGGCAAATATGAAGATGTAGGTTTCCATTTCTCCATCCTTTATTTCAAGTCCATCCATTATTTCCACTTGATTGTCGATATTCCATGCCTTTGTGAGTATTGCCTTGACTACACTGCGATTGAGGTGCTTGGTAAAAAATATCTTTCCTACTAGATATGATTTAGCTACAAATTCAGTTGTAGGTTCGTCTGACTTCATTTGGAGGGTGAGTTCTTGTTTATGGGTTGGTATGAGATTAGGTTTGGTTCTCTGTTAGAGCAACTCCAAGGGAGCTATGTAAAATAGCTAGCAAAAAAATATTTTGTAAGACTTTTTCTTGTTCATTGTTCAATGTGGAACTAATGATCACCATAAATGTATCTCCCTCGCCAAGATAGGCGTACTTCAAGTGCGAGGGTAACGGCTTCAATTCCAAATTTGGTTTTTGTTCCTCCAACGAAAAAATCTTCCTTTCTTGCTTGGGCAACTCCTCAAATGTAGGAATCCATTTTGTTACCCCTTTCAACTCTTCCACTCGCTCTTCCTCTTCTAACTTTACAAGTTCATCAAAGTCTTCCTCCATGCAGTCCAACATCCCTTCCAACTCCACTTGCTCCTCAATCAAAGTGTCGATTCTATTGATCTCGTTCACCTCCACATCATCCCCGGGTTGTTTTGCTAAATTGAATACATTCAGCTCCATGGTCATGTTCCCAAAAGCCAACTTCATTAGACCATTCCTGCAATTAATCACAGCGTTAGCAGTAGCAAGGAAAGGTCTTCCAAGAATAACGAAGATTTGGGAATTGAGGTTAGCAACCGAGTGTGTATCTAATACAATAAAATCGACTGAAAAGTAAAAATTGTCAACTTGGACAAGCACATCTTCCACTACTCCCCTTGGTGTGCGTATGCTCCGATTCGCCAGTTGAAGTGTAACAGAGGTGGGCTTCAACTCTTCAAGCTTGAGTTGTTGGTACGCGGAGTAAGGAAGAAGATTGACACTGGCTCCCAAATTGAGCAATGCTTGTTCAACCCGGCAACTCCCTATGGTGATGGTAATTGTTGGACAACCGGGATCCTTGAATTTTGGAGGAGTGTTGGTCCTCAATATCGAGCTCACTTGTTCGGTGAGAAATACTTTCTTCCAGAAATTCAACTTCCTCATCACCGTGCATAGGTCCTTCAATATTTTGGCACAAGACATATTTGCTTAATAGCATCTAAGAGCGGGATGTTGATCTTTACCTGCTTAAACAATTCTAAACAATTCTAAAATGTTAGAATAATTAGCCACCTTAACAGGTGGCTTCAAACGATTGGGGAAAGGGGCAGGCATAGAAGGGAAGCATAAACCATCATCAATCACATGTTCTTTATCAACCCCATCTCTTTCACTCTTTTCACTCTACTCACCCTTGTCAACCACACTTTCCTTGGCTTCACCCTCTTTGGTTTCACCCTCAATTTCTTTTTCTTTTAGCATTGCAGCCTTTGGTGTCACCTTAGGCACCACCATCTTTTCAATTTGTTTACCACTCCTAAGTATGGTGACAGCTTTGAGTTGCTCACAACTCTCCTGGGAAGTCTCGGCCAACTCAACCATATGTTGGCCTTTGGGGTTCTCTTGAGATTGAGCGGGGAATTTACCCCTCTCTTGTTGAGATAACCCAATGTGACTTGTGATCTTTGTGAGTTGGGTTGCCATTTCTTTGAGATTTGCGGCTGTTTGATTATTGATGGTGGTTTGGCTTTGGATGAATTTGTAAGCCACATCCTCCAAATTTCTCTTATGGGGAGGTTGGTAGGAGAGAGGATGAGTTGGTGCTTGCTGGGAAGAACCTTGGGGAGGAGGGTTGGGCCGGTGGTACTTGGAGGTAGAAGCTTGCCCTTGACCTTGGGACTGAAATTGGGCTTGCCTAGGAGGTGCGGGAGGTGTGTATGTGTTTGAGCCATATGGGATGGGGTTCTTATTCCTCCAACTAAAATTGGGGTGATCATGAAACCCCGCATTATAATGATTGAAATTTGAAGGAAATGATTGTCTTAGTTGGTTAAAGGCATTGACTTGTTCGTGATAGGCTTCCTTAAGTGTCGGGATGCTTGGGCACTCCGATGTGGAGTGGTCAACACTGCTACAAATAGAACAAGCCTCCTCGGCTCTTGACACCTAAGAAACCACCCGTCTCCTAACCACCTCAAAGATATCTACCTTCTTCGACAATTTGACAATTTGTGAAAGTAGCTCCTCCCAGTCCTTCAGGTCATAAATCCTCCCTCTTTGTGTTTGACTACTACCCGACAATATCTTAGGAACATCATTTAGGTCCCTAATATCCCAAGATTGTGCATTTTCGGCCAGGGTGGCAAAGTAGCCAAGGGCCTCGTCGGGATCTTTGTTCAAAAACTTACCATTACACATCATGTCTATGAATTGCCTATGGCTTGGTGTAATTCCTTCGTAGAAAAAAGTCACCAATTGCCATGATTTAAATCCATGATGTGGAACGGATTGGAGCAAATCTTTGTGACGATCCCAACACTGGTAGAATTGCTCATTGGGGTTTTCAGAAAAATTTTGGATTTCCTTCTTTAAAGTCGTGGTTCTATGAACCGAAAAGAATTTTTTTAAAAAGGCTGAAACAATTTGGTCCCAAGACAGCATGGTCCGGGACGGCATGGAATCAAGCCAATCCTTTGCCTTATCACCCAATGAGAAAGGAAACAATTTCATCCTAGCTATTTTTTCCATGTTGTAATTTGGGATAAATGTTGCAACCAACTCCTCATAAGTCCTTATATGATTATATGGGTTTTCATTCACAATCCCACGAAATTTGGTGATTAGTTACAACATCCATGGTTTAACAACAAAGAGGTGAGCTTGGACGGGAAGGAGTATGCATGATGGTGTGGTGCTACGGGTTGGTTGAAGAAACTCCCGCATTGTCCTAGCCGGAGGATCAAGTAGGATGTTCCCTTCATTCCTAGGTGGGGGAAAATGAACATGCAGGTTGGGCATCCTCGGTGGTTGCAATCCCCCACCCCCTTGCATGTTAGGGTTGACATTCGCATGAACGAATTGATCGGGAGGGGGATATTGCATTCTTTGGTTAGGCATCCTAGGTTCGGGCAACCCCCCACCCCTTTGGTCATTTTGGTTTGCACCATCATAGTCAAAATTTCCACCCCCTTGGATGTTTGGGTTCACACCCACATTGTCAAAATTGTCATTCGCATCCTCGGGTGGATTTTGGTAAACGTTCATGTTGAGAGCTAGGTTTTGTCTAACTAGTCGGTGATGGGTATCCCTCTCCCACATGCAAAAAAATATACACAATTGAAATTATAAACAAACAAGAATATGTACACGAGACAACGTACCTCAACTCGTGATGAAGATCACAGGACTTACCTCCATTGTTCAGAAATCACTTCCTTGAACTGGCACTTGTCTTCCCCGGCAACGGCGCCAAAAATGATTGATTGATAAACCTAACCTCAACTAACCCCTGATTACTCTCCCTCAAATGATGCGATGTATGGCCGGGAGAGAAAGATTTCTTCTCCTAGGGATAGTGTCAAAAGAAAGGGCAATGAGGCAAGGAAAATGGAATGATGTAAAATGGGATGTGTATGCACAAAAATGCTCCCCAATCGCAAGGAGACTTTCGTGTCGTGTGTTACTTGGAAGAGTATTCCAAGGTTGTATCCATAGGGAAGGAAGTGAGTCAAGATTGAAGTGATTTGGTGAAAAACGGAAATGTAAAATATTTTGTCTTGAGATTTGGTTGGTGAAGTGTGAGCTAATGAGAATGCAATGAGAAAACAAGTGTTGGCATTTCCAAGAGGTCACTCCACTAGGTGTGTAATCTCAACTCAAGCTACTCCTCCGATCAAGCAAAAATGAACGATTGATTAGCGGGAAGCCGAGGATGAGTCCGGTGAGTATCTAAGTATAAACCGTGACTATGCCTACGGTTTATCAAAGACTCACCAAATCATCCACCTTTAACCCGGTAAAATCGAACCATTGGTCTTGAAGAGAAGAATAAGAACAAGAGTTGAAATCATATACCAAGGAGAGCTTCCCCTTGGTTTTGTCAACTAATAAATTAGCTACTCATATTTGAAATCAAAATAACAATAAATAGACAATGCATTGTTACACTATGAAGATTTAGAACAACTAAGTACAAGAATCGTAGATTAGAAGTGAAATGAGTAAAAATGCATTTTATATCAAAGAACTTGAACAACTCATGAGCATTAATGGTAGAAGTGAAAAGAGAGCATCAAAACAAAGAACCAACAGGGAGAAACTAGCATTAATCACATTCAAAGAAGTTCTAAGGATCCTTACAAAGCATTCAAAGCTAAAACAATGGAGAATACATGAAAAACGCCACTTTCTCTCTCTAGAACCCACTATTCATCCTCTTCTACCTTGAGAGCTTCTCCCTCTATATTCAATACCCTCTCAAAATGTAATCCCCCCTGGAGAAGTAAGCTACCCCCTTCCAAAAACATACAAGGGAGCATGGTAGACCCTCTGGAGGTGACAGTCAACAATAGGGGTCAGGGAGGCAGCTAGGGCCAGGCCCATGTGAGGGGCTGTTTTGCACCCTTATTTCTCACTCCTCATTAAATGTTGTAGCTCCAGGGTTCAGAGGAAGGAGAGGGCATGCTGATCAGTATTCTGGGTGTGTCAAAAAAGTGGTGGAGTCGCAATGGTGGGGACCTCAAGACAGCTGAGCAAATCTACAGAATTTGGGCACGTCAGGAACGCGGTACCGGTACCCCGATTCCAGTAGGTTTTGGGTACCGATACACCGGTACCCTATGGTACCGGTACCAGGTACCGGTACTGTTCTACTTCCTTATCTGAATTTCTTGATTTCTTTGCTCCCGAGCTACCTTCAAACTATCTTTTGAACTGCTTTCATCCCAAGTTGTATGGGAGGATCTTTCAAAGCCATATTTATCTCCATTCAACTGCAAACACATCAAATTGACGTTAAGACTTCAATCATCATAACTTATATTATTTACAGCTCAAAAGCGAGTGAATTAAGTTGATTAGCATCTTAAAATATACAAAATTGTGTGCTAATCAAGCGTATTGGTACGGCCGAAAGAATTCTAAAACTTAAATGTCGCGATCTTGGTCCGTTTTTTGCCATATAAATACATTATGTCACCTCTTTTGGCTGCATTTCGGCCTCTCCAACCTTAGAAACCCTAAGAGAGAAAGAAATGAAGAGAAGAGAGGAAGAGGAAAACAAGAGTTTAAAGGGGTTATCCAAGATCAAAACCTAGCTTCCAAGAACACAAAGTAGGGGATTTCTTCTCTTTCTCTTTCATTGAGATTAGGGTTTATGTATATATGTATGTTTTGCTATAAATGTAATATATATGATATAAAATCATCCTCTCTTAGTCTTTTGGGCAATGAATACATGTTTTATCAAAGTTAGGGTTGATTGCCCGTGAAATTCCTCTTTTGTTTGAAAAACCCTAGATTTTTTGAGAGGGATGAATTTTCTCCTTAAAGTTTTCTTTTATTATTGACATTGGGACCATAGAACTTTGTGTTGAGAAATAAATGGTTTCATTGTGATCTCTTGTATTTTTCATAGTTGATTATTGAAATTATGACATGATGAAATTGAGAATTTTTAGAAATATGCTTTTAATTGAGGATATGTTGGTTTCTTTGTTGTATGGTTGTTGTGAGGGACTTGAATTTCCATCGAAAGATGTCATAGAGTGTTAAAGGTTAGTCTACACCAGTGGGGGTGAGATGATTTCCTAACACTTGTAGTTGGTGGTCATTTGGTAATGGCACCACTATCGTTCACTGAAATTCGAACTAGGGTTGGTATACTTTTCCTGGGAAGGGACTCGTCACTGCCATTAGTATAGTAGACGCCCTTTCCCAAAGTGTTTGTGATTTTGATTATGATTGGTGAACTAGGTATAGTCGTTGGACAGATTCTTGAGAAACAATCAACGTACATAGTATGGGATGAACCAATATATATCAATATATCTAGAAGAGAACATGGATTGGATTAAGTCGAAGCCGGTGCATTGGTATGAGACAATGCAACAGCAGGCGCCTTTCCTAACCATTTGGGAATGGTTTCTTTTGAGACATACTTTTTAATGTTTCCATGTATTTATCGCTATTGTACAAACTTGAGATCGATCTAAATGTCCTTGTTTTAATTCAAAAACTATATATGCTATTTTGTTAAATGAGACCGACCGGTTTTATATTTTTCTAAGCCTTGTTTGAGTTTGGAAAGATTTTGCTACAGAGCTTTGTGCTCATCTCCTACAAATACATATTTTCAGATTTTGTGCTAGAGGAGGAGTTAGGAGTAGAAGAGCCGGTAAACTGCGAGACTCTGCTAGACGGGAGTGTGGATCCCGAGGTGGACGCTTAGATCACCACATTCTTGTTCACTAGACTAGGATATTCTTTTGAAAATGATGTAAAACCTAGTTTATTTTGTTATATTCCGTTGCGCTGCATTATCTCATTTGGTTGAAATGTAAACGTCAAGATGGACCTATTCTTTTGGGGTTGTAAATGCCATAACTTGGCTTATTCTTTTGGAATGATATTGTCCATGTTATATATGATGAATGAAACTTTTTCGTATCAATGGTGGTGTTTAGTGCTCTCATGATGTAAATAGTTGTTAGAATGTAATGTCGTCCAAGGGGATGTTTGGGGCGTTACATATGACAACACAAAACATGATACAAACGAAAATATTCTATAAAGTTATCGCATACCACCCTCTACCCCAAAATTGTTAATCGAATCCAATGAGTAGCATCATTGTGATCTTAAGTACAGCACAATATATATATATATATATATATATATATATATTCAGTACTATTCTATAGTTGAGTCCTACCAAAAACAGTTGTGACCCCTTTGTTTCCCTTACCCTATAATTTCACTCTAAGACAACATTTTACATTAAAACATATCCAAATTAAACTTACCTTCCTTGTGTCTATTTTTTTTTCTACATCCCTTCCTAGCTCAATAAACATACTTTCTTTTAACACAAACACTTTCACATTACCCATCAGATACCCCACATTCCACACATTTACATAAGATTAACAGGTATCTCTTATACTATCTATTATCTTTTATTACACTACCCTTGCATAGATAGGAAGACCTTGAGATCCCTTTTATTACACCCAAAGCCCACCTCAAGACACCTTTCTAACTGCATCGATCTTGCTATACCCCTTAATTTTTCATAACTTTTGCAATTCCACTCACAAATACTACTCATGTTCCCTTCTACTATGAGAATACATAGGAGTATCATTAATTACTTAAAATCATAGTGAGTCTAATTAGGGTTGAGATATCTTGTTCATTAAATCCACAAGGGCTACTAGAGTGTTTCTCAACCCAGAGGCAAAATCAGAAACCCACTATGCTCATACCCTATGCAGAAAACTATCTTTGACACATCATTAACTCCACCCACACCTAATGCTCTCCAATACCCCAAGCCCTTTTTTAAAAAATATAGTCTAATCCCAACAATTAATTAAACGCATCATCCTTCCTAGATAAAGGGTGTTTATCCTCAATTATTACCTTATTATCAGTTAAATGACCAATAATTAGTGTATACACACATAATTTAATCCTTCCTTCTCACCAATTGAATTAGGAGTTCTCCTTAAAGATACTCTAGATTTGGATACAAACCCAAGTACCTAAATCCTATTACAGTGCTTCCCCCTTGTCGTGATTACAATTTTCAAACAATTAGTGGTCACTTTTTAACTACTCTGAAATCCAATTTCAAACTCATAATATTATGAAGTTAAATTTTTTCTTAACGCAATCCATGAAGGCATATTAAGCAAATAATACATCCATTCCTATTATCAAATAAAAACCTTGGATGTTATAAAAAAATTAAATCTACCAATAGTTTCTCAAACTCCATACACATTTAGCATAGCCCTACAAATAATATCTACAATCACCACTTCACCATTTAGCGGAATAATAGACAAGCACACAATTTGAAGGTATAAAGAGTTAATCGCCAATGCATAAAGTATGCGTGTAAATACACATGTAGACAAAATCATGTTTGGTGAAAATGTGCATTTCAATATCAAAAATGGAGATCATATAAGTTACTACATTAGATAAGCACATGCATTCTTTTTGCATTGTCACAAAAGTTATTTCTTGAAATTTTACTATAACAACAAATCCAACATGAACACTACCACCAAGGGTTTCACCACCAACTGGCAGTGATTTGGTAAGCCCTTTCTCAAGGAATTCGCACTACATTCCTCATCTGTCTGCACTCATAGTACAGAAAAATTTTGTCTATCAGTATCAACCCATAATTTTTGAGTATACACCCCTCAAACTATAATCCCATAACTGATATAATGTAACGCCCCAAAAATTCAGGGGTCATTAATTAACCGTTGACAACCCGTCAACCCGTGGAAATACCCGTGGAGGTCGCATAACCCGACGCCACGTTAAAAACATCCAAGTCCAATACACCATGGTTCATACCCCATTAGGGTCCAATTTGGTCATTTAAAGGAAGAAAATTTTAAGCTCAAATCTTGGCAAAATAATTTTTAAAATTTCAGATTTTCTGACTGGCTACCGGTAGGTGTATATCGACTACCGGTAGTTCGGGTATTCTGGAAAATCTCTACCGGAAGCTACCTGTTAGCAACCGCTAGCTGGACCCTCTAGACCAACTACTACCAGTAGCCTGTGACCTTCTATTCCATGACTTCCTGTTGACTACCAGTAGTTAAACCCAGATTCTGCCCATTTCATTAGTTTTTTCATTTCCAATTCATCTCAAACCTTTCTAAAACCAACTCAACCCTTACACAACATGTATTTGGGCTTTCAACATGGTTTATACACATAATACTTGATCCAAATAAGTTTCATTACAATCTTTTGTATGAATTTACATGTCAAAAATTAAGTTCCATAAATGTTTTACAAAACTCGAAACAAGGCCACATGTCGCACCTGAAATGTGCTCATGCAATACTCACAAACAACATATAACCCATCATTCCATGCAATAGTAAGCATTCAATGTTGGAATGCAACCATGCCATGCCATGAAATGAGATGATACTCACTCATGCACTTCAACCCGAGTCCTCGCCAACTCCTACAACACAATGCAATGCACTAGTGAAGTGAATCGTCACTTGACAAAAAATACATCCAATGATCGTTTGAAAGAAAAAGTTGTTTCATTATAAAATCACATCATTGATGATTGTTACTCATTGAATGAGTACTTTATAAACCAAAATCTGGTGTCTTTGTTGGGCAACGGATTTTGGTATCACAACCGCTGGTTCCGTACACCATGACACTTTTCTGGAATTTCACCGCCGGAAAGTGTCTAAACCATGTGCTGGGTCTTGCACCCGAGAGAGTGTCTAGCCCTTCTTGCTATACCCAACACAAGTTTTCATGCATGCAACCGTGAGACTCAATTGGATCTTCAATCCAATTTTTTCCGAGCCCACCCATCAAGCACCAAATTTGGTGTTGATCAACCATGCACCCACACACCCACACTCATGCATATAGCCCATGAATATGATGTCATGATCATGCCCAACATGTAATGAACACCACATGAACAATATTTTCCACATATCTTAATATTCCATGAAAATTGACATTTCTTGCATAAATTTCCATAAATCATCATAAACAACATATTAATAAGCATATATCAACAACACATTCAACATGTCATTTCAATGGCATCAAACATCCATCTAAAATAATCAAAACATTTCATCAAACACCTTAAAGGCACAATTCATAAAACACATAGCATGCCTCAAGATTTTCTAAGTTACAAGAATAATTACATGTAACTTCCTTATATCAAAATTAAGCTAGAAGCTAGCTTAAATCCTTTCCATGCTCACTTTTCCACTTCCATAACCATAGACATAAATGCAAGTCAATATACAGGCACGTATAAATTTAACCCTTAATCTACCAACATCTAAAGAAGAAATGATCCAAGGTAGGAAGAACTCTACCTCAATAGAAGTATAGAAGACTTCAATAACACCAAAACAACTCAAGAACTCTTGATTTCTCAAATTTTCACTTTTAAATCTTCAGTGAAATCTTTTATTTTTGGTACATAGACGTAACTGTCGTGACGGAGATCGATTTTCTCTGTTGGCTCGACGGAATCAGAGCGACGGAACTCCAAAAAAATTGAAGGAGAACTGGAAGAACTCTCTTCTCTCTCTTGGGCGGCTGAAATGAGATGAAGAATGGGATATTTTTGCTAAAATATCCCATTTAGGGCCCTATTTATATTTTTTCGAGACTTGGCCCAGAGCGTGCCAAGTGTCCCCCACTTATTCGGGTCCGATTTCGGCCCGAAATGATTTATTACATTCCGTGTTTAGCTCAAATTAATTTTATTGATATTTTAATCCAATTATACTTAAATTTTAAGATAATTATATTTGGAGACCTTTGTGGGGTCATCCGCCACCCAGTTGTCTTGAACGACGTGCAAAAATATCCGACTATCTCGGAATTCGATGAAATTCGACAGGGTGACTAGATTTCGCGATATGAGTCCAACGGCGAACTCCGTTTCCTCGTCCGAGGTCTAGAACCCGTATTTTAATTTTGTGTTATAATGGCAAAATGATCATTTTGCCCTTTTCAGAAAAATTTAAAATTTTTCAGGTTTTACATATAATATCAAATTTCCCTTTTTCATGTACCGTTCGTGTCAACCAACTGATTCCTACATATATCAAGTGGCAATCAAACCCCATTTTCCAAAGTAGTGTAATCCATTGATTCCAAATAGAGTAGTTCAATTCTTACAAGGATTACCTTACATCTCAATTCTTTAGTCCAAACCAAAAGTAGCAGCACCATGAGACAAAGTGGCAAATTGCTTTCATAATGAGCCCCAGACAGATTCCTTTGTGAAATAGACTTAGAAGCTTGTTTCTGCTCATAATGGTATTGTTGAAAACATATTTATTCCCAAGTACCTCCACCAACTGACCATTTGCTTCCTTACTGGCACAAGAACAACATTTTCTAAAAATGGAGTAACAAAATTCATTCGGTGACCTATCACTAAATCTGATCTTCCTCTTCCAGTATGAAGAATATGAAAACCACAATCCCTTAAACCCCTTACAAGCAGTACTACATAACTCACCGTAATGCATTAGCTACCCCACCATTTAGTTACATGTACCTCCTTTTGCATCATAATGAGTCGTATCCATGTGTCCTCTTTTATGCCATATACTCAAATATTATCTGAGTAATTGTAAACTCTCACATGTTTATATTAATATAGTAATGTAATGGTTTAGTAATTCTTATATATGTAATGATGTATGCATGAATTAGGTAGGTTGTAAGAGTAGAAATAAAAATGTTAGTTGAGGTAATAGGGTATGTTGTAGAAGTTGGAAGTATTCTAGAGTGAAAACGCACTTTAGCAATAGTTTGGGTAATAAGGATTTTTTACATTGGCCTAGTGTTTGGATCATAACTCTTTATTTTGATTTTCATTTGATCTGAAATTTTGAAATTAGATAGTATACTTCCAGGGATACAAAAGAGTATTTCACAAAAAAAATTCAAATCAGCCTCTAAGGAGACCAAAACTTTACTAAAAGTTTCAGCAGCAACTAGAATGACGTTCAAACGTAAAGCAGTAAATTGCACTATTGACGTTCGAACGTGAATTGACGTTCGAACAACCATGAGTCCCAGTACTTTGATGTCTGATGAGTTCTGATGGGAATGCAAAAGTACTGAAAGCAACCAACGTTCGAAAGTCAAAGTGACGTTCGAACGTAAATCAATAAATTGCACTAGTGATGTTCGAACGCCACATGACATTCGAACGTAACTTAATGATCTGGGTTGCAGAATCGTGCACATGAGGCCTTTTCTTCCACTATAAATACTTAAGCACGCATCCATTAGCCCCATTTCAATATTTCTAACCCTAGAGCAGCTTAGAGAGAAAGAAAGAAAGGGAAAAACAAGAGATTCAAAGGTTAATTCAAGTTATGAAAGATCAAATATTTATCTTCTTCACACAAAACTAAGGAAGCAAGGTAGGGGATTCTTCTCAAGTCCTTTCATTGAGACTTAGGATATAATTATGTATGTTTTCAATCTTCTTGATAATTATATGATAGAAATATATGAGTTCTTGACTTCTTTATTATTGGAACATAGTCTTGAACAAAATATATGTTTAGGTTTAAGAAATATTTGTTCTTGAATTTTTAAAACCCTAGTTTTTCCAAAATACATGTTCTATTGTGAAATTCATATGAATTAATTATTTCTAAATTCCCCTTTCTTGATTAAACCATGTTTTCATTTTATACTTGTTCTTGTTCCAATAAATCTTGAGTTTTGGTAAAACTCTAGAATTTTAGACATCGAATTTGTGAATGTTTTCTCGATATGATCTCTTGCATATTTTAATTCCTTTATTATTGTAGTATATTGAAAATTTACCATTTTGATACTGAAATTGCTATTGAAAATTGTGATTGGCTAAGATTGTGGTTGTTGAGAATAATTTGATTTCATCTCTTGTATGGTTTGTTGTAATAGATTTGAATTGCCTTTGAGAGCTGTCATAGAGTGTTAGAGGTTAGTCTATCCCAGTGATAGTGAGATGGTTTTCTAACACTTGTAGTGAATTTTTATTTGTGAGAGCAACCACTATTATTCACGCAAGTTCGAGGCGGATGGATGGTATACATTTCCTTGGAAGAATTTGTCAATGTCGTGGAAGATGGTACATGCCCTTTCTAAAGTGGTTTGTGATTGAGATTGTGTGGTTGTGATGGGTGAAAGAGGTAGAATCGTTATGTAGATTCCTGAGAAGCAACTTACATACATGATAATGGGGATGAACTTACATACATAAGAATATTGGATGATGCTATTGAACTATTTATTGAATGTTATGCTTTCTTACATGTTTATTCCTTTCATTGTTTACTGTATTCCGCACACTTGAGATCATTACAACTATCATTGTTTTATTCTCAAAATCTATATATGCTATTTTTCATGCCATCCTTTATTTGATCTAAAACCTTATTGGGATTTGAGAGGGATTCCCTACAGGCTTTTGCTCACTCTGTACAAACAATATCCTTTTCAAATTATGGTATAAATGAGGAGCTCGGAGTTGATGAATCGATACATTGGGAAGCTCCAATAGAGGGGAACGTGAATCTCGAGGTGGATATTTAGAGCTACATTTCCTTATGTTCTAGACTAGGAAATTTATTTTGAGACAATGTAAAGTCTAATATTTTTGTCATTCTGCTGCAAAACAATAGTTAATTTTTGGGATGTAATTGTCATAGTTGAGCATATTCTTTTGTATGATGTTGTATATATTGTGGATGTTGAATGAAATTATCTTTGGCTATGAAGTTCATATAGTTGCTCTCATGATGTGATTGATTTTAGATAGTAATGTCGTCCAATGTGAATTTTGGGGCGTTACAGTAATATCTCACAGATTCAACTAATCCTTACCCTCACTTGACGTTAACTACAATGTTCCTCAACCATTCTTTTTGAACATAAATAACTGATTCTTATCTAATCCATTTAGTTGTAAATGCCATAATGCACAATGCTAAACAAAAATACAAGTCTAATTGTCATATTGCACAATTCTACAAAAAATGCAAGTCAACACAGAAAGTTCTAACAATGTGAACATCTTCCTACTTATCACACCCGGATTGACTCCCAACACCCTACCTTGTCCACTACTGAACTAGACTCATGTGTCCATAGAATCTATTAAATCTAAGTTCTAATACCAAAATTTGTAACGCCCCTATTTAAGGGTGTACTTTTATTTATTAATAAAAATAGAATCTCAGATATTTCAACTAAATCTCTGTAACCTGGACGTATGCATAGAAACCTACATTCTTACAATAATTGAGATAGTGTAACGCCCCAAAAATCACTCTGGACGGCATAACATTCTAAAACCATTTACATAATGAGAGCACTAAGATTATCCATCAATAAATAAATTTCATTCATCATATATATGTAATGTCTACAACATTATCCCAAAGAATAGACACATTTAAGCCTTTACATTCCAAAAATCAACTAATGTAACGCAGCGAAAATAGCAAAAGAAAACTAGACTTCACATAGTCTCAAAATAAATTCTCAAGTCTAGTACAAAAGAAACTATATCTCTACAAGTCCACCTCAGGATCTAGATTTTCCTCGGGTGGGGCCTCCCAAACCCCTGCTCGTCAACTTCAAAAATCTCCTCTAGTACCAAATTTGAAAAATATTTAACTGTAGGGGGTGAGCATGAAGCTCTGTAGCAAAATCCTCCCACACTCAAACAAAGTTTAGAAAAATGTAAAACAGGTCGGTCTCATTCATAAATAACATATATAGCTTTTGAAATAAAACCAGGACATTTAAACAGATCTCAAGTTTAAAAAACAGTGATAATTAAATGAAAGCAGTAGAAAGCATTTCCCAACAAGAAACTATTTCCAAATGGTTAGGAAGGGCGTCTACCGTTACATTGTCCCCATACCAATGCACCGACTCCAACGGAATCCAATCCATGTACTTATATATATATATATATATATATATTTATATATATATATATATTGGTTCATCCCCGTGCCATGTACGTTGATTGTTTCTCAGGAATCCACCCAACGATTATACCTAGTCCACCGATCATAACCAACAAATTACAATCACTTCAGGAAAGGGCGTCTACCATCCCAATTGTAGTGACGAATCCCTCCCCAAGAAAGGTATACCAACCCTAGTTTGAACTCCAGTGAACGATAGTAGTTGCATTACCAAATGACAATTCACTACAAGTGTTAGGAAACCATCTCACCCCCACTGGGATAGACTAACCTCTAACACTCTACGGCATCTCTGGATAGAAATTCAAGTTCATCACAACAACCATACAATAAGGAAACCAACATATTCTCAAATTACAAGTATATCTCAAAAATCTCCAAATTCATCATGTGACAATTCTAATAACCAATTATGAAAATACAAGAGATCCAACAAGATCACTTGATTACTCAACACAAAACTCTATGGTTTCGAATTCAATAATAAAGGAAGAAAATTCATCACTCTCCAAAAAATTAGTTTGAAATACAAAAAGAGATTTCATGGGTATTCAACCCTAACTTTGTTAAAAACATGTAATCTTTGCCCAAAAGACTAAGAGAGGATGATTTCATATCATATATATAACATTTAGAGCAAAACATACATATATACATAAGCCATAACTTCAATGTAAGGGAAAGAGAAGAAATTCCCTACCTTGATGTCTTGAAGGACTAGGGCTTTGATCTTGAATCAACTCTTAAATCTCTTGTTTTTCCCTTTGATCTTGTGTTTCTCTCTTTCTCTCTTATTCTCTAAGGTTTTTTAGGGTTAGAAGTGGTGAAATGGTGGCTAATGAGGCATCATTCAGTATTTATAGTGGAAGGAGGAACCGATTGTTCGCGACTTAAAAATTACAGATTTTTACAGCGACTATCAGTAGGTACTACCGGTAGTTCGAGTATGCTGGGCACTCGACTACCTGTTGACTACCGGTAGTTCGGATACATTTTGCACTCGACTGCCTGTTGACTACCGGTAGTTCGTGTACATTTTGCACTTGACTACCTGTTGACTACCGATAGTTCGGTACTTCACTACCTGTAGTTATTACCCAAATTTTGCCTATTTCACCCATTTTTCATTTCCAATTCATTCCTACCCCTTCCAAAACCATCTCATACATGTTTAACAAGGTTTTCACATAAATCTTGATACCTGCAAGTTCTATTGAAAATGTTTTCAATTCTTTACAAATCGAAACTAAATTTTTGCTAAATATTTACTATTATCAATCTTAAAACCTACCAAATATTACATCACCTATACTATCATGTAAAAACTAATTAATAAAAAATTATATCACTCTATGAATATAAACATGTGGGGGTTTACAGATAGTCAAAAGAAGATTTAAGTTTAGAAACAAACTTAAGTGGGTAGCACTCTCCGCAGAGTCACACATATTCACGAACCCGCAGATTCATTTACAATTACTAATATCAAAATGCTACAGCCAAAAGGTAATACAAAAGACTTCAAGGTGACATCCCCCATGACCTCCTAGACTCAACAATGGACTCCACTCGTGGAATTGGATTCCTAAAACATTACCCCACAAGAGTGAGCATGGAAAGCTCAAAGAAAGAACATGCACGTTTAAAATGATGAAATACCATTCTACTAATTTAAATATCAATTAACTTAGTAAAATAACAACCACCAAATAAAAACCCTACTTGAGCCACTAACATAGACATATATATAGGTTATTACTATTGACAAAACCATCTTTTCCATTAGGCATATCCCATCATATAGATAATATTTGTCATTCAACTGTATTAGCTACTTAGGCATTTTCTTGTCACACGAACAATAATCGCCACACAGGTATAATCCGTCACATAGACCATACCACACAGGGATAATTCATCGCATTGGCAATAATCACCACATAGACATAATTCGTCACACAGACAATAACTGCCATACAGACATAATCCGTCACACAAACAATAATTGCCACGCACACATAACCCTTCACACAGACAAAATTTTCCCCTTTTTCTCCAACACTACTTCCCACGGTAATAATTTGATAACAAGTAATCTTACTATACAAACAAGATATGTTAGATAGTGCACTCACCTCAAGTCCAATAGTAACATAACTCAGTCTCCCAATGAGACTTTAGGCATACATGACATAGGTGTTGACGCCTTCGTTCCTACCACAAATTATCATAACTCACATATAAACATTATGTACATAGTATCACATTATAAATATGTATGAATGAGTGCCTAAATGTGCGTGTATTAATAAATTTTCAAATCTTTCCCAAGTGATCTAATTTAAACCACTTTAACCATTCCTTGCTATTTGCTTATTAAACATAAGCTAGGTTGAAATTTACTCCATAATGATGTATTTATAAAAAAAATTAATCTATAAAGAGTTGATTTAAATTCAATTGGATGTCGATAAAAAAATTTGGAGTTGATTGTGTAAAACCCGGGAAATTTTGGACATTTTTCATAGAAAGGGCAAAATGGTCATTTTACCACAATAATGTAAAATTGAAATACGTGTTCTATAGACCTCGTATGACACAACGGACTTCGCCATTGGACTCGTATCGCGGAATGTAATCACCACGTCGAATTTCATTGAATTTCGAGATAAGTTAAAATTTTGCAGGTAGATCAAGGCGACTGAGTGGCGAACGACCTCACCGAGGTCCCAAAAAGTAATAAGCTCAAAATTTAATTATTTTTGATTAAAAGTTCAAATAAAATTTAATTAAGCTTAACCCGTAATGTGATTAATCGTTTCGGGACGAAAACGGACTCGAAAATAGGGGTCGTGTGGCGCATTGTGAGCTAAGGGTTTGGGGAGTTTGTAGAAGGTTCTAGAAGATTTTAGAATATTCCTAGGATATTCCACATTTTAGAATATTCCTTTAGAATATTCTACATTTTAGAATATTTTATATTTTAGAATATTCCTCTAAAATATTCTTAAGAGTCTTGAATGCCTATAAATAGGGGTCTTGGTTATGGAATTAGGAGGAAAACACATTAGTGACCTCCCAGAGAAAAGGCAAGAGAAGTTGGGAAAAAAGAGGAAGAAAACTGAGTTATCGGTTTCAAATAATGATTCTAAGGTATGTGGTGGTATGCAATATGCTCTCTTTAAATCTCTTTGTAAATAGTACTTCTTTGATTATCCTATGTTTTGTATTCCTACTTGTGATATCGTTGTTTCAGAATTTTCGATTGAATATCGTTGAATACTTTTGTCTCATTGATCATGTCCTACGGATATTGGGACAGGATCGTGGCAGCCAATAGCCGATGCATCGCCAACCGGTAGACCCGTGAGATCGGGTTGAGGTGGGATGATTGGTGAGGTGTCAGATCTATGTTACGATTTTGCATGATATGTGATATACAAATTTGATATCTGTATCTGTTGATTAAACATATTTTTCCTCGTCATATTGTATACTTCCCCGCTTTATTTAATATTTTCATGCTGATTTTAGAAAAAGATCGAAACGAGAAAATCGGAGTATTCAATACAAGGATATGTTGATGTAATTGACGTTTTAATGATATTGAGAGATTTATGTATATTGATAGATTCATTTGTATTGGGAGATAATTTTGATAAAATAAAATTTTATTAAGACAATTAGCGCTCTGTTATTGTATTTGAATTTTTTTTATTTCAATTAACGTCTCCGAAAAAAAGAAAAAAATCGAGGCGTTACAGATTGGACAAAAGCTTATAACACGAGAGCAAAATAGCCCAAGCTTACATATGATGAACCAGTTCATCATATGTTGTACCAATTCGTAGCAAGGCAGAGTGCCTTGTACCGATTCAACACCTCTTGAACCAGTCTTAGACCATCTCGAACTCGTTGGACCGGTTCTACCATATATAAACTTGTTTATCTCTGAACTGAAAATCTCTTCTCCTTTCTAACTCCCTCTTCCACCATCAAAACTCAATCCTAATCCTTATAAACTATCAACCATACTATTCTTAAGCATTTAAAAGCTTTAAAGCCTAACAATTTCAAATAAATAGCTTACCTTTTGCGCGACACGATTCCTTCAAAATTCTCTGCAACTTCCCAACTTGAAGAACCTAGGGTTCTTTGTTTCCCAACACAACACCCAAAAACCTATAAACATTACACCACCCTTACTCCGGAATCTAGTGACCTAAAACACATGAATTGTAGGGTTAGAGAGATACCCACTTGAAGAGTTTATACCAGAATTTTTTCAGAACCATCGAGTGGCCCAATTGGGTACTCTAAGACTTCAACATCTCCCCATACCACTCAACATCTTCAAAGTGCTCATGTTTAGCTGACACCATAAAGATAATGAGGATTAGAAGAGGTTAGAGAAGATGATTCTTACCTTAGTGAAGCCAAACTCTCTCACCAAAGCCAAAAACTCTTCACCGATTGAAGCTTTCTTTCATTTTCCCCTCCAACTCCTCTCCAAATCTTCAAGATCCTTGCATACAAGAGTGAAGACTTCTCCCGC
>CM042196.1:11685989-11698680 GCA_023539305.1 Ilex asprella
GCCTCTACTAAGACTCATATACACTAGCTCCCCTCCTAGTTCCCCTAAACCACCCTTTCACCTTTAGACTCTCTTTAGTAAACCAATCAAACTCTGCATTTTAACAAACTCCTAATCCAACCTTAATTTAGATAATCGAAGTTCATTATTTACACCTCGCAATTTCAGAAATTCTTTATTTTTGTCCCATGACTAACTTCAACCTTTTTTTTTTTTACATTTAAATATTCCACACTATATGGAATGTCCATTATATAACTAAGTCCCAAAAGATAATTTTCGGGATTCATATTTTACCTTCCAAATTCTCTATAAATTTTTTATTTTACCCTATAATTAATATTATAAATTTTCACTTTTGGTCCTAACATCTTATGAAATGTCATAGAATGTATTTTCGGGTCTCACACTACCAGCCATTGAGAGAGTTTTGGACTTCCACCCACTAAATTTATTTTGGGTTCTTTCCACTATGTATTTATAGTTTTCTTTAGAGGATCTTGTGTGAGGAAGTGGGATACCTAGACATTTACCTAATTTTTCTATGAGGGGAACCCGACAGATCCTACCTAAACTAAGAGCTTGGATCCGGCTCACATTAGGTGAGATGAAGTTTTTCGATTGAGAGGGACCCCACAAATAAATTTTGTTCATGGGGAAGAGATATAGAAAACATATAATCCATTTTGATTCAATCATTTGACAAGCAGGGGTCAAATATACATGCATGAAAAAGTGATGCTTAGTGTGTTACTGGGTGAATTAATTCAATTCTAATTTATATGTTTCATGTATTAATATGGTGTAGATCATGCATTTACCATAACTTTTACCATTCATTGATTTAGATTTAAAGTTTGAGTAATATTATTCTTAACAAGTTTTTCATCTCAAGTGATATGGCATAATCTTTATTTTTAAATATTAATGGGACCCACTTATTTGATAATGAAAACTATGTCACATTACTTGAGATGAAAATTTTAGTAAGAAATCTTAGTCAGCGTAATAGTGTTGTTAGTTTTAAAAGAGTATTTGTTTGGGAATATTTTTTGAAAATAGTACTAGTTTGGAAAAAAAAAACCCCTTTTATTGTGCATAGTTTAATTAAGCTTCACAACAGTTCAATTAAGTTTTGCATTAGTCTAGCACACAACATGATTGCTAAATGGGTTGATGGGTCTATCATTGTGTTAATGTATTGGAACTAGAAAGATTGATTCTTGTGTTAATGTATTGGAACTAGAAAGATTGATTCTTTTGGAATTGTGACTCCGAATACTCTATTTACGTAGCTTTAATGATCATAAAATATAGTGTGGTTGATTTAAATTGTGTTTCTTTAAATAAAAGTTTGATTATATATATTTTGAATTCAAGTTGATATTATTTAAAGGTGAAGAAATTTTGTTGAAATACTAGTTATTGTCTGTGCCTGAAGGCACAAAATAATAAAAAATATGGTCAATAATAAATATATTTTTATTTACATTTAAAATCAAATCACAAATATAGAAAAAAGATAAAAGAATTTAAGTACCGATTATAGTGGGAATGAACAATGGTAGTAGTGGTGGGTGGTGGTGGGGTGGAGGTGATGGTAGTAATGGTGGTGGTAATGATAATGGTGGTGGTAATGATAATGGTGGTGGTAACAGCTATGGCTGTTGTAAGGGGCAGGGGTGGTGGTAGTGGTGGTGGTGATGATGGTGGGAAGTAATTTGGTGGTGGAGTGGCGATGGTGGTGATAATGGTAATGGTGGTGGGAGTGGTGGGGGTTCTAGACACTACTTTTTTAAAAAAAGTATTTATCAAAAAGTATTAAAAGCATTTTTAAAAAATCACCTCAAACACACCCTTAGGGGCTTTTTTTTTCTATTAAATTTAAAGTGTTAATATTAGCAGTCGGATTAATTTTAAAGTAAAATTAAAAGAGATCTCAATCGCGAATAGTAAAAGTTATTTTGTTTATCTTTTGAAATTTAAATTATATTATACTTTATTATATAAATTTTAAAAAATATTAGTGGGTTCATATTGATTGGCGATTATTTAAAATCTATGTTATACATTGACTTTGTGCATAGGTAAATGTTTGCAATTGTTTTATGAGTTACATAGTGCCTTAGGCATGGACAATTTATGGTTTAATGAAAGGAAAAAAAAATGTGCTTACGTCAGTGTCATCAACTTTCTCTCTCATTTATTTAGTTTGTCTTTTAATTGAGAATAATTTTTGCATGCCCAATTACTAGTTAGATAATAAACATCAGTGAGGTGAACTGTACTTTATTGCATGTGGATAGTTATTGACTTAGGAAAAATAAATAGTTAATGTATTACATAGAGGGGTAGTTATTAATTTGTATAAGGGTTTTGATGATGCACAAAATCAGTGCAAGATCAACAGTCAAGAAGGTGAATAGTATTGTGGTGATTAATCAAAGATAATTAGGCAAGTAATGGAAGAATAATAAAGAAATAAATAAAACAAGAGTTTATAGTGGTTCGGCCGTGACCTACATCCACTTTCAATGGCAACGGTGGCCGGTATTCTTCATTAATGAATAATGGTGCTCTCTGGGGAGCTGCAATGCTTTGAATGAGAGGGAGAGGGAGAGAGCTAAAGAGCAAGATGTAGGAGACGAGTGTAGATTTTTTGGGAGGCGTGCCCTAGATGTGAGGAGGACTTACTATGTATAGACTTAGGGTTTGGAGATGAGGCGGTGGAGTAAGCAAGGGGTTCCCTATTTTGGTAATTTTCAAATATAGTAGGGTATCTCCGTACTCATCTTCCAATTCCTTCAGAGGAGGGCTTTCAGCTGGGCTTGAACTTGGGCTTGATAGGTTTTTATAGGATTGGGTTCTTCAAATGAGGTTGGGCCCTTTTACATAATTTGGATTATTTGGGCTTGACCCATCAGGTTCTATTTATTTATTTATTAATATATTATTGAATAACGATACCACGTGATGATATTAATATGATATCACAGTTGCATAAACAATTATACACATCAACATTGTCATATAATGTAACCATTCAATGATAACTCAATAAGTATACAACGTGGACCTTACTACTTTAAATAACTACCATCTATGTAAAATAATAACTATTTTATGTAAAAAATAAAGTGAGATTCATTTTGTCTACATATTTATTTATTATTAAATAATTATATCACGACGATGCTACTTTGAATATTTACTCATTTTCATGCGTCTGTGTGGATTTTGTTTTCTTTTTTCGAGTAAATATCTGAAGGCTTGTTTGAATTTTTTGCTTTTGTTTTGTGTGCAATTACGACTCACACATGGGGCCTTTTCAATTATTTTCATAAATTGACCTTCCATAGGTTTAGGCAAAAAAAAAAGAGGGATTTTTTTAGACCGGACTCTTTTTGGAGATTTTTTTGCCTTTAAGTCCATTAGAAAACATATATTAGGTATAAGGGCACTTTATGTTAAATGAGTAATGTTATGTAATTCAAATCTACAATTTAAATTTACATCTCAAATAAAAGAGGATCATTAAATCAGTGGGTCATATTTAAAAAAGTTGATGAAACTCACTCATCCAACAGTCTCATTCATTTGGGATACAAATTTAGATTACAAATTTGAATGACATAATATTTTCCATGTTAAATTGTCTAAACCAATCCTAGCTCCCATTTTAACTAGCGGGAAGGTGACATTTTGGAAGCCGACGAAGACTCCTTCAAATACGGAAGTTAATGCTCATTTGAAATTTGAAATATTAATCTCATAAAAATATATTTAAAAAATAAAACTCCTAAATTTTAGAGTTGTCTTATATTAGAACTCTCTCTCTCTCTCTCTCTCTCTCTCTCTCTGTCATATCTATTTATGTACAATTATACAAACGTAATCAAATTTAAACTAAATTAAATTCAAAATTTCTTAATTTTAGAACTTTCCTAGATTATAAATATTTCTCTCTCATATTATATATACATATACGTGTTTAACATAATTGAAAATAACATAAAACAGTAATATTGAATAATAACATATAAGACAATAACATTGAATAGTAACAAAAGACAACAACAATAACACAATGGTAATAAAAATAGTAACAATAAACTTAATGGGGAACATAAACAGCTATATGAACACAAAATGGTGACCAATAACAATAAAATTTAAAACTTACTAAACATAATAGTAAGTAACAATTAAAACCCAAGTGACAAAAAATATGAACAATTATATGAACACAATAGTGACAAAAAAAGTTACAATTAAAACCAAAGACAATAACATTGAACATAAATAAAAATAATTCACACTGGGCTCCTTTGGTTGTCATATTAGAAATAGATGAATTGGATAAAGTAATTCACTCTAATATAATACAAATTGATAATAAATAAAATTAAATAGGATATTAGAATAATACGTAATTTTATCTATTATTTCATAATACACAACATAAACATTTGATAATTTTTATTTAATTCAATCGTTTGTTTAGTTAGGACATTATTTCATGGTATTAATGTTTAATTAACTAAAATACCCTCAATTAGTATTTGTTACCTTTATGACAACTTGATTTTATTAGTTGTTAAATGTGTAAACTAATACATTTGAGATAGATTATAATAACACCCCAAATACATCCATAATACAGATTTATGGTACTAAAAATATACAATTAGTATATATTTTCAAAATTAATGCAAAAATCAAATTTATTTACCAACAAATTATTAGGCCCGATTAAATAAATAATAATACAATACAATATTAATCCACATAGGGCTTGCTTGGTAGACGTATTAGGAGAGAATTAAATATTTGATTGAACTATATTTTATTTAATCGGGGTTAATATTTTTTTTGTCAAGTAAATTTGATTCCGTATTAATTTCAAAAACGTATATTGATCGTATACTTATCGTATATTTTTTATACTATCACTCTGTATTATGGAAGTTTTTTAATACCACCATGAGAGGTGATATTATAATCCAACTCAAACGTATTATTCTATACATTTATTATTATAACTCTCTAACTGATAAAATCAAGTTGTCATCAATGTAACAAACACTGATTGATGATATTTTTGTTAATTCAACATTAATACGATAGAATAATTCTCTAACTAAACAACCGATTGGATTAAATAACTACTATCTAACGCTTATATTGTATATTACCAAACACTTGATAAAATTACGTATTATTCTAATACCCTATTTAATCTTGTCTTTTGTCCTTCCGTATTGTATTAGACTGTATTATTATATCTAATCCATCAATTTCTAATACGGCAACCAAACGAGCCCATATAATACATCTAGCAAAGTAACCTCCGCCTTGAACTCCTCGAACTCAGGGGTGGCTTAAGGCAATTGGAGGCCTAAAACAAAAATACTAAATGAGGTCTTTTTCATTTTTCATATTAATTTTTAAAAAAAAATTAATTAATTTTTAATTTATTATATGAGGGAGAGACCAAAGAAGGACGTGCTAGTATTACTAAAAAGAATATTTTAACTTTTGTTTTTATTTTTTTATCAGAAAAAGTATTAATTTTAATTTTTTTTAATGTTTTGTACTAATTTTTACATAGAAAGAGACAGTATGGGTAAGTAAATATGAGTTGACTTTTAAGTACTTCTTATTTTTTCAACTTATGATTTTTAGATTTCTAATGTTATGAATTAAATCATGGATTCAAATTATTACAATAAAAATTTTGATTGTACTTAATATTTTGGGGCCTTTTTTTTAGGGTTTAAAATTTAAAGGATTTAATTTTTTTGTGTGTTAATAATATACCTAAAAATTTGAGGCCTAAAGTCCATACTTCTTTTTATTAATGTAGTAGGGTCGGCCCTACTCAAACTCAAAAATGAACTTCGTTCTCACATTCATCGTTCAACACTATCTCCGTCTTTCTTGCCTTCAAGTTTACAATTCCAATGTAGTTAACATCAATGAATGGTGATGGGTCAAGCCCAAGAAGAACCCAATCTATTTGGAAAATCCAAATTCCAATTAAGGAGCCCAACCTCATTGAGGGTCCACCAAACCCAACATATTCTAAGGCAAGTCAAATACTCTGCTTAGCCACGTCATCAAGAGGGAAAGCGTAGGAGCTTTGCCTGCACCGCCAAGGAAGCAGTCCACCCTCACCTTATCCTTGACCGCGTCTTGTGGAGAGCATCACAACTGCCTAGCCCGTTGAGGAGAAGTCGTGAGCTCAACCGAAATACTTGCTTAGCTGCTGTAAAATAGTCCCAGTCTGTTAGAGGGCCACTATAAATTGCACGCCCCACCAACACTTGGGGGGCAGGACACTTTACCTGAGCACATCTCATTTCTCTCCCTCAAAGCTTGTAATCTCTGCTCCCCACTCCCTTGAGTTAATAAAATACCCGGTGATCAGAGCCATTCAAGAGTGGACGTAGGTCTAGCGGACCGAACCACTATAATTCCTTGTGTCTCTCCATTTCCTTATATTTATTTTCTACATTTATTATTCACACTTGACTCGTGGTGCATAAAATAATTTTGTGCATCATCAGTTTGGCGCCGTCTGTAGGAAAGACAAAATTCTCACTTCAAAGCTTTCATTCTCTTGAACCAATGGCGATCACTACCAGGTCCATAAACCAACATGAAGACAATCCTCCACGAGAGGATGAGATTGCTCCTCCGCCTACCAACCCTGTCCCAAATGCTCCAGCTCCCAATCCACAACAAATGCTGGAGACCATGCAGCAGCTGGTAGCCCAAAACCAGCAGATACTGCAGCTCATCCTCGCTGGACAAGGAGGAGCACAACTTGGAGGTGCGCAACACGGAGGACCCTTAGGAGCTCCACGTCCTGGACATCAGGGAGCTCCACACCCTGCTGCACCACACCTAGGTGCCCAAGAAAGGCTGGGCGCCCACTTTGGAGTCCCCTTAGGCGCCCCACACAGGGGAGCCCAATATGAAGGAGCTCCACCTCCCCCTCCTCCTGCTTCTCATGGTGAGGACCTTCATCCCCAAGAGGATGAGGGCGAGAACCAGAGCATGGAGCATGGGAGTCATTTCCATGATCATTCCAGAGGAGCCCCCAACCATTGGGATGAGAAGATCAAGGAAGTACAAAATCAATTGGGTGACGTATTCAATGCCATGAAGGCGCAGGGTCCCGAGACAGTATACTACCTGGTGAGGCGTACAGACACGCCCTTCAAGTCTGACGTAGCAAATTATCCGCTCCCTCAAAAATTCAAGATGCCTTCCGTGGAGGCCTTTGATGGGACAAGAGACCCGCTAGACCACCTCGACACTTACAAGACTCTGATGCAGCTGCACAACGTCCCAGATGAAATCATGTGCAGGGCGTTCCCAACCACACTGAAGGGGTCTGCCCGACAATGGTTTGCTAAACTCTCCCCAGCCTCCATTGCCTCCTTCGCTGAGCTTAGCAGGTCATTCGTTTCGCATTTCATTGGAGGACGTCGCCACCAAAAGCCTGTCACACACCTGCTTAGCATAAAGCAGGACCGCGAGGAGAGCCTGAGGAGTTACCTCACTCGTTTTAACGAGGAGGTACTCCAAGTTGATGAGCCTGACGACAAAGTAACGATGACCGCCTTCTTGGGTGGCCTTCGTTCATCAAGCTTCCTTTTCTCAGTAATGAAGTGCCCACCAAAGAGCATGCCAGAGCTGCTAGCAAAGGCCCAGAAATACATGAATGCTGAGGACATTACAAGAGCCAGACGAGGTGAGTCTTCCAGAGCAGGGGAAAAGAGGAAGGAAAGAGAGAGGGACGATAAGAAGGAGACAGGCAACAAGCGTGGCAGAATGGAAAGAGTTCGTGCCAAGGACCGGCTAGGTCCTACTCCTCAGAGGGACCGTTAACCCTTCACTCCTCTCAATGCTGCTGTGGGGCACATCCTATTTCAAATCCGGGATGACCCCGCGATAAAATGGCCAGGGAAGATGAAGTCTCCTCCAAATCGCAGAAATCCTAACAAGTACTGCCGCTTCCACCACGACCACGGGCATGACACCGATGATTGCTATGACCTCAAAAGACAAATTGAGGAGCTCATCCGCCGTGGTCACCTACGCCAGTATGTTGCTGGTAGGGAACGAGCACCAACACCTCACACTAAAGCTCAAACTAGCCAATCAATGTGCGTCTCTAGTATTTATCCTAGTATTAAAAATCCATATGGTTTATCCTTCCCTTATTATACATATCCACACATTCACAATAATATTTTATTATGGATATATCTATACAAATATAGAAAAAGAAAATACGGGGTGTTACAAAGAGGGTCTCCACCGTGGGAAGCATGAGCTGGAGGAAGACGTAGAGGTCCCTCATGGGGAGTTCCCCTTTGCTGGGTGCTCAAGGGGGCTCCCTAGGGTGGGGCGCCCAAATGGGCTCCAAAGGTGGCACTCAGATGAGGAGCACCCATGTGGGAAGCTCCTTGACGGCGTGGAGCTCCTCTCACTTGAGGTCCAAGTTGTGCTTCTCCTTGCGTAACGAGCATTAATTGAAGGATATGTTGGTTTTGGGCCACAAGTTCCCGCATGGTCTCCATCATCTGCTGCGTAATTGCAGCAGGATTGGTTGGTGGGGGAGCAACCTCCTCTTCTCTTGGTTGGTTATCCTCAGGTTAGTTCATAGATCTTGTGGTGATCGTCATTGGTATAGCAGGAAAAGTGATGAGGTGAGAATTTTGTCGTTCCCACAGATGGTTTCAAACTGATGATGCATAAATTGGGTTTGCACACCACCTTCCAATTATCAATAGTAAATGCAGTAATTAAAATAAAGAGAATACAAGAATTATAGTGGTTCAGTCAATGTGACTTACATCCACTTTTGAATGGCTAGGATCGTCTAGTCTGTTATTAACTCAAAAGGGTAGAGAAAGCAGAGAGTATAAGCTTAGAGAGAGAGAGGAGAGAGTTGTGTTCAACAAAGTGTGTTCTGCCCCCCAGTGTTAGTGGGGCTTACAATTTATAGTCGTCCCCTACCAGATTGGGGCAATTTACTAGCAGCTAGATAGCTATTGTGGTGGAGCTCACGACTTCTTCTCAACAGGCGAGGTCGTTGAGGTGATCTCCATGAGACTCGGTCAAATATGAGGAAAGGACTGACTCTTTCCAAGGCGGCGAGGGTGAGGCTCCTAGATGCTCTTCTGATGACGTAGCCAAGCTATATAGCTCCTTGATACGCTTGATTGAACTCGGTGGGTCTTTATAAGATTAGACTTTTTACATAGATTGGGTCATTTGAGCTTGACCTATCAATATTTATAAATAAAGTTATTATCTATAAGTAATATTTAATGACAAAAAATTTATAGTCACACATTTGAATAATATTTAATAATAAAAAATTTACAATTATTTTTTTTTTGCGATACAGTTATGCTTTTTTTCTTGACGGTACAATAAACTCCCAAAAAGGAAAAAAATATCAATGTACTATAAGCAGACAGATGTCTCTGATGTGACTTGATATTCACATATAAAAACAATCTAGTCTAATCTAATACTATAATCTGAATCATCAAGAAAAGTTCCCACCCAATCTGTTCCTTTATTTTAGTACCAAGGCTTTGTCAGCTCTTCAGAAAGCAGATAAGCAAGGACAACCCACTACTGTTTAACAAAAAGTTGGAAAGACAACTATAATAACAAGTTGCAAAGAATATATAATAGTGCCAAAATGATTCCCTGTCAAGTGTCTTAAAAATTTAATTTAAAGGATCCTAATCTAATTTCATCTCTGTGAATCCAGAGTCTAGTGAATTTTGGAAAGAGTACATTAGATACATGTCTAATTTTTGATATTATTTTAGGCATAGAAACTCTTTCTCATATTTAAACTCGTACCACCGTTGTTAAATCGGTACTTTTAAAATTACACAGAAAATGACTCTTTAGATATCTTAAACCGCCAGCTCAAAAAAAAAAATCTTAAACCGTTGTTAAACCGGTACTTTTGATACTATTTAGGCCTTTCCTAGCTAACAAAGCATTGAGGACCTTCGAAAATCTTTATGTTGGAATCACAATAAACTAAAACATTATATCGTAAGAGAAACTTTCACATGCATTGCAACAGGAGGAGGAGGATAAATTTTCAAAGAAGTTACTTGGATTAAAATGGAGAACTCATAAAAGGCAAAAGTTGTAAAGATGGAGGCAAACTGTAATGATATTTATATTTTATACCATAGCAGTAAATATATATGTTCTGTACAACTCATGCTTCAGCCATCCAGAATCTATTTGCAATGAAGTACTGTTGGACAGCATGGCTCAAGGACTCCTAATTGCTCACCAGAAGGCATAGCACCATTTCTCCCTCTGCATTTTCCCTTTCGAAATATGCAATGCACCAGAAAGGACTTCACTCCCTCTTGATCTCCCAAACCTCCACGTGTTATTACTAGAAGGTTAGACTAACAAAGGTAATTAACTAAGCATTTGCTCCAGCTCAGCCATTTTTACGATATGTATATATATATATATACATATGCCATATTTACATGTAGGAGATAAGTAAACGGGGAGAAGTACAATGTATAGATGTTGGCATAGCCCGTTGCAATTCAAGCAGAATTATTCCAGCAGTCATCATCATTCCCAGCCCATCAACATCTTCCAAACTGCTTCCTCAATCTTGCTCCTTGAGACAGACATTCCATCCCCTTCATCTAGTAAAACTCTGTAGACTTCCCATTCCCGATCACCAATCATATGCCTCGCAATCTCAGCCTGAAAAAGCAATCAGATTAATTTAGTGCTGCTCATACTAAAGAATAGTTGTTCTTATTTCTTTCAAACTGGTTAGGGGGAGGAAAAACAGAATGAATTTCCTTATTCACTAGTTTTGGTGAGGCAAGACTCGGAGGAAGAGATGGATTCAGCTTTTAGGGAAGTAAGGGAAAGGACAGAATACCGAGGGACAGTTGAGAATGGAAGAGCCTTTTCTTGAGCAGGGTAAATGCATATATTAGAGAAGTACCACTATTCCATAACATGATTTCATGAATTATGCATTCTCAGAATCCAACAGTCAGCATTGGAGGTGGAACTCTATTGTGCTAACTGTAACATCCGACTTTGATCTCATAAAATGAAGATAGTAAAAAAAAAAAAAAGACAATTTTGGCACATGCTGCATTGCAAGGCTAAAAATTCCAATCATGAATCTGATTTAACATTAAACAGGTCCTCAGGGCAAATGAGCAAGAAGCCAAACATTCTTAAATATACCATCCCATTTTAACATTAGCGCCATGTAGTTAGGAAATTACCGAAAAGATGCCAGTGTTGAGCATCTTGAGAGCAAGGGTGATATCATGAAAGACAAGAGGCCGGCCCTTGCCAGATAACTCCACAGGGTTTGCAACCAGGAGTTCTGTATCAGGACCCCGGCTCACCAGAGCCACTCTAAGAGGACGACATAGTTCCATCTGAAGACGAGAGCGCAATGCATTTTGTTTGCTAGGGTCAACTATCTTCTTCCCATCGGCTTGCATAATGAACAAGTCCATCTCACAATCTGTTTCCGTTTTTGCGGTACACCGTCCATATGAAATCTGTACAAAAGATCAGATTGACGATAAAGGCTTGGATCCAATTTGTAAGTGAAGTTATATCACCGGTAATAAAATATTTTAAGTGACATAGTCAATAAACTGTATAATATTCCTGAAAATTGGAGTATAGAACATGCCAAGGATACATGTAGTGCACCATAACATGAATCCTTATTAGTTAGTCCACCATGGAATGGAAAAATCATACTTTGGTCCACGGGTAGTAGTGATAATGTAAACCAACCCAAAAGGGATCTTAGATTACACTTCACCAATGATTGAGCTATATAATTCTCCAGGTCATTGGACATGGAAAAGGATAACATGCAAGGGGTCACAAAAATGAGTATGGATGGGAAAGCACATGACACGTACCACAACAAGCAATAGGTTATTAGGTATTTGACTTTTAAGGATGCATATCACTCTGAACAGAATCCAAAAGAGTGATAGTTTTTCAAACAGCAATGGGATTATCTCCCACATAGACGAAACTGTAATAAGGTAATTTCCAAAAAGGATCATGCCAGAAATTTATCTCCCATAGTACAAAATAAGCATATGCCATTGATGCATCAATTTTATTATACTTTATGACCTTTTATTGATTAAGGTTACAATAATGTCTACCTGGATGTTGTAGTCCTTCAAAGTTCTCATAATGTCATACAAGAGACCTTTATGATCTTGGCAAACAATTTGGACAAGCGTGTGAGCAGGACTGAGGGAGTTATCCACTGTGATGGATACACTGTTGGATGGGAGGGACCCACTTTGTTGATCATCAAGCATATCTAAGTCTCTCAAGTCTTCTGTGATTGCAGGAGGAAGATATGAGGGCCCCTGTGAGCATGCAGTAATTTCAGGTCCAACCATTTCTATGTCACAACTTATCATGGCATCCCCCGCAGCAGCTTTTAAATGATCAATTGTGTCCTCCTGTCTTTTCTTTGTCTGTAAAAGTTCCCTGAAAGCAATTCAACAATGCCATAAGCTTAGGAATGTTGAAAGAAGATAATTACAACTTACTACAAAAAAAAAAGATACAAAGAATGTGTAAAGAGGCATGATTTAGCCAT
>CM042196.1:11713680-11753264 GCA_023539305.1 Ilex asprella
AATTAAGATTGTAAAATTACAAAAATAATGTGCGTTATATATTATAATTATTAAAAAATATCAGGTTAATAATCAAAGAAGCCCAATTGCAAACCCTGGTTTCATAAAAAATCATGTTTTTTGATTCAGAGTCCCAAATTTTCAGTTGTGGTAGTTTTAGATTAGATCAACGAAACGCAATTATAAAAATACATACTAACTTATTTGGACATTATCAACAATTTTGAAAAGGTAGTCAGCCAACGATCTGACATCAATTTTTTGCTTCAGCGCTCGCAATTAGGGGTGTTAATCGACCCTTTGTCGAGCCTAATTTACACATAAACGAGCTGGCTCGTTTAATTATTTACTCATAAACGAGCCTAAAATAGTATTTAAGTTTGACTTGATTAACAACCTTACTTGCAATGACACTTCACAGTAGAACGAATATTCTGCATCACCATTTTTGGTTTTGGTATGGTTGAAATATGAAGGAATTTGAGGAAGGTCTTGTTTAAATTTTGAAAAACCTATCATTGGGTGCTTGATCAGGGGCCTAATTTTGTAGAGTTGTTGCATGAAGTCCGGTGATATTCAAACACAGAGGATGTGTTTGTTCGTGTTACCTATGGAGGTATTTTTGACACAAAAAAAAAAGGACTTCTCCACTAAATTTTTTAACCGAAAGACTTTTATACAAATAATTCCTACATAGTATATCGGCCTTCAAAAGATACCCAATAAAAAAAAAAATCAAATGAATGTGCATGTTGATTTGATGTAAAAAGTTTATTATAAATTTTGGTCAGTTGGTTATGATGGTGCAATAATCAAGTTGGATTTTAACAATAAGATTTTGCAAATGGGCCATTCATTATTTGAAAACTAACCCTCGTTTAACACTAGGAAGAAGCGTACCGTAGCTGCTAAGGAAAGGAAATGAAACTTCGTGGACGGGACTGGGTTCATTCAAAAGCCATAAACTAGAACCCCACTTGATTAACACTCCCCCACTACCCACCTCAAAATATTTAAAAAAATGAAAACAAAAACAATAAGCAAAAGCAAACTTGATTTAATTGTGTTGGAGATTGAAAACGACAAGGACCACTTCATCAACACTCTCTCCCCCTCCACAAACCTTTTTTTTTTTTTTAACGTCACAATAGAGTGAGGGGGAATTGAACTTGTCACCACCAATGGGCACTACATTAATATTGTGTTTAGCACGTGATAATATTTTTATATGAGAATGAAGTGAACATTGAAATAAAATAAACATAGCAATGAAATGAAATGTACATTGTTATTTAAATATTTGACAATAATTAGGATTATGTATTGAAATAAAATTGAGAATCCACTCAGATATTTAAATAATTTTTTAACTCAAACTCGACTTGGCCCAAACCCATGCAGACTTGGACTTGACCCCGAACATGATTCGACCCCAAACTCAGATCCGAATTTGTCTAACCCTAGACTCAAACCTGGATCTGACCTTGCACTCAACCCAGAACTTAGATCTTAGACTTGAGCCCGAACCAAGACTCTGAGTCGAATCCCGAACTTGGACCCCGAGTGGAGGTGGGGGTTGTGGCAATGAGTAATGATTGTTGGGAATAAAAAATAATATCAAATATTAAGGAATGACAATCTTATACCGGTGGGATTAGACATTCCATAATAATAAAAAATAAATTTTCATTTCTATATGCTAAATATTAAAATAAATATTACTAAATAATAATTATTCAATTCCCTTATTTCATTACCAAATATCAAAGGCAACGTAAGAGACTTTGCCAGTCGGATGGGGCTCCACTCAAGTCCCACCACAAACCTCACTCAATAAAAGAAAAGAAAAAACTTCCATACCAAAGAAAGAAAAAAAAAAAGACTTGAAATAATGGTGTTGGGGATTGTCTAATCCAGCCATACATCAATTTAATGAACTTTTTTTAAGCTACGAATTGAACACGTGGTCCTTGGCCGGTTGCTTTGTCGGGGGGAATTTTCACCCATAATTAGTTTCTTGTTACACATTTCAATCATATAAATTCTATATTATGTCAAAATTACTTATTTTATATACAAAATATTCGTAAAGTAGATCTATCGAGTTATTCACTTCAACATATAGCCACAATTAGGTTGAAAGCCTCGTTTTGTGCACAAGAATGCAGGATTAATGAATCGAATCTTAATCGCATGATTTTGATCACATGACTGAATATCACCATCAAACTTATTTTCAGAGCATACGTATAACAAATAAAAAGATTAGTCTTAATTCATAAAATGCCAACATTGGTGTTGAATTATCAAAGAACAGCAGAGATGGGGAATTTTAATAAGAATTTGGTTGGGAGAGAAGAAGGATCAGAAGGGATGAACTAGGCCGACCTAGTAGACCAAGCCGCAAAATCATAGTGGGATCCTTAAATGTGTGTATGAAAAGAATAAGAGAAAGCGATCCACATAAACAGTTTAGTGGATGAGGTTTCCATATAAAGATTGATTGTGATGCTTTTATCTTCCCCCTAGAATTTTTGAGAACTAATTTTAGATATTATTTAACACGTGAGTAGTGGATAAATTTGATTGTAATCCAAATTTATCGAGGCGAATATTAACATTTTGTCAAGTTAGTGGGCTTTTTTGTCTAAATCATCTAAGTCATTTCATACCAAAATTGACTTGGATCAACCCAATTATACCCTGAAAATGACAATATTAAACTCATATAGTAATTTCATTTCACAATCATATTGACTTGACAAGTTAGGTTCAAAATTACTAGTTGTTGTCCCACTAGAGCAAGTGGTGGAAATATAATTTGGGGGCATTTAGTTATGCTCAAGTTGGGCTAAAGCTCCATCGGTCTACTACAGTCACACGTTAAGAATTATCTACTTGAAAATTAATTGAGAGCGTGTTTTGTACACCAAAACGTAGGATGATGGACCAATTTTGACAACACGATTCTTCTCCTACATCAATGTTGGATATAAACCTACTCTCTGACAATTATGACAAATTTAAAAAATTCCAACTCAATACGTAAATCTAAAAAAAGGATTAGTTTGAAAAATCTATCAACATGCGCGTTGAATAGTCAAAGAACATCAACTTGCATTTGTTTAGGTTTCATTACAAATGTTGTGGAATTTTAATAAGAATTTGGTTGGGAGACAAGGACTAGGGGGGGTGAACATAAGACTCCTAGATGGACCAAACAGCATACTAATATTGGCCTGCTAAGTTGTGTGTGTGAAAGATAAGATTTAGGGAACCACATAGTCAGTGGGTGGTGGACGAGGATTCCAAATAAAGATACCCCGGGATACTTTTGTCTTCTCCATTCAATTTTTGGGAACACCTTCTAAATGTCCTCTATTTTTAGGCGAAGTAAAGGACATTTGGATCTTTTAGAATATTTGCCTAATAATGAAAGAGAAACCGAGAAAATTGAAAAAAAAAATATAATAAACGGCATTTAGAAGACATAGGAAAAACAGAGTTAATGAAGAATGGAAAAAATATTTGACCCACGTAAATGTGAAGAGACTTCCTATGACTTGAATCGATTACGTTCAAGTAAAAACGAAATATTTTTTACTGATATGTCAAAACTATCACCCTCGAAATAACTATATTACAAGAGACTTTGATTCGATCTTAGAATTTACTTAGGAGGAGGAAGGAAGGAGCTATCCATATTGTTTAGCCTAACCATTGTACCCCTTTCACATGCCTACCCTAACAATGCACTCGACTTTATTGTAACGTTTTAAGTGATATGAGGTATCAGTGTTCAGTTTTATGTATATCGATTTCATTTGCTTGTTTTATTTTATTCAACCTATAACTACTACTTATACATGTTATTAGATTACATGATACTATTGTTGTTGTATTTTTATCAAACACTATTACAAGGAAAACAAGAAAGTTCAATCATGTGATCTTAAAATTTAACAATAGGATCATTAAATTAACTGTTAACCTCGATACTAAGTTATGCTCAATACTTATTAAATGTTAAGTAGTTGAACAATAGTTGTCAAGTGAAGTCAATGAAGTGAATCTATGACCTCATGCCTTACTTCATCATAGAAAAATTAGTAGGTAATGGTGAAGTAATCAAAGGAAAATGAGTTCTACACTACATAATATGCCACGACCTCAAGGAAAATGAGTGAACAAATAATAATACCTTATTGGGCTCAGTTTAATATAACTAAAAAGACGACTAAGTACTACCAAACATCCACCTTAAATTCACCCAATGGAAGGAAAAGAAAAGTCACCCAACATCACAATATGCTTTCTTTTTCTTATTTAATTGCTCTACAACTAGTAATTTTTTTTTTTTGCCAGACAATATTATAGAGAGAAGAATAACGGGATTCGAACTCACTATTTTAAGGTTTGATGGGCAATAGTTATTAAGTTAATTGCTAACTTTTTTACTTTACAAACACTAAAAGTAACATGCTTTACACCTAATGAGCACTATATAGAGCAAAAATAAACCCTGACCCAACTCAGTGGAACTAACAAATGACGTATCCTAAAGGGAAATTAAGTGAACCAAAAGTGATCCTACTAAACACAAAAATTCTATATCTATATGCATACGCTGGTCTGATTTAAAACAAAAACTTATATTCAATTGTACTTTTCCCCCTCAACTTTATTGTTATAGTTTTAAAATAGTAGCAATCAGCCATTTCACAACATTAAAAAAATTAAATTAAATTAAAATACAAATTCAAAAATAATAGTAATAAAAAATACTCAATTACCATCCCGACAAATCATACGAAAATGCAAATAGGGTTGAAATTTTACTACACAACAAATCTAGGAGAAATATATGGTAACAAAAAAATATATTTTTGTACTGTACCGTTATTACAAATTTTGTATTTTTTTTTATAATTTTTTAGAATCATTTATAACTTATATAGTAACTTGGCCAACATTTTAAGGATCGATCGCAAGTTTGGCCTAAAGATTTATAACTCAACCCTTAAAAGTTATAACATGACTCAAAAAATTTTAAGTTTTTTTTCTTGTAAACAATTTCAAAAACTTGCATCAAAATCTACTCAAGTTATAAAATTTAGAGATATGGTATTATTTATTTACTTTTGGGTATCATAGTGTTGTCCACAAATCTATGGTGAAGGATTTGAAAATGTCGGCCACTAAAATGGTTGACAACAAACACACAGTATCCTTTTTCATATGCTCAAGCTTAGCCATATAATAATTATAGATGTCATATTCAAGAAACAATATACAAGAATAAGTAAGATGTAAGTGGCCCCACGAATCTTTACAGTAGATTTAGCCAGTTATTAGAAAGTGAGACACACAAACAGCGATTCAATTTTCAATTTATCATATCCAAAAAATCAATTGAACGGTCCCTCCCTACTTCTTGGAAATTTCCGAACCGATGGTGCCACGTGTCGTGCCTAACTTCTTCAATTCATTCAGACTTGGAGCACACCCTTTCTTCTCCTTCCCCCCATCGCCTACCAGGATTTTAGGAATATAATTAATGATTTATATCACAAAACAAACCCACCTTCAATCCATTCTACTTTGTGTATTACTCTCTTCGGAGTTGATTCCCATTGATTGAGATTCTCTCCGTCACATTTTTTTTCGAATTCACTCGACTATAATCGATTCATGTGAAAGAAACTCATGGATCCTTCACTCATACACAGTAAATGATCAATCGTTAAATAAAATAAACCCATGGGTCATTTAGACAATTTTATAAGAGACTTATTATTGCAGTAGTGTGGAAGAATGAAATACGAGACGTAGAAATATATTCAAATTAATTTTGAATTAGATAACCAAATAAGTTATGATAAATTATAATTTTTAATTAAAACATGACCCAAGTACAACGGCGAGTAGCCAAACATTTAGTTAGAACAATGCTTTAAGTTGAGATCGAAATTCACAGCAAATTAAAAAAAAAAAATGAGACCGAAATTTAAATATGCAGAATGGTTTATAAGAAACATGAAAGTTGAGAATGTATAAACACATTACCCTATCTTTTTTCATGGATATTCATGGGTTCTAATGAATCTAACCATCAACACACAGTGAATGATCTAGCATTAAGGCAAATTGAAGAGAAATCCATCAGGATGAATCTAGATCCATTCATTGTTTTTCGTTAGCCATGCCCATATGCAGACTTTTAACTGCGGACAATTGGCCCATATACGAGTCATTTAGGCTTAGAAGGGTGCAAAAAGGAGCACGAAACAGACATTGTCAAGAGCCCAACTCTATACAGATGGGCCGAGAGAGCTACAATGTTTATTTCTATGTACAACTAACCCCCCACCCACCCAAAGCAAGCAAACAAACACACAGTGGTTTATGGTAGTTTTGAATGGGAGAGACAAAGGTGTGGTTCAAAAAGCCTCCTCCCGAAGGAGACATCTTGATCAAACGTGATATTAGGCAATAGGTCCTTTGCATCCATTACCAATTCTGTTTTGAAGACTAGAAGTATAGAAGTATCAAATTTTTCCAAAAACATATACCATATCTCTCAGTAACCTGTAATTTATAAAAAACAACCTGGTAGCATCATGTATCGTCATCCTCAACCAGTAAAAAGATAAACTGTCAACATTTAATTTGGATGTTTATTCACAGAGATTCCAAAATCACTCATGCTTGTCATCATTCACTCCTATAGGTTTCTGGACAGGATCTGAAGTAGTAGATTTAAGTTCTCCAGCAACCTGTTGAAATCACAAGACACCCACATTCAGTTACAGCTAAAGGACTAGGGAAACAAGTTGACTTTTTATGGCATGACTCAAGAAGCAGCAATGCCAATGTGTAAGAACTGCCTTCAACGAAAACAACAGCAGGTTCAGCAGACTGAAAATTTGGTGTACGTTTGGTTTGTAGTATTCTAGCTTTATTTACTCATTGAAAATCAAATAGTTTAATCCATCAGGATGAAAACAGACTATTTTTTAGAACCACTTAAGCAACATAAAAAATAAAAAAGATTAATTGTAATCAAGTTGTAAGGCAATTTATCCATTTACAGATAATCTTGCTGACAGTTAAGAGTATGACATCCATGCTGATACACCTTAGTTTCTATAATCCATAAATAAAAAACAAGTATTTGCAATACTATTTATCGTAACTTGTTACTAAATGATCAATTATTTTGAAATTATATTAAGTTACAAAAATCCAAAGTGTTGCTAGGAGTTGGGAATCTGAAATCCAATACCCCTTTGTTTATGTATCTGTGAAGTATCATTTATCCTAATCTATTATTTAATGATCAATTATTCAGAGGTCATAAGAAATTGGGAAAATCCAAAGCCAAAATTAACCGGACCAAAAACATTTATGATTTGTTTTCCAAATTAGTGAATATCAGCAAATTCGTGAGAGTTTGCACAATAGCAGTACACGCTGACTTAACAAGGTTCAATGCTGGAGCATTGAAGAGGAGTAGATAACGACAGAGAGGCGATCAAGAGTATACACTTATGTAACTCACAGTTGTTATGAAATGAAAAGTAATCAACAGAACACTAGAGCGCAAACGATGGTTTATAAACTATTAAATATAACCAAATAACTCTAATGCGATTTTGAACTAAAGTGCTACCATTACAAATTTCATCCAAATTGACCAAAAATTGTGATAAATATGCCAAGTTAGAGAGTTAGACATGGAAAAAAAATTGAGTCGAAACCAAATATCAATGCAAAGGATAAATATAAGGAAAGATAACAATACCGTCTTTTCATCATCCTCATCATCACCTTCCATCAGAAAAGTCACAACCGACAAAAGCCTCTATCTCTCCTCTCTCTAACCTCACCCCACCCCATCCTACCCACGCTACAATCATCATCCTCCCATTGCTCACCACCATCAAAGTCAAGATTGGCATTACCTCCACCATATCAACTCAATTGATCCAAAAAAGAGACGATGACCATGATGGAATATGACAAAACAAATAACAACAAAAAGATCAATTGGGGGAGGTGTGGCAAGGTGACATATTTGTTCAGAAAAGAGAAAATGGACCGGGCGATAATCATGATTAGAGTGGTGGTGAGATCATAATCAACATTAAGGTCTCTTATGGGTTGAACCAACATAAACTCATTGTTCTCCCATATATAGAGAGGGGCAAATGGCAGTGGATTTTGGGGGGTGGTGGGCATGAGGGGTTGGGATGTTTGTAGGGGGTGTGGTGATGATAGAGGTACTGGGTGAAGGTGGGTAGATAGGTAGGTGGTCGGGGCTATGGGTTGGATATGGGTGGCAACTCGAGTGTTGGCTTGGGTGATAGTGAGCATGGATGACAATATGGGTGCAACTTGGGCAGGCCAATTCGAATTCAACTCGAGCCCAACTCGAAAAACAAAGGCTTGGGTTAGAATTTTTAATACTTAGGTTGGGTCTGGGCAAAAAAATTCCAACCCGAATTAAACTCGGGCAAGCCTTGAGTTAAAGTCTCGAATTGTCGGGTTTAACCCGAATATTAAAATCGAATTCAACCCGAATATACATAAATATATAAATATATTTAACTAGGGTTAATATTTATTTTCACTCTTCAGAGTCTAGACTTTCACTTCACTTCAAATTTTCACCCCTATGCTTCTATCACTCTCAGATCCCTCTCTCACTCGTCTGAGTCTCGTCTCAATCTCTCAGCCTCCTTCTCTCACTCGTTACTCCTCTTTCTTTTATCAACCTGAATTAAATAACCCGAACTCAGTCCGATTTTTAACCCTAAATCAGCTTGAATTAAGTAACCTGAATTCAACTCGAGCCCGCCCGAATTAAACTCTGCTAATACTCGAGTTGAGGTCGGGTTAGGGTTAGAGTTAGGGTTGAAGTTATATACCTACAGTTGGGTTAGGGTTGACCACTCAACCCGCCCAAGTTGCACCCCTAATAGTGAGCATGGATGACAATATGGGTGTTGGGTTGGGTGGTGTGCAGGCATAGGTGCTAAGTGGATCCATGAGCAGACCCCAGTATGCATGCGAAGACAAAGAGAAAGGAGAGCGAGCAAGAAAGAGAAAACGGGAGAAATGGTTGCAGCCTGTCTTGGCGTAGGGAGATACATTGATTTTTCCAGCATTTTAAAGCAAAATTGGCTGTGGGCGGCAATTGGGCAATGGGGGAGGTGGAAGAAGACTAAAGAGGATCACAGGATTAATAACCAGTGAATGATAGTAAAGATAACATGGTCATTTCTGACAGAGCCATCAACAGTGTTAATTGTTCATATTAATCCAAATTCACATCAAAGGTTAAGTGGTTATATTTAGGACTCTATCATCCTAGCATTGCTTTTTATCTTTGAGCTTCAACCTTATTTGTATAACATTCCTAGTATGCTGGTGTGTTCAATGGTCTTTTCTGCACAAGGAGCCAGGAGCTAAAACTACATGTAGAAGATCAAACTCTTCTGGTCAGCAACCAGGTACCAAAATACCAAAAATGCATTCAGCAATTTGTAGTGATTGTACTGTTTTGCCATGTATTTACAAGTTCTGAAGGGTAAAATGAGGCACCAAATGCCAACGGGAAAATTAAGATGACAACTGCATCCAGTGACTGAACCCTAAAATCTAGAACACATTTGTCTTCCAGGATGAAGAAGTGCCGGGCAGTATACTTACTAATAGCATCATGCAATAAGTAAAACTGATATAATCACCAGATGTATCTTGAATTGAACAAGATAAAACAGCACAGGGTAACCAATGAAACCCTAAAGGTCCAATATCTAGAGGAAAATTTCTAACACCACTGAGTACAAGCTATAGATGAGATTTTCTTGGTGGTTGAACTGTTCCCAAGTCTTTCAGATTCCCTATACTATTTGTCTAATGAAGTGTATTCATTCAAAATAGCTACTTTAACATTCTAAAGTTTGCCAACAATGCACTTTCTACAAGGTTGCTTTCCAGAAGAAAATATGCGAACTTCTACCTGAGTAGCCAAAATGACTTACATTCTAATAGGCCTGTTGTCTCTTCTGATTTTCAATTTTCTGATTGCTAGCAATGAAATTTCAAACCCTGATTGCACGCTTGCCAGAAATGTTATACCAACACCAAGGATCAAAATTTTGTTTCGAATATCCGAAACGTTTCCGTTTTCAAGGAGAGCGAAATGAATCGGAGATAAAATCGAAATTCTAATACTTCGAGGTGTTTCATAATGTTTAAAGGTGCTTTATAATGTTTCAATACATTTGCACAATTATTTCGGGATGTTTCAAGATACTTTGATATATTTCGACCAATATTTTGGAAAAATAATTCTTAAATTATTTTTTTTTCATTCTGCTTCCAAAACAAGTTAAAATATTTCCGAAACATATCAAAACGTTCTTATTTTCTAGGTGATCGAACTATTGTACTAAAACAAAATTTTGATCATTGACCAACACTTGACCAACGTAGCTACAAAGGCATTGACATTCTGACAATTTAGCTAAAATTCCACAAGATACACGGCCCCATATGTATTCTTCTAGTCAATTTGTCAATCAAGGCTCTAGTTGCATTAAATGGATCATGGACTCAACCTACAGGTAAGTCGTGACCAAGTTCCGAGAATTTAATTGGGGCTTTTAACGCTATAACCTCTGAAAAATGAAATAACCCACACCTCAATTACATGTAGCAATTGTTTTAGCTGGATAGCTTTCAATATTGTGTGCAGCATTCTACAATTTGACACCTTCAAAGTGTCCTTCTTTACTTTGTCAATTGAAGAGAAAGGTGATTCAATTGAAGTTATTCTGTCTCAGTGTTGATATCATAACCGTATCAACATCATCCAAGTATTTATCACCATGTCAAATGATTCTGCTACTGAACCTTGAATAGACAGCACATGTTGAACCACGAGCTCATGCTCTTCAAAAATAAAAAAAATAAAACAATCTTTGTCTGCATATCCAAATTTCTAGACTTTATATCTGAGCACAAGTAATTCTTCTCCAGAACAGGTCACTTTTGTTCATTACCAGTGTTTTATTCCCTAAAATAAAATAGAACCGCTAACGAGTAGAAGTCAAATTATTTTAACCAACAATACCCCTTCTACAACCTCAAGATTATTCTCCATTGGTCCAGATGATCCAAGATCACAAGAAATGGATCATCTTAATATATGAATGGAGTTTGATTAGCTCCTGGCACACTCATTTATCAAACCTTCCTTTCTACACTATTTATCCAATGTGGGGGCATAACCACAAAATGCAATTAAACAACATTCTTCAGCTAACAATAACATTTTTATGGGTCAACTAAATGGACTTTGATTAAACCAAACAACAGAACGAAAAAGATAAAGGATAATAATACATGCAATATAAAGACACACTTACACAAATGCCCCATATTTATAGTGTCAATGACTTACTTTAGTAGTGTTAATGTTGGTGGTGGCGGGCTTGTAGGGACAAGCAGGGGGTGCCCTATCCGGCTTTCGATATTCCCAACCAAACAATCTATATACTTTTGCCTGCAAAATTTATAGACACTGTAAGAAATTGAAGAAAAGAAAGCAGTACTTCCTCGAAAAGGAACAAAATTCGATCGGTTTTACCATGATGAAATCGAAGAGGAGGGGCAACATGTTGACGATTGGGACGAGGAAGAGCGGTAAAAGACATGCCAAGCAAACCTTTGCATAAAGACAAAGACAAAAATCACCATTTATATTCATCGTATAGCAAAATTCATGAAATTGAAATAGGAGAGGTATGAGGCTCGGAAAATCACCATCTTCAATACTTCTCTTCTCCTTCTCTGACTCTATGGATCACGTTATATTTAGAAGCTGAGAACCAAGAAACGACAAGAATGGATGACCAGCCTATATTTGGGCCCAAAGTTTTCACATAAACTTAGCCCTAATTCAAACAGGCCCATGTGGAAAAGCCCATTGTGAAGTTTTTTGGCAAAATTAAAAAAATAATTCCGACCTGCCGGATTCGAACCAGCGACCTAAGGATAGCCATTGAGAGATCCCACTACAGTCCTCCGCTCTACCAACTGAGCTAAGGTCGGGATATGCTTCAAACTAGTTTTAACAATATAACAAGTTAAAATACAAGAAACTCAAATCTGCATTTAAATTTTAACTAATTTACTTTAAATATTTATATACAAATATAAAATAATTCGGTCGGATAAGATATCCGAATTCGAATTCATTCAAAATTTAATCCACTGAGAGGCCTAAAGTGGACAAACTGTATGACCGAAAAATAGCATGCCATAGAATAAAGAATAATTCGAGTCTCAATCACTAATCACATTAATCAATTAAGCGTAGATCTTATGCAATTTGTAACTTTAATTTGATGTGTAAATTTATATCTTGCTCCTTATTTGATTACTAAACTAACCCATATGCCAATGATTTTGAAAGATCTAAAAGGGAGTAGGGAAAAGGAGGTATTCTTAGAAAATGAGGTATTTTTTGGGAAATACTATGTAATTAAAATTTGTATGTTAAATGAAGAGGGTCATTGGATGAGTGAATCCTATCATTTTTTTAAATAATAATTTAATAACCCCTTCATTTAAAATATAAATTTAAATTACGGACCATTGCTCTTTCTATAAATTCTATTCTCTCGTAACAGATGACTAACACTGATGAAATAAAACAGATGGCGGAACACATTGGAGTTTGGAGCCAGACGCTCAAGGCACCACTCTCTTCCTAAGGGCTGTATGGGCCTCACATATAATGGATGGCATGGGTCATGCCATTCATTCAGACAATGAATGGAACAGAACAGGCCCGAAATGACTTGGTAAAAGTGACAGAGTGCAATGGCCCACCGTCATAAAGGCTGATTATGTCAATGATAATGTGAAATATGTGGCCCCTTAATTAACATGAAAGTGATCATGGGGGCAAGAAAAATTTGAAGAATCGGGTTAGTATACATATCATGAATAATGACTTTAGATATTTCGATATTCATTTCGATTATAATTTGATTTAAATTATATATACTTAGATATGTGTATATACAAAAATTGAATTGGATCACATATAAAAAGAAGATTTTTTATTTTTAAGGGATTCATACCCAAACTTTAAAAACGAATTTCCCTAAATATTTAGATATGATTCGGGTTGGAGTTTCACGATTGACTTTAAATTCATCAAAATTAAATCAAAATTTGATGGTACATCAAGGTCTCATAAAAGCATTTTCAACTCATGACTGGCCTACAAATTAGTGAATATAATCTTTAGGAGTAGTTCAGTAGTTGAATTTGGTCATTCGTAATTCATCAAGTTCAATCTCTCTACACACCTCTTTAACGCTCAATAATTGGTACAAGACTGAATACTATGTAACATCCCAAAAAAAAAAGATTAGTCAAACTGTCTTTGTAACTGGTCAAGACAGCCAACCCTTCATAATCAAACTCTCAAGAAATGCCAAACGAAGAAAAGGGTGATAGGGGAAGAAGATGTGGACTTGTGCCTAGCCGTATCTAGTTGTTTGTAGACATTCTATCAATTCATACACTTAAAAAGTTTAAAAGCTTCCCACCAACAACCCCCGATCCGTTTCAGTTGATCATCATGCCCCACTCCTTGCATTATTTGCAGGGTTTTAGAATACACTACACGATTCATCAATCGCACGCAAAATTGACATGAAATTATCACAACACGGATCGGGGTGATCTGTTAAACCCGTTCAATAAATGTATTCGACTAGATACGATTTATATCCGACACAAATCTGATAATTACGAACCTAATTATACATATAACAACAACAAATAGATTATTTATTTGTTGAATAAATATGACATGACACAATACAATTCATTATGAGTCCTAATTATTGGATTCCCAAAGCATCTCTAGTTACATTCAAGAGTCATGTCGATTGCCAAAAGAACATGTCCTCTCATAGAAATGTTATGGGTCACTGTGTTGACGTCTTGTTGTATTGTCATGTTTGTTTTGCTTCGCCTCTGTGGTCTAATCGTGGGTCTTACAAATAATGCTTGCTGCAAACGGTGCCTTTTTGTTTTGTTCTTTTTTTCTCCACTAAAGGCAACTAATTACTAAATGCACATGATATTTCACCATCCACTCGTTATTCATAAATTCCTCAAGAGGTAAGAGTAAAACATGATAGGACGTTTTGTTCCATCATGTGATCCTATGAAATATAAGATTCTGCTACTCTCTTAAACTATAAAATTTGATAAACTTCGGGTGATACCGATATTATATAATTGAAATTTAGATTTCTCATGATGAGAGTAAAATTGTTTAACACTTATCTCCCACATAACTCGTTATAAGGTAGAACTATGTACATTGGATATCACTAATACATAATAATTTATTGAATTTACCACCAAAAAAAAAAATGAATAGTGAGAAGAGCAATAGAATCACTTCACATTCGCACAGGCACAAAGTATGTCATCATTGGGAGAAGAAAAATAAAAGTTATTGATGTCAAAAGCTTTTTCACATGGAGCTTTATCTTTTTAGAGGCTATGAACCTAAGAAAATGGGTAGATATTCTATCAATCAGTGCACATTGTTATGGTTGCAATCATTTTGCGATTATAGTTAAACTTTTCATCAATCAATTCCCTATTCTTGTTCTTGCATGAGGAGTGGAGTTTTAACTTTGTCCATATGGGACAGCCGGATGGCTTACTGTCCACCACCTATGCCTTTGGTTTGGATTACAAACTCCCCTCACCCTCAAACCGGGAGGGGGGGAATAAAACTCAAGCCAGTATGAGATCTGAGAGAAAAGTTATAGTTTTAACTCGAAAAAACGTAAAAAAATCTAGAATAGAGTTTACAGAGTAACATACTTCCAACAAAAAAAAAGTGTCCATTTTTGTTCGGTAAATTCGCTTTCTTTAGTTACAAAGGGATAGCAAAAGCTTGTTTGCCTGCAAAATGAGGCCCTGTCAATTCGTTCTACACAGGGAAATAATTTTTTGCTAGACGCGCACAGACAAACACACTCATATATTTACCAAAAAAATGAAATCTTTTTCTTTATTTTTGATCAGCAAATGTTTTGATTTATTAAGAAATGACAAGTGAATGCACCCACTTAAACCCCACGCCCCATCACCCATCTGCCTTCTCTCCTCTGTCTATTGACTGTACAGAAAGAAGTGCAATAATAAATGTCTCACACTATTCTCAAGACACCCTAACTTAAATTCCTTGCTAAGTAGGACCCATCTCAACTCTCAAGACACTCCAAACACAGTGCTTACAAGAGAATAGAACCAGAGATTTGAATGACTTTATGTGGCTGAGCATAGAGTTAAATTATTCCCTTCAACCCCAACATTCTGGTGTGAGGGAATGGTCTCTCTTGTAGTCCTTGCAGTAGTTGTATACCATGTAGTGGCTTTGCACCCATTGCATGACCATGGATTGCCGCCGTGTAAGGCTGCCTGAGCGGAAAGGAGAGGCGGACACCGTTCGACACCATGCCGGAGCATAGGCTGAGCAACCACTTGCTTTGAAATTGGTGAACCTTCCAACAAATGGTTGGTATCGATAATCGGCTTTGTATTTTCCATCCTCTGTAGCCCATGAAGAGGCATCCCATATGGATCCATAGACCCACATTGGCCTTAGTGGAAATGTTTCAACACTCTTCCTCGGATACCTCCTTATTGGCACATCATCAACAAGGAATCTGAAAATTTGGATAAGAATTTCAATGCACTATAAGTATGTTCATGCATACCTTTTTCTTGCATTAAAGCTTTGTGCATATTATTATATTTATTTTCGCAAAGGGGACTGGTCATGCTAAACTTAATCCGGGTTCAGGTTAACTACTCATCACTCGGGTCCAAATTCCAACTTGCAACCTACTCATGTCAGTGGATTCAAATTTATCCTGAATTTTAATACTGGTTGTGTAAACCAGGTTCAACCAGACTTTATAATTTGGGTTGAGCCCGGATTGATAACTCAATCCACCCTATGTTAACAACTATTCATACTCATCTAAAAAAATTGCAATCATTTTAAATAATCGAGGGTTAATTGTACTAGAGATTTTCAAAGTATGAAGTTGTTTCATTTTGCTCCACAATTATTACTATTGCATCATTTTTGGTATCTGAAGTATTAAATGTATTTCTATACGGTCTCTCAAGTAGATAGAGTCTAGATTACTAACGATTTTTTATTATAAATTTGTTATGTGATATTTAAATATGGACAAAAAAATAATTTGAATAACTTTTGACAAAATTTTTACCCAGATTTTAATTAAATAGCTATTTAAATTACATATTTTTTATCATGAGTTATCCAAATTTTGATCAAAAGTTACTCATATTACATATTTTTTATCAAGAGCTACCCAAATTTTGTTTAAGAGCTATCAAAAATACTTTTTATTCATATTTAGGTATTACGTGATAAATTTACGATTAAAAATTATTATCAATCTAGACGTTGTTTGCTTGGGGAATGATATATAAATATATTCAATATATCAAGGACTAAAATAATGCAATTGAAACATTAAGGATTAAAATGAGACAAACCTTATACTTCAGGGGACCTCCGGTGCAATTATCCCAATAATCAAATGATAAAGTTTATAACTTTTAAATTGTACTCATAAGAAATCCAAGCACATAAAAATTGTCTAGAAGATAGAGATGATGCTTACATGATCTCCTTGGGACTCCAAAATATGGCATAGTGATGAAAGTTGTGTGTGGGATCAAACCATAAATGAAACTTCATTTCTCTCCCAATAATTTTCCCATCCCCACTTCCTCGGATATAAACATTTGTTTGCAATGTGTAAGGCTTCCCAAACGTGGTCCCAAGAAACTCTATATCCACCTCATCATGGTACCCTGGATGTGCTTCACTGTTGGACAGCTGCCATTAAACAATTTATACACCAAAAAAGTTCAATTAATTAAGCTCATAATTCACTAACATGAAGTTAATATAAAAAATAAACTTGTGCTTAATTATGAAACCAGAGCAATTAATACAACATAATTGTATGTTCCATATGGTTGCATTTAATCCGGGTTTAATCGACGCACATAGTTTATAGTTATTGCGTGCATCGAAATTCATTATATGTAAACCGCATACACATATGCACACAAATGTGTAAACTGTTGAGTGTATAATTAAGATGAAAAATGCTAAAACTAATGCAATTGAGAGTTCTTACATAGAAAGCTGTTATTACTCCAGCAGTATAACCAGGTTGGAGCTTGATGGAGGTACCAAAATACCCAGATCTAAACGGTTTAACTGACTTGAATCCACTTCCTGGTATTAGAAATCAATCAAGAAACATGAAAAAAATATCAATTACCCACCAAGAAACTCAAATGCCTGAGAGCTACACTTAGAAGTCAGAACACATCAAAATACACTCTAATTCATTGAGACCTGAGGTCCTATCAAGCCAAATTGCTATTCCACTGTTGTCTGAGCTCTGATGACCAGGACCCCATAGGTTTCTAAACCCTTCATAAAAGCTCATAGACCTGAACTTAGAACTTGGGTAGTACCCTGGTGAAGGTGGCCAATAACCAGCATTACTTGAAGGGACAGTAAGAAAGAGAAGCAGAGAGAGAAGAAAACCCATGAAGTGGTAGTTAAGGTGAGGAGAGACTGTAAGGCAGAACCTTAATTGTGATGTATAAATGCAGGGTGAGAGACGAGAGTGTTGAAGGAAAGATGTGTGTATGCAAGGGAGAGTATGGAGGTACAGTTGATATAAATAAAAAGATTATTGGGTCCCACAGTAGCATTGTGATAAGGAGTTGTGTATTGATCATTCATAGGCCCAAACCAATCAAGCTGGTATAATATATTGATATGTACATAAACATGCACTTTGATACATTACTGTTGACAAAATTAGAACTATAGATACGTAATAACACTTTTTAGGTTTGAGATCTGGACACTATTGGGATTCCAACGAGAAATCGATATAGAGTTAGCGAGTTTGGATTTATTAAAGGGTTCAAGAGATAAAAATAATATCGTCAAATCTGTCAAGTAAACGAGTCACCAGAAATCAGATAAACATGAACTTAATAGCATACAAACCTCTCATGCACAAATAGAAATGGATGGAGTATAACACAACTTTTGGGGTTTAAAAAGACGACAAAAAATGATGCTGTTTATTGACAACCTTAGGTTTTGCTTTCTTTTTATAGAAACATATAAATATATTTTGGCACAAAATCAGGGAAAAAATTGGAAGTGGAAAGTGCCAACAATAATTTTAAGACAACTGCTTTGTTCACCTTTTATGGGAAAAACTGTTGTCTTTGGTTGCATGGGTAGAAAAGCTTAGAAAAGAAGATGAGATGGGTAAAAGGTAGATGAACATAGATGGGTATCTAATAAATGTGCCTCTCTGTGTATTGTTTGTGTTCATATGTGACTCTACTGGATCTTGGATTTTGCTGAACACAAGTCCTCCTCCACTGTATCATTGAAAGCAACATGCATTTCTGCCTTAGCCTTTAAAGCTCCAATTTTTTGGATTACCCCAAGTTTGTATGTATTTTTACCCAACCCCAGAACATACCGGAGACCTGTATTAATTCAGAATCAAATAAAAAAAAACAAATAACTAAAAACTATTTTTTGATATACTATTAAAAAATACCATATTGAAAAATAATATACGATGCTGTACCGCTCTCCATTTTTACCTCTACATTTTCCTCCTCCTTGGTCGCAGATTCCGGCCATGAGGTGTACTCATGGGGTCCCCATAGGGTCGATAATAATATAAGCGTTTGATAAATGGACTCATGAAATTGATGTTTGTATCATTGTATGGGTGATTGTAATGTGAGAGTGATAAATCAGTCCATTTTTAGAGCACAATGATGTTATTTTCTGTTTTTTTTCAGGCTGAAAAGAAACGAAGGTGTCACACTACAGAACCTATGAAATGGGTCGATTTCTGTTAGATGATAACAATATGCTTAAGATGGGTGAGTGACTGAGCAAATTAGTCCATACACATGTAAGCATCTAAGCAGCCAATATGATAAGTTTTATTTCACCTACGTAACGGGAGGAACCAGGGATCGAGTCGCAAAGTTTTTTCTGGGTTTAGTGTATTTTTTATCCAGGAGAAATCGTACTTAACATGCATACTAAGACTCAAGGAAACGCTATTACCCACTAACCACACGCAACCATAAAATATTTTGTGGGCACGTAGGGCAATCATTGCCGATACCAGAAGTTGGAACCTGGTTTCATAAGAACTAAGAAAATAAAAAATGCCATTCCTGTCATCCTCCTATTGAGAATCTTACACACAAGGGACATATAAAACAAGATGTAATGGACTGGAACTTTCAAAGTGTTACAAAGATTAATCAGTGCATTTTTAACCTTTTTTTTTATCGGTATCCACTGCCCTCATATTCCTTAGTATACATCGTGTGCATGTATGGAACACCCCCCCCCCTCCGCCCGGGCAACCCACACGCACACATATACATACATATATATAAACACTATGAAATCAGTGGTGAATTGGTGAGAAATTACACTAGAGCCTGTTGAAGGCCATTAAAATTTTTTCCTGGGCTTTGAATGGGTGTTGGCTGCCATAGCTACATTAAATCTTATGCTTAGCAACCCCTGACTTTGAACCATACATGTATAACAGCCTCTTTCTTAGACCAAAATATGGACAGAACGGGAAGTTGGTACTGTTATGTCGGCCATAGCCCACAATGGGAGAGAGAGAGAGAGAGAGAGAGAGAGAGAGAGGGGGGGCCCCATCGACCGACAAATCAAGAAGCCCCAAGAATCCCATTTCAATGAGGGTGGATCCCATTTATGGCACCTCCCTCCATTCCTAATTGAACTGAATTTTAAAGCATGGGATTCTTGTGTGATGTAAAATAAAAAATGTGTTCACTAAAGGCTAATGAATCGTACATCTCCTTTTGCTAAGCAATCTGTAATGGGGTGATAATGATAAATCAGGACCGTTAGAATTGAATGAAGGACAAGAAAGATAAGCTACAATTCTATTGAGAGAAAATAACTTGAAACAAGAAGGTTGTGAAAGTTTAAATATATTCAAAATATGTTGTAAAAACCCTAAAATACAGAAGAACTCGAGAGGGTAATTTATACAAGTAAATAAAAAATAAAATCAAACTAACTAAAAATACTGGTGGTAGCTATTAAACAAGATAAGAAAGCATAAATACAAAACCCTACACAAGTTATCTAACAAGAGGCATAGAGTAAATCAAGGAGGATGCTTATGGGCACTTTCTTTCCAAATGTGACATCTATGTTTTCAAGGTGCTGAACTGCTTCTACCGCCGATTGAGGATTATGGGGCAGATTTTCTGTTGACTTATCTCCCAATTTCCTTGAATTTTAAAAAGGACCAAAATAACTCCACTCAGGCAAGAATCGCATCAAATGAAAACGTAGTTACTTGTTCTAAGAAATTAATGCTATCAATTGAAATGGATTCATATTCCCCCAAAAAGAGAAAAGAAAGTACTTATATATATATATATATATATATATATATTAATTATTATGTATTTTATACAATTGTTAATTTTTAGTCACTAGCAACACAAACTATATTGGAAATGTATTCCAGAAAAAAAAATTTGTAAATCTTGTCTATATATACACCATTACACATTAATCTATAATAATAACATGCTGTCAGTCGATAACCATAAGTTATACATAGCAAGATCATGAGAAATTAATATTTATTGTAATGAACACTTGGGGTTGGTTTTTCTTTTGGAAGGGGGCTCAATCGCAAATATGCATAAATTTTAGTGTCTTCTTGTCAATTCATTAGCCTCAAATATATAATATATATGTGTTAGTACCTAGATGCCGAATGCATAGACCCATGGCCTAGAAACCTTTGAAATGATTGAATGACAAAACGTGGAAAAACTGTGACGCGAAGCATGGAATGGATGGAGATTCAGACAGCTCAAATAAGAAATTATTCTACTAAATTATTCTACCGACACTTTGCTCCTCCGAGAAGAGTAGTGCGGAGGAGGTGGTCCTGGAACATTTTACGAACGTACATATTTTTGGATTTAAGTAAAAGAGGTAGAAGTTATAGTTAAAACAAATTATAGAAATCATAATTTTTAAAGGTAAAATTATTATTTTTTTTGAGGTCAATGTTTACCTTTTAAATGTAAAGTTACAATTCTAGAGTATTCGTGATCGATCATAACATTTCATGATCGATTATAACATTTTATAATCGATAATATTTCATTTTTAAAAGATGTAATTTGACTTTAAAAAATAATAACTTTCAATATGATATTGTTTTTTTTTTAGATACCGTAAATTTACCCTATCTTTATGCTCATGTGCTGATCTAAATCTCGTATTGTTTAGTAAAATGTGTGTGCAGCGAGTAAAAATGTTTCAATTTTGGACTTCTATTGCGTTACATATTTTAAAGCACTGCATACACATGCTAGAAGGACTCCATATTTCTAACTCTTGGTCATGTGTGCCGGGTAGTCGGCAAGTTTGAACTTTTTTTAATTTTATTGTTGCTCTCAAAGAAAAAAATTTAATCGACAGACAATTTTCAGGTAATTGTTTGTGAGGGATTCAAATGTCTTATTAGGATTTTTTAGATGAAATTAATGGAATAAACACACAAGACAAGAATGACTCATTTATTAATTCAATCGAAGGGACTTCGGTTACATAAATACTGAATAAACAACCTTAATTACAAAAATACCTGCTTCTTAAAACTAATTTAAAACTACTCCTAAAAATGCCTATATCGTGGGTCTTGTGAGAGTTTGAGTGTACCTTTCATCTTCTCCACTACATGCCATTTTTATAGCCATTGTCTTCAACAATTTTTACTTCTACCGATGGTTGTCTGATTGGTAACCTTTAGTTAATTATCCCCTCCTTTCAAATATAGTTGTGGCAAGAAAAGCAAAAAGATGATAGTAAAGGCAAAATGGTTAGGACCCAGAATTGATTTAGACTAGTGGTGTTTGAATGGATAGGGCCAACGATCAAGGCTCATCGTTTGCCATGCTCTCCTTCAGTTTTGGGTCGAATTCCATTGTTTAGGCCCTCAAAACTCAACTTTTTCTATTTTGGGAAATAATTCAAAAATTAATAATAAATCACAGGAGATTCCAAATTAAGTGCTGTCAATTGCGTTGGACTACAGACGACACGTGTTTTTATGTTAATTAGTTAGATTACAATTTTTTTGTTTTTGGTAATTTTCGTATAAGTAGGAATTTTACCTTTATTATGAAGGCGATAGAGTTTCAGCCATTCTTATATATATTCTCTTATGTAATACGAATTATTCATTGAATAATATATCCCGTTTTGAGATATTCTCTTGTTATGTTCTCTGTGGATTTAGAGTGTGTGCATTTTATACACCTAGAATCATAGTGTTATTCGTGTTCCGCTACGTCACATTTTCTCAGTGCATCCAGATTGTCAGGCGTCAATATATAGAATATTCTTGAGATTTGATATATTAGGTAATAAAAATGCCCCATCATTTAATGAGTAATAACTCAGGGAAATGAATAGTTGTTATTGTTTAACTCCTGAATGCCTATTTAAAGGTTTCGATTGCTACACTGTTCACTTACGTCTTCTTCTGTACTCCTCACTGCCACTTTTACCTTCAACGACCTCTCTTTGTTTTGTCTTTTGCTTCTTTGAATTTCTCTAATGGCATCTAAATGAAAAATGGGTCATTTCACTTCTCCTATTCCTCCTTCGGATGTCCCTCATATTTTTCGCTTTCCTACTAGTCTTAGGTATGCCATTCGAGACTCAGTGAAAGACAACATTCTAATCCCTTATGTGAATTATGGCTCAAATTTTGCATTGGGTCTTGCCTTCAAATCAAGTATATTTCCAGAGCTATCTGAGCAATATCTTATTTCCAAAGAGGAAATTCTAACGCTTCATTGTCCTTACCTTCGATGAAAAACTTAGGATCAAGGGATATCCCTCTAAAATTTTGAGTTCATCCAAACCCAACAATGGTTTGACTGGGTAGAACGAATGGAGACACATTTTTTGACCAATGAAAAAAACAAAAATATCTATAAACAAATAAAGCTTTCAACATGAATCATTGGCTTGTGGGTGTAGCCATTCGTTTTTGGTCAAAATCCTGTAATGCCATGTTACTTCCACTAGGCATGATGTCTCAATCTATTCTTGATGTTGTGCATCTGATATGACTCCCATTGACTAGGATTGAGGTAACTGCATGTCTGAAACCTGATTTGTTTTATGCTGGACCTTCCTCGCTATTCTAGGCATGATTATAAGCCTATTTTCCTAAAACTTGGGCCATTGAATATCTCATTTTTCTGAAATTTTTTCCTATCAACTATGCTCACAATTTTCTTTTGTTAGTCTCACCATCTCTGCATAAGGATTTCCATTTTTATTTCAAGGAATTTTATGACTTGGATTTTGATAAGTATTCTCCTTTTTTCTTGCATTTCTTTGAATGCCTCTACTCTTCTTTACGTCTTAAAGAATTTTTCAACAACTCCATCAATCCTACTAATGAGCAAAACGATCATCTCCAAAATTTTTGGGGCAATGTTTTCCTTCCTCGCTTCCTTCATATAGGCAATGCAGTCTATAATTCTAAATACTCCAGGTGTAGTTTTGAAAATTACTCTCCCAGTTAGATAGCCAAATAATTTGACTTTACTTAGACAGTTCTAGTGTCTTTTATGCACTCTTTCATCGACAAACATGCAAATCAAAGGGTCAAACTCAGGGAACCTTTCCTTCTCCATCTAATCTCTTTGGCCTACAATAAATCTCTGAAGGCCTTTTGTTTTGAACATCTTCATGGAGAGCCATATGTTTCGTCCCTTTTTGTGAATTGGTGGCAAAGTGATCAGCTTTAATCTATCTTTGATGATAATGTAGATAAATGCCAATCCAAGCTTTGTTTTTCCAATTAGAAACCACACAACTTATCCTTTTTGCCAGCAAATTTACTTGGTGAACTTCGGGTAAGTTCACCCGTGGCTATTCCGTTGGAGTTTTTCTTTTCTATCGAGAGTCATCTTGTGACAGACCCTCTTGCACCTATTACTAGGGATACCTTTCTTCGAAAGAAGAATTCTAAAAAAGTGGAATAAGTTTTTGTTGAAGAAAATGATTTCCATTCTTCCAAGCAAGCTATGCAAATGGTAGCGAAGACTGCAACTAATGAAGCTGACTCAGTTTTTTCTTCAATCCTCCAAAGAGTTGTTATTAACAGAATTCCCTCTTCAACCATGGTATCCTCTAAAATAGACCTTTCTTTTGATTCTTCCTAGGATAAGGTAAGATAGAATAGAAGAATGATGTAAGGCAACTAATGCCTGTTATGATATGTCCAATTTTACTTTCGCAGTTTTCTTTCCCTATCTCATGTAATGGCCAAACCTAAATGGCCTTTTCACTTGTAAATATATTTAGGAATACAAGTCTTTTTTCTATTCTTAATATCTAATTTTGGTTTGATTACTTTCTTTAAAAACCATAATAACCACAATAAATAGCCTTTTCATATGTTTATTATAATTTATATTATAAGATTCTCACAAGGTTGGATGATATGTCTTTAGATACCTTTCATTAATGGGTTTTTTTATGTCATTTTCCTTCTAGAGATTGCAGATGGTAGGCCCCACCTTGTAATATTTTTCCTATTTTAAAAGGTTACTTCTAGTTAGGAGACCATTTGCCATATTTTTTATCTTTACTTCCTAAAGGTAAAATGAATTTCCAAATCAAATCCATTTCAGTAAAAATTTTGAATCTGGCCTTTTTATTACTGGTCCTTTTTATTTTCTTATTTTGGATTTGAATTTGGTTCAAAAATTCTAATCGACTTTTTTTTTCCAAGTATTCTAACTCAAGAAACATTGCTGAAGTATAGATGTCTATTGGCATATTCTAATGTTCTACCACTCTCCTTGTTGTTACAGTGATTTCCATAGGTATCACAACATCATTCTCATGCACCAATTCAAATGGTGTTGTTCTTGTACTAGTTTTCTTGGAAGTCCTGTATTCCCAAAAGACCTTTGGCAACAATTCATGCCACTGTCTTGGGTTGTCTTCTCTAAAATCAACTTCAATGTTTTGTTAGTTGATTCTACTTGCCTATTGGCCTGGACATAATAGGGTGACGAATTCAACATCTGGATTCCATGTTCAGATGCAAATTCTATTATTTCTGCCCTGTAAATATTGAATGATGATCGACAATAATTGTCTATGGCAAACCAAACCTATAAATGATGTGTTCCTTAGTAAAATCAATCAGTTTTTGCTAGTCTACAACCTTTGTAGTTACTGCTTCTACACATTTTGTGAAATAATTAGTGTCTACTATAATGTAAGAATGTTGTTTTGATAAGAAATGATGGATCTGACCAATCAAATTTGATGCCCAACCTTTAAATGGCCATGGCTTCATAATTGAGTGCAACTCGACAGATGGAACCTTTTAAATAGGTCCATGTTTCTGGCAAGTGTCTTGATCCGAAATGTGTACACCCAAGTGTAGGCGGTCAAGCTGTAGTAATAATTCAGTTTGAGTTCGGAGTCGAATCCACAGGGAACTATTGTTGGTGCTTCAAATTAAGCAGTGGTGGAGACCAAATAATTGTAACCCTTGAGATTTGAAGTTGTGTGGTGTATGAGATTTCCTGAACAGAATATAGGATTCCTTCCAAGAAGGTTTTCTAGACAAAATATAAGATAAACTGATATGTGAAAAAGTCACTCTTTAGTTTGAGGATCTGAACATGTAGTTAATCATCCAGTTTATTTTACTTTTGCAGGATAACTCAATTAACCCCCATGTCAACAACAAGTTAATCGAAAGATAAATGTGGATTGGGAGAATTAAGAACATGATTCCGATGTCTTTCTAGAAGTTTACAAGAATTGTCCATGCTGAGACTTAACCTGTCTATAAACAAGCAAGTGTTTCTACAAGATATCTAACCATGGCATTAATATTTTATTTTCATTCTTTAATTGAAGCATTATAATGGGGGAGATTGAATGGTAGTCATGAATATCTAGCTGAGGTACTTGCCTTAAACCGATGAGTCTTTCTATGCAAGAGTTATCTATGTTATAGAAAATATTCATGGTTATACAAAGTACCTTAACTTCGCTAGATGCAATCAATCATTCAATAAGCAATGAGAATATAAAACATTAAGCATAATAAAAAATGTACAAATATAACTTCCGGATAATTTATACATGTCCATCACCTCTTACTAAAGAGTGAATGAAAAACTACTCACTCTTCATGACTTTGGTAAAACTAAAAAAGTGAGTGATGCTCATCCCTCCAATTAAAGGGGTTACAAGGTAAAACCCAATAAGCAAGGAGCCAATCTTCGACGAAGAATGAGTGAATCATGTTCCACCCTTCACGGCTTTGGCGTAGCTCTAGAAAAGTGAAAGAGTTTCACTCCTCTAAGGGAAGAAATAAGCTCAAACAATGGAAGTGAATGAAACAAGTATTGAAAGTAGAAGAAGCTAGTTACCTTTGGAGGGTTCCTTCCTCAACCATAAGTGATTTATCTCCCTTTATGCATGTAATTGAAAACCTAAGTCTAAGACTAACAAAGTAAGAAATGTTGGTCTAGTGCAAATACCAACTCCAAGCTCTCTTGAATCTTCCACAATTGGAGTATTTATAGGCAAGGAGGAAAGGGGGGTCAAGGTAGTGTAGAGGAATAGTACAAGGCCTTGAAAGTCCACGTGAAAGTCCCAATATCCGGAGAGAAGATCAACCACTCTGCAGTCTGTCTGGGGACAACGTTCGGACGTTAACGTTTCCTAACATTCAAACGTTGTTTCTGTCTTTGCTTGATGGGCATTCGAACGCCATGTGGGGGTCTGACCTTCCCACTCAAGTGGCCTATGGTCTTCTGTGAAAATCAACTTCCACACTCCATGCATAACTTGACAATTTGTGCTCAGCATCTTGGTCCTCAAATAATTCAAGAGAACGTTAGTTGACGTTCGAACGTGATACTCAAGTGTTGTCCCTCTTAGTTGCAACACGCCATGACTCGGCACTCTAGCAGTTTGATTGTCAATAATTCAAGAGAACGTTCGAACATGGATTGACGTTCGGACGTTCTTGCCTTGGTCCAAGCTTTATCCAATTTTGCTCCAAAATATGCTGATGTTGCATGAAAGTTTGCCTTTGGTCATCTCATCTTCTCACCTGACTACTCAGATCCACAAATTCCTTCATCAACTTCTGTCATACCAACATTAAACCTTTTAGTTTTTTTGAATAACTGCTCTTCTAGAAAGATATAATTTACTGATTGATTTCTAAAGAGCCTTTATGTTCTTTGAGATGGATCTTGTAGATACTTTATGATAGGGAACCTCCAATAAGATTCTTCTATTTCAATGGCTAGGATATCCACTGGCTATGCTATTGTTGGCAAATGTCTCTTTTGTATTTTATTGATTCTTTCATCCATACATTCTAGGATTGTAAGTCTAGATGCAGCAAGAGCCATCTTATTGGCCTCTCCATTGTGGAGCCTCTTAACATGTTCAAACTAAACATCTTCAAAACCTTAAACAAGTGATTTTATCATTTTGATATATTTTTCTAGAGCAGGGGTGGTTATGTCTTCCTCAATAATGACATTTAGATGGTTTTCTAGTTAATCAGCCAAGACTTGGCCTTTAACTGCCTTTTGTGGCACATATTGGAAACAATATTATGTTAAGGCAATTACCCATTTTCCCATCCTTCCTCTTAATAAGGGTCAAGTGAGCATATACTTAACTTCATCAGTATGAGCAATAATAGATATGGTAAATGGAGTAGTAGATAATGCTTCAGTTTTATTGTAGAAAAATACAAAGCCAAACAAAGCTTCTCTATTGAAGAATAATTATATTCAACATTGTTCAATTTTCTACTCAAATGATAGATTGCTTGTTCATGGTCTTGATCATTGTCTTGTGCAAGTAGACTACTAATAGACTTTTCTCCTACTAAAATATATAGCTTTAATGACTTGCTTTCTTTTGGTGGCATCAACATTGGAGGCTTTGTCAAGTATTCCTTGATTTCTTCGAAAGATTTTTGGTGTATAGCCTCACATTTGAAATCCACCTCCGATTTTAATTTCAACAAAGGTGAAAAGTCACTATCTTTCTTGCAAGGTTAGATATGAACCTTCTTAGAAAATTTACTTGGCCTAAAAATCTCTGCAGTTTATTCTTATTCCTCTTTGATGGACAAAAATACCCCAAGAAATTACCGACAGAGACTCCAAATACACATTTCAAATGATTCATTTTTAATTTGTGCATTCTTGTTCTCTGGAAAGTCTTCCTAAGGTTCTCCAAATGTGATTCTTGGTTATTAGATTTAATAACCACATCATCAAAGTAAACCTCCCTCGATTTCCTGATAATGTCATGAAAAATCAAGCTCATTACCCTTTGATAGGTGGCCCTTGCATTTTTTAGACCAAATGCCATCACTACCCTTTCATAGGTATCCACTGCACTTGGCAATCTAAAGGTAGTCTTATAAACATCCTCTTCTACTATAAATATCTGATTATAGCCAGCATGCCCATCCATGAAGGTTGGAATAACATGTCTAGTAGCAGAATCAATCAAAATATCTACTATAGGCATTGTATATTCCTGATTTTTCTAGTCTTTTTTTTTATCACATCTTAGGGGTTATAGTGTTTAGATTCCTAAAATCTATACATACCCTAATTTTTCTAGTCTTTTTTATCACATCTTATTAAGCCTGCTTTTAACAACCTTTTAATTTCTTCTTTTACTAGAAGTGTAACTTCAATAGTAATCCTTCTAGGTGGTTACTTGTGAGGATGAAAACCCTTCTTGATTAGTACTCTGTACTCCACCAATGATCTATCTAAACCAGGCATTTTTTCATAGCTCCATGCAAAGCAGTATTTTAATTCCCTTAGTAATTCAACTAACCTATGTTTGAAGTAAGCTCCTAGAGCTGCATTGATGTAGATAGGTCATTTGTCATCATCATCCCCTAGATTAACTTCCTCCAAAGGATCTTGGACATTTTGTCTTTACACCATATAACTTAATGGATGTAGACTGAAGATTCTCCACCCCTATGTTCTTGCTTATGCTCTTTGGGCCACTCTCTAATACACACTTAGCCTAATTCATAGACGGATCTCCTAATACTTTCACTCTTTCTTCCAAGGTGTATGCAAACAACCTTGTTCTTGTGGCTTTAATGGAAACCATTTTTCCATTCCAGAACCTTTTGTAAGTCATATTCATCAATCTTCTTGGATTCTATGCTTTCAAGTCTTGGCTATAGGAAACTAGGCCTGACCATGTCATGACAAATATGATGTAAGGTTTCTTCAATATATTTGTTGAATTGGCTCTTGCAAGTGTGTTGCCCAATCAAAATCAAATCCTTGTGATAGAATTGGGCTTCTACATTTTGTGCATCTGTAACAAAATGATTGATATCGGCCTAATGCACTTCCATCATTTTTCTCCCTTCATCATCTCTATCTGACATGAAGATTGGTGCCTGATGCAGGGATGATGGAACACAACTATTGGAGTTTATCTAATCTCTTCCTAAATATCATGGAGATTAGATGAGGAATCTACTACAAAGAATGTTTTTGTAGTCTTCCTATTGCCTAATTGCAATTGTACATGCAATATTGCTTTTGTAGAAGATGATCCTCTAGCCAAATTACTAACTGTAATGTAAGTGTGAATTAGATCTTCCTCTCCTTTGTCCAGAATTTTTAACACTCTTGAAGGAAGGATGTTGACCATTGCCCCATTGTCAACCATAACTTTTCTAACTGGTTAAACATCGATGTGGGTTTCTATGTATAATGGTCTCAGATGTTTAACCAACTCTTTTCTAAGGGAATGTAACATCACTCTATCTACCCCCACTCTCTGTGTTTTACACTTATAGACCTCCCATCAGGTTTGATTTCATTCACAATTTTTTGTGAAGACTGCTACGAACACAGTGTTGTCTTCCACATCTCCTGCTAACTAGTTTGGTTGTCCTGGGTTAGCCTTGAATGCTTTAGGTAGAGCCACTATCATGTTGTATGCTGCATCATCTTTGAGGAAAGGTTCTTTGCCTTCAAAATCCATAAGCTCCTCATCTAAAATCATGCCTTTGTATTTTTCAATTTTTTTTTTCCTTTTGTTGATGGATTTTCTGGTGTCTTCTTTGGTTCTCCTTCAAATAGATCCAATATCTGTTTGAATTCAGCAATCTTTTGATCAAGGATGTCCTGCATTTTTTGGACTTCTTTGAGCTCCTTTTGTTGTTCCCTTGTCTATGTAGGATTTTTCTTTTCCATCCGATGGAGTTGGTCTGAAATAGGCCTTAAAAGGAGTAGGATTTTTCTTGCTCATCCAAGCAGAAAAATTCTTTTGTTCTCTTTTTTTTTGGGTTATGTTAAGTGTCTAGTACCATGCCTCTGATGGAAATTTTGGATGTTTAACATGGTGCCATTTTTCATCATGGACTTGAGGAGGATTTACTTTCCTAGATCTAGCCTTTGTGATGATATCAAACCTCCTTTTCCTTTTCTAATTATGTTTTTCCTATTGTTCTTGTCTCTTGATCCATTGCAAAACACTTTCCCGGCCATATATGACCCAACATAATGGTCCATCCCTTGCAGCCTCTCTGTCTTGGTTTGGCCTTGGTAACTAGTGTTTCGTGGGTTTCTTTGAATTTTAGGAAAGTAATGAGGACCATAACCATGCTGGTGTCTTTCTTGAATTTTAAAAATGTCTGGGTCCACACCATCGAATATTTTGTCAAAACGGTTGTAGATTTGCACATCTCCTTCTCCTTTGGTGCTAAATTGGACACCCTTGTTTGTGAATTCTCTTGCCACATCATCTAGTGGTATAGCATTTGGTTTGGCCATTTCTTTGGTATATCTACAACACATAACCAGTGGCTCTTCCTCTCTTGGACGAAGCCTATTTTAGGCTGATACCCTCATCTTGGGAACAATTCTTTTTTTACCAACTACCAAATTGGAAATCTTTTTGTCTTCCTTCAAATTAGCAGAAACTATATTAATATTAACTTCTTTAGGGAATGGGTCTTTGTCTACACCTGTAGTTTCTACTTCTTTTGTGGCATACTTAAGCATTCTTTTTTGGATTAAATCATGCACACAATTTCTAAAAGTGATGTAGTTCTTAGTCGAATGCCAAAATGAATTATGTCATTTGCAGTATTTTTTTTCCTTTCTATCTTTTTCTAGTGGCATATTATGTCCTTGAGATAGCACAATGAATTTTTGGTTGATTAACTCATCGAACAAAATATCAGTGTAACACCCCAAAATCCATATTGGAAGACATTATTATATATAAACCATCCAATCATGAGAGCAACTAAAAATAACCATTTAAAGAATAAACCATCCATCCATCTGAAAAATACTAGATACTAAGACAATAAAATATTGTAAGTTCTCTAAACTCATAATTCGATAGTAAACTATCACTAGCAATGAAATAATTCAATCTAACTAAAACATTGTTTCATAAAAATATCTCAAACTCTAAACCAATAATAAAATAACTCTATTTCTCTAGAATGGGGTCTACATCCTGATTCTCCACTGCCTCGTAGTCAACCTCATCTATCTTGACATTCTCCTCCATGCCAAAATCTATAAATGGAGGAGGTGTAGGGGGAGAGCAAAAGCCCATGTATAATCTCTCTCAAATCTAGATAATGTTTTAAAACGATTTAAAGAAGATAAATCTATTTCTAAAAATAATATATATATATTTTTAAAAAATAAAATAGTGACAATTGTAATGAACTTAAGTGCATGGAATATAGTAATTTAATGATAGGAATAAACAATAAACGACCAGAGTAATAAACGAATAATTCAATAACATCTCAAATTTTCATGTATATCATGTATATTGGTTGATTCTCAAGAATCTACACAATACTCATATCTCATTCAACCACCACAAACACAAACAATCTCAATCATTCCCCGCAGGATCACTTCACAAACCACTTTAGAAAGGGTGTATATTGTCTTACATGTCATTGACGAATCCTTCCCAAGAAGGTATACCATCTCTAAACCTCGAACCAATATGAACAATAGTGGTTGACCTCTGAAGGAAACAATCCATTACAAGTGTTAGACAACCATCTCACCCCCACTGTGATAGATTAACCTCTGACACTCTATGACAACTTTCGAAGGTAATTTAAATCCATCACACCCAAACCATACAAGAGATCAAAATTACAACCTTTTCAAAAAAAAAAATTTACTCAACTAATTACAATTTCCATCAAGATTCGTATATCATAACATTCACAATCATAAAGGCATCATAAAAATGGAATTAAAATATGCAAAAGATCATATCAAGAAAAACTTCATAATTGCAATATCAAAACTCTAGGGTTTTGCCAAAAATCTCAACTTCTTGAAGATACTACAAGCATTTGAATATTAATATGGTGTATTCAAGAATTGGAATTTAGAAACCAATAACCATTGTATTTTTCTCACTAAAACATGTATTTAGCAAAACTAGGGTTTTGTAAACCAAGAATAAGAATTTCTTGAACCCAAACATGTATTTTGTTCAAAACTACATTTCAATTGAAAAGAAACCAAGAACTCATCATTATTTATCATATAACTATCAAGAATATTGAAAATATACAAATATATACCCTATGTATCAATGAAAGAACTCAAGAAGAATCCCCTACCTACAGTCCAATGTTGGTGTATCAAGCCAACGTGTTTGATTCGTTATGTTGTCTTCCAATCTTGTATTTGCTCCTTCTCGCTCACTCTCTAGGGTTGCCTATGGTTGAAAATTGATGATTTCTAACCTAAGAGGCGTCTTTAGCTATTTATCAGGTGAGAATCTGAACAGTTTACACGAGTTTGATTACTATTAAAAATGTTTTCGTTCGAACGTGAATCCAATTTTCTGCATCCACTTCCAACACAGTTTTGACCTACCTGTAAGTTGATTCACGAAACCTATGTGAAATACATACTTCCTAACTTCTACTAAGAATGATCAATTTGTCTCCCAATGATTTATCTCTATTCTTACAACTATATGATTCATTCTTACATCATTACATAAATAAACAATACAAAATAATTACGTCATTACCTTTTGATGAACACGTGGGGGTTTACAATCCACCCCCTTAAAGAAATTTTCGTCCTAGAAACTTATCTCGAGTAGAAAACAAATAAGGGTGTTTCTCTCACAGGTTCCCATGTAGCTCCCTCTACTCCATGATGTTTCCACAAAACTTTCATCAGTTGGATTACCTTGTTGTGAAACACCTTCTCCTTGGTGTCAAGAATCCTCATCGGTTGCTCTTCATATGTTACTCTGTCTTGAATTTTAATTTCTTCCAAATCCACTACATGCATTACATCAAATTTGCATTTTATTAACATTAATACATGGAACACGTTGTGTACTCTCGACAACTAAACTGATAACCTAAGTTGATACACAACTTTCCCCACAACTTTGATCACTTCAAATGGCCCAGTATACCTTAGGGCTAACTTCCCCTTCTTGCCAAATCTGAACACTCCCTTCTTGGGTGACACTTTGAGAAACACATAATTTTTCACTTGAAATTGCAAATGTCTTCTCCTTCTATCCGTATAGATTTTCTATCTACTCTGAGATGTGCATAGTCTTTCCCAAAGTAGCTAAATTTTCTTAGTAGTCCCTCGGACAATCTTTGGTCCAAATAGGCCTCTCTCTTTAGCCTCTAACCAACAAGTTGGTGACCAACAGGGTCTCCCATACAATATATCCTAAGGAGCCATTTCAAAACTAGCATGATAATTTTTTTTATAAGCACCAATGGTAGATGTTCACTCCACCTGCCTTTATGATCAAGAACGCAAGTGTTGTCTGAATTTGATATTGACAATTTATGTGCAAGTATACGCGATCAACAAGTAATAAAATGATGAATAGAGTATCTTTCCCATAGAGAATTATTACTAATAATTTTCAAGTACTAACTTTATATCAATTCAATTTTATTTAAACAATTAAAATTAAAACTATGAAAACACTAATTTAAAACTAAATCTAAAATTACTAATCAAGGACTAGATTACAACTTCTCCTAATGCTTTGTATAAATCTTTTCACACTCTTTCCAGTTAATTAATCAAAACAAGTTGTTAACTGAGAATTAAAAATTATTTATTAAACCTCTTTTGATGGTTAGATAAAAATATCTCTACCAATTAAATCAATATATTCATATGCAAAATAAATTGGACCCGATTCATTAAGTTCAAAGTCTCATAAAAGTTACACACGACATATAAGCATATTCATATCATGTACACAAACCTAGCTATTCAACCCTAAGAAGGAATAACTAGACGCGTGTTATCACGTTCAGATCTAAATCCTAGAATCCATCTTCCAATTTTATCTAGGAAATCAAATTAATTGATGACCAAACAATCACAAATTAAGCACAAAATATGATAAACAATTTATGTATGAAAAATAATAACTGAAAATAAGAGTAAATTAGTTTAACTAAACATCAGGTTCCATTGCAATTTTAATAAAAATTTAGTTCATAATGTAATTGAAAAACACCATCCTCAAATTAATCAACATTTTAGAAAATAAAAAACTAAAAGTAAGTGAAAAGAATGAAAACGGTGTTGCAATCTTCTATCTCTCTCTCTATCCTTCAATTCCGACCTTCTTCGTGATGCTTCCTTCCTTCACTTTACTCTCAATCCTTCATTCTCTCCCTACATAGCAACCCCTCCTTAACAGTATATATATATATAAAGCCTATCATGTGTGTAGTATTTGAGTTGAATTCCTACTAAAAAACAAGTTAGAATTTGTGTCCCACACTGAAGCTCGTGTCGCAGCCCCGCAAAACAGCACAGTAGGGCAGCCTTTCTGCACCTATAGCACCACGGCTCCACAACTAGCACTGCAGCGCTGATCACCTTCCACACGCGCAGCTGCCTTTGTTGCTCTGTTCATAATCAACCCAAAACTTAGGCTACCAAATGATTTTTTTTTCTTCCAAATCATGATCCCAACAAAACAAAATTAAAACACACAAAACAAATGAAAATTAACATAAAAATACTTGGAAACTCGTAATTTCATCAAGCCAAGAATTCTCAATTTGTAGGTATAAAACTCACTCATCAAATAACCCCAAACTTAAATCTTTGCTTGTCCTCAAGCAAAATACTAAACAAAAAATTATAAAAATTAACTCTAACCAGCATCTACTCAAACAATGGATTAATACAAATCTGAATAATGGCCTAAAAAATTAATAAAAATAATAATAATTCACGGAAAACTTCAAAACAATGCAAAGTCTAAAAATTCAATATACTCCTTACTCCTACCTCTGCTCGTGACCCTTTAACTACATGTGTATATCCAAACTATTCAAATTAGTCATAATCCAGATAAATTTATGTAATCAAGTGCTTCATGAAAGATACTCAATATCAAATCTATAAACTTACGTTTCACATCAATCTCACCTAATTAAGACAAAACATATACTAGAGGATCCAAAGAATTTTTCATCTTGGCTCTTTTTTTTTCTTCGTTCGTTATGTGAGTGCATTTTATGCTCCATCTCACCTTCTATTGAGTGAGTGCATTTTATGCTCCATTTCGTCTCCTATTGGACGAGTGTGTTTTACGCTCCATCTCGTTCTCAACATGTGTTTATGAGTGAGTGCGTTTTACGCTCCATCTCTACTCACCACATGCCCCTTTTTTGTCTAATTCAGGAAGGTTCAAATCAAAGTAACTTTTTTTTTTCCATAACCCATCATATCCAAGATTTCCCCAAAACTTATATGAATGCCTACATTTTGCTTTGAATGATGCTTAAATAAGTTTTCTAGAGTTTCAATGACATCTTCCCAAGCACTTAGCCAAATAAATTCTCTAAATGATAACTAACCAAACAGATGGATATGTGCTCATAAATGAAAAAGGATCACAAACAATGTAAAACCAACTAGTTCGTCAAAATATGTACTAAACATGTTCATTAATTTTCCTTGAATTAACAATTAATCACATTCTTATCATTGGCCATAATCAACTCATTAACAATTCAATCAACTCATTGCTCAAGTTATACTAAAATATACTATCTAACTGCAAAACATGATTCAGACAAAAATACACTCCCAAACTTAAACTGAACATTGTCCTCAATGTATAAAATAGGAAGAATTAAGATGGAGGACTCCCCTAAGAACAAGCTAGTTGGTATCATTAGCATCCTCATTGTCCACTGAGTCGGGAGTGTATTCAAGAAACATTTGTGGACTAGGAAAATGTAGTGGAGGTGTGCCCGAGTTGAAACCAAAGTTATTAAACATCTGGGCTAGCATGGAATTGAACTCCGTTGAGTACTCCATGAACGATTCCATTTGATGTGCAAGTCGATCATTGCGTCTATATTGACGTCGAGATTCCCTACGTAACTCTTGTGTCTCCCTGCATAACTCCTGTGTTTCTCGATGCAATCCACACATCTCATTAACTAGACCCTCCATAGGTGACTGAGATGAAACATCAATGGGTTGAGGAGGATTCGATGGTCCCCCATCATCTTGAGGCATATGAACCACAACATAGCCGACACCTTATGATCAGAAAAACCACCGTTCCACACATTAAAGCGACTGATGATTTGATGGTCAATTAGTACTTTTGGGTGTTGAATGAACTCATCATTACTCCATGTTTGCCTTCTTACATAGTCAACAAATTAATAATGGATGTGGCATCCTGCTAGTTGAACTCCCTTTAATAGCATGTGTGATCAAGTCCTGAATAACTTGACCCACATTAATGTTTTTTCCTTTAACTATACAATAGAGCAGTACCGCCCTGTCCTTGAGTAAATCACTAATGTGTGTGGTTGGCATTAGCTTGGCACATACAAAGTAGTACCATGCATTTCCAAACTAGCTCAGCTTACTGTGTGAAAAATGAAGCATCTTAGTTCCCTTTAGTGTCTACTTAGCGCCCGGCTTACACAAACACTTAATTACCTCGACTAAGTTAAGTTCTTTAGTTTTGAATTTTGTAAACTCATAGTCGGCTGACATATTCTTTATGTTATAATAAGCATTGATGTGTGCCTTGTCAAATGACATTGCTTTGCCTCGAACTTAAACCACATGGTTTTCGGCCTCCTTGGCATTGGCATAAAAATCTTTTACAATGGGAACTACGGTGGCCTCCAACTTTACTGTGAAGTCAAACCAACACCGCTCCATAATCATGTCATACATGCAACCATCATGTGTCTCATCGGGGCGAAGACCTTGTTCGGGAATCAGCGCCTTTCTCGCCAATAATGTGTGAAATCGCTGCAAAGCTGCTTCACTAACAAACCTCTTTTTGTCGTATGGCTTGGAAGATTTAGAGCTTTCCCCTCTTTGGCGTTTTGAAGACATGATGAATAATCACGTATGTAGCTCAACAAAAGCAAAAACCAAGTACAACATAGCAATTCACAAGATTTATCTTTACCAATTGCAAAGCAACAAGATTGTTACCTTACTTTACAAATAATCGAACATTGTGGAGATGATGGAGGAACCCTTGCTGCTACTTGATAATTATTCATTCAACTTGAGATGGAAGATTGTTATATATAGGAGGTTGGGAAATACAAGTTGATGATTAAACGAAAATAGGAGTGGAGGTTGATTAGGAGTTGGAGAGAATGGGTTTTAGAGCTTGAGTTTTAGAAGGAGTTAGAGTTAGTTCTTGTGTGCCCTTAAATCCCGATCCATGCTGCCTTTTTTAATTTCTGAATTCGGTGGGTAGCGCTGTAGCACTGAGTATAGCACTGGTGCGCTGACTGTGCAATAGCTTAGCGCTGAGGCGCTGAATGTCCAGTAGCTTTGCACTAAGGCGCTGCACTTTGGTTGATTAACTAAGCGTTGCTGCTCTATTTTTCCAGTAGGTTAGCGCTACTTCGGTATAGAATAGCGCTGCGGCGCTATATAACTGATCTTTGCTCCTAGTGTAAACGTGCATACTCCATATACCTGTAAGAAATTGACACACTAACTAAAATTCAATTTTTATCAAATATCATAACTTCTAAGTAAAAACTAAATTGAAATAAAATGAAATAAAAAGTAAAAAAATAAATTTGGGTTGTCTCCCAAGTAGTTCTTGTTTTATAGTCGTCAGCTTGACTACTTCCTGTCTCATTCCGGGTCGGCAAGATTAATTTAGGTCTTTTGGTGATCAATGTTGCTGCCCCAGTAGTGCTTAAGTCTTTGCTGTACGATATTCTTAAGTCTGGAGAGATGATCCGCCACTTGATTTTCTATCCCCTTCCTGTCCCGAATCTCTAGATCAAACTCTTGAAGCAAAAGGATCCATCGAATCAAGCGTGGCTTAGCGTCTTTTTTTGAGATCAAATACTTAATGGTGAAATGATCCGTGAACACTATCACCTTCGTAACAATGAGATAAGATCAGAATTTGTCAAAAACAAAAACAACTACTAATAATTCTTTCTCAGTGGTTGTGTAATTGAGTTGTGAATCAGATAATCACTACAACAAAATACATTTTTTGCGACGAATTAAAATTTCTCGCAAAAAGTTTACTATCAGCGACGATATAATAATGTTGTCGCGAATAAATAAATATTGTAATTTTTAGCGACGTTTCTGAAAAACGTCGCAAATAAGCTCACTTAAATAAGTAAAAAATTATAAAAATAACAAGTTAATTTATTTTTAGTGACGTTTCCAAAAATCGTCGCAACTAAACATTTTCTGGAATAAGAGATTTAAAAAATTAACAAGTTTATTGGTTTTTAGCGACGTTTTACAACAACGTCGCGAATAAGCTTTTTAGAAATAAAATATTTTAAAAAAATAAGAAGTTATTATTTTTAGCGACGTTTTAATAAAACGCCGCAAATAAGTTATTTTACAAGAATAAGTTTTTTAAAAGAAATAAAATATTTAAAAAAATAATAATTTTATTGATTTTTAGCGACGCTTTATGAAATCGTCGCAAATAAGTTTTTCTACAAAAATAAAATATAAAAAATAGCAAGTGAATTGATTTTCTGCGACGTTTTGGGCAATCGTCGCCAATAAGTTTTTTTTACAGAAATAAAATATTTTAAAAAATAACAGTTTTATTGATTTTTGGCGACGTTTCCAAAAATCGTCGCTAATAAGTTTTTCTACAAAAAAAAATTAAAAAAATAGCAAGTAAATTGATTTTCTACGACGTTTTATAAAATCGT
>CM042196.1:11763264-11783071 GCA_023539305.1 Ilex asprella
AAGGAGAACATAATAACAAAACAATTAACTTCTACGGATACTTAAATTAGGTGTGGGAGATGAGTTACATATTTGGCCATACTATTTTTTTGTTCCAATGTGAATGGTTCAACCTTGGTAGTGGGAAAACAGTTCAGACCGATGCTCATTTTACAAGCATTAATGTAAAAAGTAAATGGTATCAAAATGACCCTTTTGTCCTACCTAATCAGGTGAAACAAGTATTTTATGTTAATGATACAAAATTGGGTAGGGATTGGCAAGTTGTGCAACACATACATCATCGAGGAATATGGGATGTTCCTGAGTTGGAAGATGTAGACGTTAGTGAAAATGGATCGTATGTTCCAAGTGACGCATTCCAACAGGATGAATCAACAGAGGTTGATCCGGTAGTGGTCAAAGATAACGAAGTAGGCCAATTTCATAGGACTGATATTGATCCACAAATCATTTCTCGAGACCGGATTGTCCAGCGGGGAAGCAGAGAAGACAATAACATTGATGATTTCATATGTGATGACAATGATGAGACACGAGTGGAGTATGTTGATTCAGAAGAAGATGATGATGTGCATTCCCATTTTGATTCTGATGATGAGTCAGATATGTAGATGAATTATGAAGATATTTTCATGGTAATTAATAAATTATGACTTATATAATTGGTATACTTAGATATTGTCGATATAATTTATATATTTCTATATGTCAGGTGTTTTATATATATGGGACCAGGTCGCCGAGCCACCGCAACAACTAGTAAGGTTGCATCCTCTGAGGCACCTAATAGGGGTGCATCCTCGAGTGCACGTGTTGCTGTATCATCAGATGCACATACATCACTGCCTGTTGCAGGCACTGAGGGTAGCAGTACAGGTTTGATGCATACTTTACTTTCTAAACATATTTTTCTTTATATGGTGGGCTAACATCTATTATTAATATTTGCGTAGCAGCTTCTACCACAAAAAAACGAGGCCGAGGACCATCTAGAGGCAAAAATGCTGAGCGTCTTCGTGCAGCAAACGGTCCTCTTGATGTTTTGATTCCTGATGGAGTCGGCGTTCCAGTGGGTGTAAATTCTGAGAAGGTGATGGCAGAAATTGGCTTCTTGGCGAGGACGTTTGCCCCTATTAGACATGTCCACAAATGGAAGCAAGTTACAAAAGAGGAGAAGGCACCACTCATTGCACGATTATTGGTTAGTGGATATATTTGTTTGGTTTCAACAATATATTTATTTGTGTAGAGTGTACCAACATGGGGTTTTAATTTGTGTACTTATATTTTGTTGTAGACAAAGTTTAACATTAGAGAGTATCATGAAAAAGTTAGTGTTAGAGAGTCCATCGACAAAAAATTTGCTGCGAGGTATAGGGATCACCGATACCATATGCATATGTACTACAAGGATTTGGTTGAGTCTGGTGTTGACCCAAAGAGTAAGCCATATGGTGATGTGAGTCAAGAGGACTGGGAGTACATAATTGAAACACTTTACAAGGATCCAAAATTTCAGGTAACTTTTATTAGCTATGAAAATTAATATCCATTTTTTATTCCCAATTGTGTACTAATTATGTTCTTTGTATATAGGAAAAATCAAAGAAAAATGCGGAAAATCGTGCCAAACTGCCATACAACCACTCGATGGGTTCAAAGTCCTTCCAAGCTGCCCTATATGAAAGGGTGTTATACTTTAGCATTTGCTTCCTAAATTTTAATATATAGGAAATTTATAAATTTGAATATTGATATTTTGATTAACTGTAACAGAGGGATCCTACGACTGATGAGCCACCCCACATTGTTGATTTTTTTCACGATTCTCATGTGAACAAGAAGGGTGAGTGGGTTTCCGCCGAGGCAGAGTCAAGATATGTAAGTATTTCAAATTGTATAAAATTATGTTTTTTTAAAATAAATTTTTATTATATACTAACTAATTGAGTTTAAATTTATTAAACTGTAGGATCGAATGAAAGAATTGGTCACACAGAACTTAGAAGAGGGTGTAGAACCACTGACACAGGATGAAATTGCATGCACAGTGCTAGGCAGTAGACCTGGATATAAGAAAGGCTTTGGACATGGCCCAAAGCCTGTATCATCTAGTGAGTCATTCAAATCCACTGCTGAGTATCGACAACAAGCTGATATAATAAAAGAGTTGCAAGCAACTGTTGATTCTCTTCAAAAGGAACGTGATGAAACGAAACAGAAGCTAGAGAAGTTTGAAGACGCTCAACAGAAGTTTGAAGACGCTCAACAACAGATGATGCAACAACTTTTGCATATGCAACTTCAAATGCAACGTGCTCTGGGCACCTCAACTAATGCTGACATGCCACCTGAGTCTTAGTTGGTATCTATTTACTATCTATTTTATATCGTTTGATTGATAATTTATTAATCTATTTCTTTTCTTTTTTGTAACAGATGAATTATGGACTTCTGCATTAAAGTTGTTGAAGAATTTTCTTTTGGTTATGTATTTAAATATTGTATTATTTCATCTTGTTTTGATGTGTGATTGTTGTGTTAATATGTGATTTGAGGGGTTTGCTTTTTAAGTGGTTTTGGATGATAAGGGTTAATTGTTTTGTATATGGTGTAAGTGTTGATTTGTTTGAAATATGGTAGAAGGAGAGGCATTGGTAGGCTGTTAGTTTTGGCGGTCGAGTTGGGTGCAGGAGTTCCCTGGGTAATGTGCTAGGAAGAAGATGCCCCAGATCCAGTTAATTCATGGAGGGATGGGCTGCATGCAAGTATAACCTCCCAGTACTTTCCTGGTATAAATAATCATATTGCTTTATACATTGAATTCACTGTCGAAATAATCATACTCTCGAAATTTTTGGTATCTTGTAATGAATTCTCTATTTATGGTATAGAGGGCTTCTCCTGGAGATGATTTCAGGGCTTTAATCCTGTTGAAGGATTAAAGCCAACTCTTGTTGGTTTTTTCTTCTTCTGCATCAGGCATCAAGCTCACTGGGCTGACTTCTGAATAGGTAATGTAACCATTTTACTTTTAAAATATCATTTTGGCATGTTTATGTAAATGATTGCTGACATCTGACATTTGTTGTTTCAATTAAGGTCAAAGTGGGCAGGACATATCATAGCTGTTGTGTGGTTGTAAAGAACATGTAATTTTGCATTTGAGTGATCTGGCATACCTCTTGGGGAGAATTACATCCTTAAAATCAATTATATTTTTAAGGTATATTATTACTCGTGTATGCTAAGTCAATGAGATGACGAGACCACTAAATTTTGCATTGAGCTTGTCAACAGTTTTTGTAGTTGCTAAAATGAAACTCAGACATATTAGTAACTATGCTCTATGTTGTTGTGAGAGCGTATGCATTTCATACTTATCTAATTTTTCATTTTTATTTTATTATTTGGCATGAGCTCCTAAAAATACAACTTGGTGCTTCTGTCATTGTAGGACATGCTACTACCATCAGATCTTAAGGGAGTAACTTTCTGTGCTTTGCTTGGAACTCATTGCAGGTATAGTTATATACAGAGCCGTTTTTGTTCTCTTTCATGTGCATGTCTTATTGCGAATGTTTTTTTAGAGCATTTATGTAAAGTTTGTTTACTATCCTCTTGGTCAGAACTTGCATGTAATGTGCCTAGATTGCCAAACTGTGTGGATGTGTCGTAAAATTTTCAAAATTATGGGTATAACTAATATGTATTTTGGTTTGTTTTAAATGGGGTAATGATAGTTTTAGAACGTAGGCATTTTTAACGTGATCTGCATTTCATATGTGCTTCTTAGATGATATTTAGTTATTAGTTCCAGATTATGTGCAATTGGATGCATTAAGAAGTTTCATAAATTGTTTTCATGCATACTGCTCATGAAAAGTAGAAAATGTTTAAAGTTGTGGGAATAGGCCTGTAGGTTTGGATTCCTCTTAAGGGGATTTTGCTTTATGCCTTAATGTTCCGTTTATTTATCTGCAAATCATTTTATTGGTGTCTCTAAATATGCTTGAAGCTAGATTTAAGAAGAATTGTTTAATTTATTGTTTAGTTACTTTTGTTGAGGCTCTGACTGCAGCTTTTTCAGAAATAACTTTGATGAATATGCTTGTCATTTCTTCATGCAAATGTGAACTCTTATTTTAATGTGAGTGCATTATCAATTCCCAATAGTATGGCATGCCATCTAATTCTTGTCATTTATGTCCTGTAAGTAGCACTTGAATGCTGCTAATGTCTTGGATGTTGTACTTGAGATGCTATGCTGATTTGTTGAGCTATGTGCTGTAGCTGGAGCTGTGTGGATCAGTTTTGCTGGAATGGTTAGGCTTCGACTGTGGCTGTATTATCTGTTTGTTGCTGTTGCAATGGATGCTGCCATGATTTGATGCTGGATTGCAGGCATAAATATAAGATATATAGACAAAAATGTAATTAGTTTGGATTTAATCCATTGAAGGATTAAAGCCAACTTTTATACTTTTTGAAACTTTGTTTCTTTGCTTCTTGTAAATTCATCATCTTGTGTCTTGGATGCTGTACATTTTGGTTTATATCAATTAAAAAAAAATTTCCAATATTTTTTTTAAAAAAAGAAATGTATGTTGAATGGATGTGAAATGTATTAATAGTGTTAGTTTTTTATTGAACACAGGTATTATTGGTGTACAGGTAAAAATTTTTATTGGACAATCAATTTTTAAAAATTATCAATACCAAATTTTTTGCGACGAAATTTAAATCGTCGCAAATGTATTTATTCAATTTGCTACAGTTTTTGTTTTTTGTAGAAACTTATTTGCGACGTTTTTTTTTACGTCGCAACTTTTTTTTTTAAAAAAATTATTATTTATTTTTTTTTATAAAAACATATTTGCGACAATTTATTTGCGTCGCGAAAAATTAATTAAATCACTTTTATTTATATTTTTTTATTTTAAAAACATTATTACCGACGATTTATATTCGTCGCGAAAAGTTAATTTAATTAATCTTTTAACATTTTTATTTATGTTAAAACTTATTAGCGACGATTTTATTCGTCGCTAAAATTTAATAATTTTTTTTAACAACGGTGGAATATATTTTTGCGACGTTTTTGTTTATATTTTTGCGACGTTTTTTTTTCGTCACGAATATTTTTTTTGCGATGAAATTGAAGATGCGTCGCAAAATACTTTCTACGACGAGGCTATTGCGACGAATATGCGACGAAAAGAAAACGTCGCTATAAATAATTTGCGACGATTTTTTTAACTTTAGCGACGAAAAAAATCGTCGCAAAAAATGTTTTTTGTTGTAGTGAATGTTTGTTAGCGTAATAAATGGCATGAAGCACTTTTTCTGTACATTGGCCTAAGACTGCTTATGTACATAAACATATATATATATGTAGTAAGTAATTATTTCTTCAAAAATATTAATTTGGTAAAACTCAAGTAAATAATAGTTAAAACATAGTTGTAGCTTGTAAACATAGGAAATCGTTGCAATAGAACTTATATCACTATGTTTAATGCACAAATGTTGGTAGTATAAGTTTGGGTTGATTTTGGAAGAGTTTGGAATGAATTAGAAATGAAAAAATAGAGTAAATAGGCAAAATTGGAAAAAATGTACCGATACTGTATACCGGTACCTCGAGGTCCAAAGAGTTTACCGTACCGGTATTGTGTACCAGTACTGTCAAAAGAAGTCTGACAGTTTGAAGTCGCGATTTGTGGTTTGTTTTTGCCCTATAAAGACGCCTCTTTTAGCCCCATTTCAGCGTGTCTAACACTAGAAAAACTTAGATAGGAAGAAAGCAAGAGAAAAACACATGATCAAGAGGGATTTACACTTCCAAGAAGACCAAACTTTCATCTTCTTCACAAAACTAAGGAACCATAGGGGTTTTCTTCCATTCTCTTACATTGAGACTAGAATTTATATAAATATACATGTTTTGACTCCTAATCATATGTATTTGCTTTGGGTTCTTTGTTTCTTGGTCCTCTTGCAAATATTATCATGTTTTACACAAAGTTAGGGTTGAATACCCATTAAATCTCTTATTTTTGCTTTAAAACCCTAGTTTTTTGAAAAAAATGGATTTCACCATCTATCTTCACTTAATCTTGGTTTTGAAAACTCTAGTGCTTTGGGTTAAGGATTAAAATGATATTGTTAAAGATCTCTTGTACCTTTTCATAAATTTTTTCTATTGGGAATATCATTTATGAGAATTAGAAATTTTCATAATTTGCTCGTAAATTGGGGATTTGTGGAATGGTTGGTTATTTGAAAAAATTGTTGGCATTGTATTTCTAGTATGGTTGTTTGGATGAACATGAGTGAGAAGTTCCTTGTAAGGATGCTCGAGAAACAAAATCTTGAGGGTGAGAGGTTCCTTGTAAGGATGCTCATGCTTGAGAAACAAAACCTTGAGGGTGAGAGGTTCCTTGTAAGGATGCTCTTGCCAAAGAGGACAATATTAAATAATGTGTGGGATATTGGTTTACTTTTAAAAATTGTATGGCCCATTGTTGGTAATTGGTTTTACCTTTCAGTTTAACTTTATTGTTGTTCATAAACTAGAGATCTATTAAAATGTCATGATTTTAATTTAAAAGGTTATATATGCGATTTGTGAAATGAGACCGACTTGTTTTACATGCTTTTTAAACCTTGTTCGAGTTTGGGAGGATGTTCATACAGAGCTTCGTGCTCACCCCTACAAACAATGTCTTTTTCAGATTATAATAGCTTAGAGGAAGAACTCGGCATTGGGGAGCCGGCACAGTGGGAAGCTTCCGTAAAAGGAGACGTAGACCCCGAAATGAATGCTTAGAGCATTAGGTTCTTTTGTTCTCGATTGCGACTTTGTAAAGCCCAATACTTTGTATTCAACTGCAAATTGTATTTGATATTTTTGATATTGCGGCTATGATTTGGCTTATTCTTTTGGGATAATGATGTAGATGCTATCTATGGTGAATGAAATTCTTTTGGATATGAAGTTATGTAATGCTCTCATGATGTGAATGGTTTATAAATTGTAATGTCGTCCAAGGTGATTTTTGGGGCGTTATAGGTTAGGTATCAGAGCCTAGGCTTTAGGTCTTACATGGGAGCTGTAGGATATGGATTACCACTAGAGATGTAGGATTATGTTGCATGAAATAGTTGATTTAATTTTCTTATACAAGTCTTATGCTAAGATCTATACATCCTAACCATGTCTTGTACATCAAAGAACTAAATTGTGAATTGATGCACATGATGAACGGTGGTTGTGGAGGCCAAGCAAACCCACCACCACCACCACCTCCTGATGCCATGAATGACATCTATCAATGCTTGAGGGAGCTAACCACTTTGGCACAACACCAGAATGGAAACAACCACAATGGGAAAGTTCATCCTCTAGCTCAAGTGTCAGGCAACAGGGACAGCAACAGAAGGATGATAGTTCTTCGAAAATTCTTGAGGCTAAGCCCGCCTACTTTCTAACGGAGCTCTAACCCTTTGGATGTGGTTAGATGGATCCACAGAGTGAAGAAAATTTGTGACGGCATGAGAGTTGTCGAGGACTTACGGGTTGGCTTAGCTACCTACTTGTTCGAGGGGGAGGTCGACCATTGGTGGCACTCAGTGAAATGAAGGAGGACTACAGATACACTCACTTGGGAGGAGTTTGACAAAATCTTCCAAGATAAGTACTTTTTAGAATCCGCCCGAGACAAGATGAGCGCCGATTTTCTAGCTCTTCGCCAGGGTAGCTTGACTGTGATTGAGTATGAGAGAAAATTTGACGAGTTATCTAGATATGCCATCGAGCTTATATCTACCGAGGCCAAGAGGTACAAACGCTTTGAGCAGGGCTTGAGACTGACTATCAGGGAGAAGCTAGTAGCTCCCAAGATCTGGGAGTAGGTGGATCTTGTTGGCAGATCTACACCAATGGAGAGGGACACGGAGGACACCCAGCGATGATAGAGCTTTGCAAGGGGAGGTCTAATTCGGACTGCGGCTGGTAGCATTGGACTTTAGAGAGCGACACCTTATCATACCCTAGATTAGGTAGTGGGACCTGGACCTCAGATAGCTCGAGGGGTCGGAGGTGTACCAGAGGGAACAGGCACTAACCCACGATCCTGTTTTGCATGTGGAGGTGTGGGACATATTCAGGTACATTTCCCAAATTTTCCACCTCAAAGGACTTTCCAAACAGCAGGACTGATACAAGCAGACAAGCCACCACCACCGTGGCCACTACAACAGCAGAGACCGTTAGGAGCTCTAGCCCCCGGCGGTGCCACTCAAAGAAGAGTATTTGCTTTGACTCAACCCGAAGAAGATGTCTCCAATGCAGATGTGGAAGGTGTCGTTCTTCTTTATAATTCATGGGCCCAAATTTTATTTGATCCTTGTGCGACTCATTTGTTCATACGCACCGCATATGCTCTTAATTTGGGATTGGGCTTTGAAAATCTAGAACATGTATTGCATATTGACTTGCCTATGGGAGAATAGTTAGATACTAGGAGGGTGTGTAGAGGGTTGCGTACTTCGAATTGGGGTCCACGAATTGATTGTAGATTTGGTTGCTTTAAACATAAAGGGATATGACGTCATCTTTGGGATGAATTTGTTATCCACATTCCGAGCAGTAATGGATTATTTCCATAAGTGGATTTCCTTTCAATTGCAGGGAGGAGTAGTTTTTAGTTTCGTGAATGACCGAGATTCTTCTCATCCATTTCCTACTACGGGTAGTAGATTTTTAAAAGCTAAGGCAGGGAGTCATTTGAGTTTCTTGGCTAGCTTGATGGGAGATGATCAGGATAAATTTTCTACAGATGTGGTGTTGATAGTATCGGATTTTTGGGATGTCTTCCCAAACAAATTACCAAGGTTACCCCCGCAAAGAGAGATTGAGTTCAAGATTGATCTCTATCTGGGAATCGAAGTCATATCCATTGCTCCTTATCAGATGACACCTTTAGACTTAAAGGAGCTAAGGAGGCAGTTGGGCCACCTCTTGACCATTGGGTTTATTCATTTGAGCACTTCCCTTTGGGGAGCCCCGGTCCTCTTTGTGAAGAAGCATGATGAAGCGTTTCGGTTATACACAGACTACCGAAGGTTGAATCGGGTAACAGTGAAGAATAAGTATTCGTTGCCACAAATAGATGACTTATTTAATCAGCTGAGAGATTCGAAGTATTACATCAAGATTGACCTTCGCACAGAGTACCATCAATTGCGGATTAGGTAGGAGGATATTCCTAAGACTACTTTCTATACCTAGTATGGTCATTTCGAGTACACGGTAATGCCGTTTGGATTGACTAATGCACCCGCAACCTTCATAGATTTGATGCACAGGGTATTTCGACTGTATATAGATCTATTTGTCATTGTATTCATTGATGACTTACTGATCTATTCACGGACATACGAGGAACATGAACGTCATCTCACGATTGTGCTATAGACTTTGAGGGAGCATAGGTTATATGCTAAGATGAGTAAATGCGAGTTTTGAATGAAGAAGGTGAAATTCCTTAGCCATGTGGTGTCGAAACAGGGTGTAGTTGTTGACCCAACAAAGATTGAGGCAGTGATGAAGTGGGAACCACCGAAGAATGTGACCGAAGTACGTAGTTTTCTGGGCTTAGCAGGTTACTATCAGAGATTTGTAGAAGGGTTCTCAAAACTAGCAATGCCGATGATGCGCCTTACGAAGAAGGGAGAAAAGTTCTTGTGGATTCAAGAGTGTGAACTAGCCTTTCGCATCTTGAAGGAGAGGTTGACGATAGCACCTGTCCTCATTATTCTGAGTAGTGGAGAGGGATATGATATGTACACCGATGCTTCGTTACAAGGCTTAGGATGTGTGCTAATGCAGGGAGGCAAGGTAGTTGCTTATGGTTTGAGACAATTAAAGGTTCACGAGCAGAATTATCTCACCCATGACTTGTAGCTTGCCGCTATGGTTTTTGCTTTCAAGTTGTGGAGGTATTACTTGTATGGGGAAAAGTTTCAAGTGTTCTCTGATCACAAGAGCCTCAAGTATATCTTCACACAGAAAGACTTGAATCTCCGGCAAAGAAGGTGGATTGAGTACCTAGAAGACTACGATTTCACACTCAACTACCATCCAGGGAAGGCGAATGTAGTTGTCGATGCACTTAGCAGGAAGTCTCGGGGTGAACTAAATGTTTCTATAGGTGAATGGAAGTTGAAGTATGCCCTTGGAGATTATGATCTGTGGGTTGGAGAAGATGAATCCCGACCATGCTTGTTCAACCTTGTGGCTCAACCTACTCTCCAACGTAGAGTGGTGGACATGCAATGCCTGGATCTGAAACTAGAGTCGATTCGATCTCGATTGGGAAATGGGAAAACATTTGAAGGATGGTCTCTTAAGAATGGAGAATTGAGATATAAGGAAAAGCTATGTCTACCAGATGATTCGTCTTTAAAGAATGAGATACTTAGAGAGTGTCATCGCTCTAAGTTTGCTATCCACCCCAGAAGCACAAAAATGTATAGAGACATGAAGCGTCAATATTAGTGGAGGGGAATGAAGTGAGAGGTGGCTAAGTACATTTCAAAGTGCGCGGTCTGTCAGCAGGTGAAGATTGAACATAACAAATCGAGAGGATTACTACAATCATTGCCTATTCCAGAATGGAAGTGGGATCATATCACCATGGACTTCGTGTTTGATTTTCCACGGATTTCACGAGGACATAATACAATATGGGTCATAGTGGATAGACTCACTAAGTCTGCACATTTCTTGAGTATGAAGACTACGAACACTCTAGAGACCTTGAGCAAGTTGTATATTCGCGAGATCGTGAGATTGCATGGAGTTCCACTCTCCATCGTATCGGATCGTGATTCCCGTTTTGTGGCGCAATTTTGGCAAAGTCTTCGAAGAGCTATGGGGACTAAACTACACTATAGCACCGTCTTTCATCCCCAGATGGATGGCCAATCTGAGAGGGTGATCCAAATTTTGAAAAACATCTTACGAGCTTGCATGCTAGATTTCCAGGGAAGTTGGAGTGACCATTTTTCGTTGGTGTAATTTGCGTTCAACAACAGCTATCGGGCAAGTATTGGGATGACACCGTATGAGGCATTATATGGAAGGCCATGTTGATCACCAACGTGTTGGTTAGAAATGGGTGAGAATAGCTTGTTTGGGCCGACAATTGTTCGAAAAATTACAGAGAAGATTCAACTCATCCGGGAGAGACTACGCACGACCCAAAGTAGACAGAAAAGCTATGCGAATTGAAGACAAAGACCATTGGAGTTCTAAGAAGGGGACTATGTTTTCCTCAAAGTGTTGCCTAAGAAGGGAGTTTTGAGATTCGACAAAACAGAAAAATTGGCTCCAAGGTACATCAGACCATTTGAAGTAATCAAAGCAGTGGGCAAAGCGGCGTATCAACGTCGGTTATCGGCTCAGTTGTCAGAGGTACACGATGTGTTTCATGTGTCGATGTTAAGGAAGTGCTAGCCAGAGACCACGCATGTTATAGATTTAGAAGATATTAAAGTTCAAGATGGAGCAACATATGAAGAACTACCTGGGAAAACCAGAGCTGCTTTGCAATAAAGTGATCTAACTGGTGAAATTCTTGTGGCGACATCATGGTATGGAGGAAGCTACTTGGGAACCAGAGCTGCAGATGTGAGTGAAGTACCCTAATTTATTCTCTACTTGAGGTAAGTTTCGAGGGCAAAACTTTCTTTAAGGGGGTGGATTGTAAACCCCACACTTTTATCTTTATGTACATAAACATATATATATAGTAAGTAATTATTTCTTTGGAAATGTTAATTTGGTAAAACTCGAGTAAATAGTAGTTAAAACTTAGTTGTAGATTGTAAACATAGGAAATCATTGCAATAGAACTTATATCACTACGTTTAATGCACAAATGTAGGTAGCATAAGTTTGGGTTGATTTTGGAAGGGTTTGGAATGAATTGAAAATGAAAAAACATATGAAATAGGCAAAAGTGGGGAAAATGTATCAGTACTGTGTACCTGTACCCCGAGGTCTAGAGAATTTACCGTACCAGTACTGTATCGTATCGATACTGCCGAAAGAAGTTTGACAATTTGGAGTCGCGATTTTTGGTCCATTTTCGCCTTATAAATAAATAAAGACGCCTCTTTTAGCCCTATTTCAGCGTGTCTAACCCTAGAAACCTTAGAGAGGAAGAAAGGAAGAGAAAAACACAAGATCAAGAGGGATTTACACTTCCAAGAAGACCAAAATTTCATCTTCTTCACAAAACTAAGGAACCAAGGTAGGGGTTTTCTTCCATTCTCTTACAATGAGGCTAGATTTTATATAAATATACATGTTTTGACTCCTAATCATATGTATTTTCTATGGGTTCATTGTTTTTTGGTCCTCTTGCAAATATTACCATGTTTTACTCAAAGTTAGGGTTGAGTACTCATGAAATCTCTTGCACTTGCTTTAAAACCCTAGTTTTTGGGAAAAAATAGATTTCACCCTCTATCTTCACTTAATCTTGGTTTTGAAAACTCTGGTGCTTTGGGTTAAGGATTAAAATGATATTGTTGATGATCTCATGTACCTTTTCATAAATTTGTTCTATTGAGATGATCATTTGTGAGAATTGAGAATTTTCATATTTTGCTCGTAAATTGGGGATTTGTGGAATGGTTGGTTATTTGAGAAAATTGTTGGTATTGTATTTCTGGTATGGTTGTTTGGATGAACATGAGTGCGAAGTTCCTTGTAAGGATGCTTGAGAAACAAAACCTTAAGGGTGAGAGGTCCCTTGTAAGGATGCTCCCGCCAAAGAGGATAATATTAAATCATGTGTGGGGTATTGGTTTACTTATGAAAATTGTATGGCCCATTGATTAGCACAAAACTTTATATATATTTTTAGGTGCTAATCATCTCATCTTGGTTGCTTTTGAAGATTAAATCACAGGAGTTTTGCCATTGGAAGTCTTAACTTTGATATTTCATGTTTGCAGATTAAATGTGTTAGAAGAGGCTTCTTATGGCTTTTCCTGAGTTGCTTGTGATGATTGGAGGTGAACTGATGGCTTGTTGTGAGCTTTAGAGTGAAGAAATCAGGAAATCAAAAACAGGAAAACAATACAACAAAAACCCTACCGGTAGACCCTACAGGTAGGGTTAAGCTACTGGAGTAAACTCTACCGGTAGATCCTACCGGTAGACCCTACCAGTAGAGTCGGTCGTTCTGTTCCTTCTTCCGCTGCTCTGACTTCCTGCTTTGAGGGTCCCACTAGCACTTCTCCCCCACTCTTCTGACACGCCCACAACACTGTACACCTGTCTTTGGACTTTTGGAGGCTTGGCATTAATGAAGCATAGGAGTGAAGTGGGTTGTACATGGGATTGCAGGCTATCTTGTCAAGAGCCGTCACTCAGCCCCTATGGATGGGAAGACCTGTTCTTACACCTTGGGGACCATCATGCACGAAAATAAAAGGCATACACTCTATATATCTCAAAAATATTCAGTATTTTGAGGGGGGGTTGGCTACCTAAGCTTAGGAGTAGATATAGAGAGAGAGTTCCAAGGTTGAAGATGATGAATAGTAAATTTTATTTTTGCATTTTCTTCTCCCATTTCACTTGCTATTGTTGTAGTAAGCTTTCATACTCTTGTAATCTTCCTTTTATTACCTTAATGTCATTTACTTCAAGTCTATTTCAAGTTTAGTTGTGTAACTTAGATTTCATCATTTGTGCTTTCAAGTTCTTCATTTCTTAGTTTCAAATGGGTATTGTTGATTTTTCTTCTTAGTTTAAGATTTCTTGCATTTAGTTAAGTTTTAATCTCCATTTCATCCTTGTCTCTTTACATTATGAATGTCTTACTTTTAATATGAGTAGTTAGGATTTAAGTTGGTTAATCCAAGGGAAGACCTCCTCTTGGGGATTCCATTTCAACTCTTCTTCATTTCTCCCTTTTGAGTCAAATGGTTCAGTTTGACGGGGTTGAGAGTGGATGAGTTGGTGAGCCTTTGATATCCCGTAGGCCTAGTCATGGGTTATGCTTAGATACTCACCAATCTCGTCCCTAGCTTCCCCTGAATCAATCGTTCATTCATGCTTAATCGGAGGAAGCTTTTGAGTTGATTTGGTATTCCCATTGGAATGAATCCTGTGGATTAGCCAACACTTGTTTTCTTGCATTTCATTTACAAACACAACCCCAAAACATAAACAAAAGATTTTACATTTTTTTTTACTTTTTTACAAAATCACTTTCACAAAACTCCCTTTCCTTCCCTAAGGAGACGACCTTGGAATACTTTTCAAGTAAAACACCGACAACGAAAGACTCCTTGCGATTGGGGAGCACTTTTGTGCACATTCCACATTTTATTTCACACATATTTTGTTCATCCATTTTTCACCATTCACATCCATTATTTCCTATCTCTTGCATCATCCCGAGGGAGAGTGACACTCCCTTCACACATAAGCCATACACATTTAAGGGTGGTGTTGAGAGGTAGGGAATGACACTATTTTTCAACCAATCACCCATTGTTGGTAATTGGTTTCACCTTTCAGTTTAACTTTATTGTTGTTTGTAAACTAGAGATCTATTAAAATGTCATGATTTTATTTCAAAAGGTTATATATGCTATTTGTGAAATGAGACCGACTTATTTTACATGCTTTCAAAACCTTGTTCGAGTTTAGGAGGGTGTTCCTACAGAGCTTCGTGCTCACCCCTACAAATAATGTCTTTTTTAGATTATAATAGCTTAGAGGAAGAACTCGGCCTTGGGGAGCTGGCACAGTGGGAAGCTCCCATAGAAGGAGACGTAGACCCCGAAATGGATGCTTAGAGCATTATCTTCTTTTGTTCTAGATTGCGACTCTGTAAAGCCCAATACTTTTTATTCAACTATAAGTTGTATTTGATTTTTTTGATATTGTGGTTATGATTTGGCTTATTCTTTTGGGATAATGATGTAGATGCTATATATGGTGAATGAAATTCTTTTGGGTATGAGTTATGTAGTGCTCTCATTATGTGAATGGTTTATCAATTGTAATGCCATCCAAAGTGATTTTTGGGGCGTTACAACCGTGCCAATTGCAAAGTCGCTAGAACCGCACATTAGCTCGAAGGACAGATTCCAATTTGGTGCAACTATCACGAGGACAGTTATGAGCTTCTTTTTCAGCACCTCAAAGGCCTCTAGGCAAGCTTTATCAAAATTGAAGGGCATATCTTTCTCTAAAAGATTGCAAAGAGTCTTTTTGATCTTGGAGAAGTCCTTAATGAATCGCTTATAAAATCCTGCATGACCCAAAAAACTCCAAATTCCCTTTACGGATGTTGGTGGTGGTAGATTTTCAATAGTCTCTATTTTTACCTTTTCCACCTCTATTCCATTAGCAGAAACTTTGTGCCCCAAGATAATGCCTTCTTGAACCATGGAGTGGCCCTTTTCCCAATTTAACACCAAATTTGTTTCCACACATCTTTTCAACACAAGAATTAGGTTCTCTAAACATAGATTGAAACTATCTCCGAATACTGAAAAATCGTCTATAAATACCTCAAGATTTTGCTCTACCATGTCAAAGAATATTGCCATCATGCATCTTTGAAACTTTGCAGGTGCGTTGCATAATCCAAAAGACATCCTTCGGAATGCAGAGGTTTTATACGGGCAAGTGAACATAGTGTTTTCTTGATCTTTGGGTGCTATTGCAATCTGATTATAACCAAAATAACCATCCAAGAGAATAAAATTCATGCCCAACCAATCTGTCAAGCATTTAATCAATGAACGGTATATGAAAGTGATCTTTGTGAGTTGCCTTATTGAGTTTGCGATAATCCATACATAATTGCCACCCAATCATTGTCCGTGTTGGAATTAACTCATTGTTCTCATTTGGAACTACCGTCATGCCTCCTTTCTTTGGAACACATTAAACTGGACTTACCTATGAACTATTTGAGATGGGGTAGATGATTCCAGCATCCAACCATTTAACGATTTCCTTCTTGACCACCTCTTTCATGATAGGATTTAATCGGCGTTGTTGCTCAATCATGGGCTTAGCATCATCTTCAAGAAAGATTTTATGCATACAAATCAGGGACTGATTCCCTTAATATCCATAATAGTCCATCCTAAAGCCATTTTGTACTCATGAAGGACTCGTAACAACTTGTTTTCCTGGAATTCGTCAAGTGAAGTAGAAACAATGTTATGCAAAGTACAAGAATCACCCAAATATGCGTACCGTAAACGCTTTGGAAGAGATTTAAGCTCCAATAAAGGTGGTTCTTATAAAGATGAATTTGCATGAGTAGTGGAGCTTCCTTATTGATCTAAAGTCTCAAATTGTTGCTTGAACTTGAAAAACCACGGAGAAGAGTTCAATAACTGCACATACTCTAAAGGAGCAGGAAAGTTTGAAGTAGTGGGATTGACAGGTGATGTCTCAATGGGTTCGAAATACAGCTTCATACCTCATTCACTTCCTTTTCAACCAAATCAACTTGAAAACATTCTTTCGCTTCCTTTGAAAATTTCATAGCAGAAATTACATTGAATGTAACCTCTTGATCTTGGACTTGCACAGTTGGCTCACATTTCTGTACATCATTGAGTGTTCTATCCGTTGTTAAGAATGGTCGCCCAAGAATAATAAGTATTTTCCCGTCTTCCTCAAAATCTAAGACTATGAAATAAGCTGGAAAAATAAACTCATCCACTTTAACTAGAATATCGTCAACTATGCCCCTTAGATAAATGAGTGATCTATCCACAAGCTACAATGTGACATTAGAAGGCTTCGCTTCTTTCAAGCCCAATTGCTGATAGATTGAGAACCACATCAAGTTAATACTAGCTCCCAAATCACACAATGCTCTCTCGAAAAGATGACTGCCTATTGTGCATGAAATTGTAAAGCTACCATGATCTCTGAGCTTTGGTGGTAGCTTCTTTTGAAGAATAGCACTGCACACCTCCGTAAGTGTCACTATCTCAAAATCGCCTAGTTTTCTCTTCTTTGACAAAATTCCTTTCATAAATTTTACATAGCTAGGAATTTGCTCCAATGCGTCGGCGAAAGGGATGATTCCTTGCACACAATTCACAAAAAACTTCCACACTTTGAATAGGCTGCACACCTAAAGCATCAACCACATGGACTTCGTAAATCACTGTTACCTTTAGTTGATTGATTCTTGCAGAGGGCCACCGATAATTGCTGGCAGTCATCGTCTTTAATAACTCATAAGCTTCATCAGAAATTTTCTCCATCAATGCTCCATCTACAACTGCATCGATACTGGTCCGAGTTGCACTAAACAACCCTTTGTAGAACGTCTAAACTTGCAACCACTTAGAAATACCATGGTGAGGGCATTTCCAGAGTAAATCTTTGAAACGCTTCCAAGTTTCATAGAGAGTCTCATAATCATGCTGTGCTAATGAAGTAATGTCATTCCTCATTGTCGCAGTTTTGGCTGGCGAAAAGAATTTGACTAAGAATTTTTGAGTCAAATTTGTCCATGTAGCAATAAAACCCGATGGCACTAAATACAACCAACTTTTTGCCTTATCTCGAAGTGTGAAAGGAAAAATTCAGAGTTTAATCACATCTTTGATAACCTTTTTGTACTTGAACGTGTCACAAATCTCCAAAAAACTCACCAAATGATCGTTTGGGTCGTCATTAGGTAGACTCCCAAAATGCACTGAATTTTGAATCATTTGAATGGTACCTGGCTTGATCTAAAAACTGTTTGCTTCAATTACGAACCTTTGATTACTCGATTGTATTTCCGTAACAAGTGGCATAGCATAATCCCTTTGCGATTTGTGCTCATCAGCATCCATAGTTTCTTGATTTTTTACTTTTTGATAATTCTTTTGCAGTTTTCAGAACCTTCTTTCGATTTCACCTTCGTATGATAGTAGTTCATGACCTTTAGATCATGTTAGCATACAAAATTCAAGAGTGCCTACAAAAGCAATTAAAACAAAAAATTAAATACGTTTAAACTAAGAGCAAATTGATTGAAATTAAAATTGGAATAATTACTAGAATAACTTCCCGGCAACGGCGCCAAAAAACTTGTTGACCGAATTTGACATTGACAATTTACGTGCAAGTATACACAATCAAAAAGTAATAAGGTAATGAGTAGAGTATCATTCCCACAGACAATTATTACTAATAATTTCATACTACTAACTTTATATCAATTCAAATTTATTTAAATAATTGAAATTAAACTATGAAACTACTAATTTAAAACTAAATCTAAAATTACTAATCAATGACTGATTTCACCAGATAAAATAATTTAAGATTACAACTTCCCCTAATGCTTTGTATAACTCTTTTCACCTTCTTTCCAGTTAATTAATCACAACAAGTTGTTAACTGAGAATTAAATATTATTCATTAAATCTCTTCCAATGTTTAGATAAAAACATATCTCCTAATTAAATCACTATATTCCTATGCAAAATAAATTGAAATAGATTCATTAAGCTCAAAGTCTCATAAAAGTTTCACACGACATATAGGTATATCCCTATCCTATACACAAACCTAACTATTCAACCCTAAAAAGGAATAACTAGACGCGTGTTATCATATTCAGATCTAAATCCTAGAATCCATCTTCCAATTTCATCTAGGAAATCATATTAATTGTTGTCCAAACAATCACAAATTAAGCACAAAATATGATAAACAACTTATGTATGACTAATAAAAACTAAAACGAAGAGTAAATTAATTTAACTAAACATCAAGTTCCATTGCAATCTTAATAAAAATTTAGTTCTTAATGTAATTGAAAACACCATCCTCAAATTAATCAACATCTCAGAAAATCAAAAACTGAAAGTAAGATAAAAGAATGAAAATTGTGTTGAAATCTTCTCTCTCTCTCTAGCCTTCAATTCCGATCTTCTTCGTGACGCTTCCTTCCTTCACTTTACTCTCAATCCTTCATTCTTTCCTTTCATAGCAACCCCTCCTTAACAATATATATATATATATATATATATATATATTTGCTTAAACCCTGTCATGTGTGTAGCATTATAGGTTCAATTCTGTAACACCCTGCATTTTCTTTTATATATGCATATAAATATATATAGTAAATGAGTGTTGTAAAAGGTGGACAGGTGTAGTGATGTGTCTTTAAATCTTGGTAGATTTGAAAAGTAGAGATTTAAAGAGGTTAGTGAAAATAATAGTTAAATTTTAGTTTTAATAAGTGAAAATATAAAATTTTAGGTCCTAGAACTTGTATTAAATAGGTTTGGGGTAGAAATGTGTGTTGCAGAGGTTTGAGATGGCTTTGGAAGGGTTTAAGATGGATTGAAAATGAAAAATTGATAAAAAAAAGGAAAAAATTGGACAAAACCGTACCGGTACTGCGTACTGGAGCAAACTGGTCCAGAGAGTTCGACGTACCGGTACGGTCGAAAGTGATTTGACTATTAAAAGTCGCGATCTTGGTCCGATTTTAGCCTTATAAATACCCAAGGTCGTCTATTTTGACTCCATTTCAGCCCTACAACCTTAGAAACCCTAAGAGAGAAAGAAAGAAAGGAAGAGAAGAGAGGAAGAAAGAAAGAGAAAAACAAGAGTTTAAAGAATTTAGTCAAGATCAAACCTAGCTTCCAAGAACAAGGTAGGGATTTTCTTCCATTTTCTTACATTGAGGCTAGGGTTTATATATATGTATTCTTTCTCCTCTAAATC
>CM042196.1:11783081-11818905 GCA_023539305.1 Ilex asprella
AGTCGTGATCTTGGTCCGATTTTAGCCTTATAAATACCCAAGGTCGTTTATTTTGACTCCATTTCAGCCCTATAACCTTAGAAACCCTAAGAGAGAAAGAAAGAAAGAAAGGAAGAGAAGAGAGGAAGAAAGAAAGAGAAAAACAAGAGTTTAAAGGATTTAGTCAAGATCAAACCTAGCTTCCAAGAACAAGGTAGGGATTTTCTTCCATTTTCTCACATTGAGGCTAGGGTTTATATATATGTATTCTTTCTCCTCTAAATCTTACTTATTGTTAGTAAATCCTTGATTCTTGATGTTCTTGCAAACCTTCTCATGTCTTGAGTGGAGTATTAGTTGTAAACCACAAAAACCCTTGTTGTGATGTCAAAACCTAGTTTGTTGGACAAAAATTGATTCTTCTTCTTAATAGTCATTTGTTCTTCTTCTTAATAGTCATTTGTTCTTGACCTCTAAATTTGATATTCATTTGTTATTGATTCTAACCCTTGTGATTCATTTACTCGTGATATTTCAATACTTGATATTCTTTCGTTCTTGATTCCAAAGTTTAATCATTTGCTTGCTCTTGATTTCAAAACTTTAGTGCTCTACATTGAACCATAAAATGGTATTTTAAAGATCTCATGTACGTTTCTTAAATTGTTCTACTGTATGTAATATGTAAAAATTGGGGTGTTACAAATTCCTACTCAAAAACAAGTTAGAATCCGCATCCCACAGTGAAGTCTGCGCCGCTGCCCCACAAAATAGCTCAGCAGCGCTGCCTTTCTACACCTACAGTGTCACGACTCCATATCTAGCGCTATAGTGCTGATCACCTTCCACGCGTGTAGTCGCCTTTGTTGCTCAGTTCACAATTAACTCGAAACATAGGCTACCAAATGATTTTTTTTCTTCCAAATCACGATCCTTACAAAACAAAACTAAAACACAAAAAACAAATAAAAAAGAACATAAAATACTTGGAAACTCGCAATTTCATCAACCAAGAATACTCATTTCGTAGGGCATATCTTCCACCACTTGGATCACCTTTACCGATTGATCCTTCAGCTGTGGATGAAAGGAAGTACTAAAATGAAACTCTATCCCAATGCCTTCTGTAAACTCTGTCAAAACTTAGCCACAAAATGGCTATCTCAATCAAATATGATGGACATCGATATTCCATGTAACCTCACTATCTTCCGTATGTACAACTGGATCAAAGTTACTATATTATTCGTGGTCTTGACAGGTATAAAGTGGACAATCTTTGTCAATTATTCCATAATCAACCAGATGGCATTCTGTGCCTTCACATTTTTAGGTAGCCTTGACACAATATCCTTGGTGACATGATCCCATTTCCACTCGGGAATAGGTAAAGGTTGTAAGGATCCTCTTGGTCTCTGATGCTCAATTTTCACTTGGTGACAAACTGTGCACCTTGCAATATACTTAGCCACATCTCTTTTCATTCCCTTCCACTAGTATTGAGGCTTCATGTCTCTGTACATATTGGTACTCCCTAGATGTATGGAAAGTTTAGAACGATAGCTCTCCTTCGACACTTCTTCATTTACATGGTCATTGTTCGGTACACATAGTTTTGCTTAATATTGTAGCTCATCTTGATGTACTGATCAGTTCTCAGTAGTCTTACCTCTCTCCAATTTTCCTTAGATAGTTTCCAAAGTTGGATCTAGTCGTTGTAACTCCACCACCCTTTGTCGAAGAATTTGTTGGGTTACAATATAAAATAAACATGGTCGATCCTTTCGTTTATCCACTAGCAGGCCAAATTCCTCCAAAGATTCCATCATCTTCCGCTTGCTAGAGACGAGGACATTGATTTCACCACGAGACTTTCTACTAAGTGCATCTGCTACCACATTAGCCTTCCCCGGATGATAGTTGAGTGTGAAATTATATTCCTCTAAGTATTCAATTCACCTTTGTTGTCGAAGATTCAGGTCTTTCTATGTGAATTTATATTTGAGACTCTTATGATCAGAAAATACCTAAAACTTCTTTCCATTAAGTTTTTGATCATAATATGAATCAAGCCGAAAGACCCCTTCTTAAGTAACACCTCCACAGTTTAAGAGCAAACACCACTGCTGCAAGCTCCAAATTGTGGGTGGGATAGTTCTGCAGATGTCTAGAGTCATAAGATGCTACCTTATCTTCTTGTATTAGTACACATCCTAGGCCTTGTAAAGAAGCATTTGCATAAAAATCATATCCCTCATCACTATTCAGAATAATAAGGATCGAGGTAGTCATCAATTTCTCCTAGAGTAGTGGAGGCTAGTTTACACAAAATTTTCTCCCTTTTTGTAAGATGGGTCATTGGCATAGCTAGTTTTAAGAAACCTTCAACAAACCTTCAGTAATAACCTACTAAGATTAGGAAACTATGGATCTCTATCACATTCCAGGGTGGTTCCCACTTTATTACTACTTTAATCTTTGCGGGACCTACCACTACCTCCTATTCCGACACCACATATCCAAGGAACTTCACATACTTCTTCAAGAACTCACCTTTACTTATCTGGCAAACAACTTATGCTCCCTCAGGTCTGTAGTACCACCCGAATATGTTGTTCATGTTCCTCTTGTGTCTGCAAATAGATCAATATGTCATTGATAAACACAATAACAAACAGATCTAGATGCGATCTAGATACTCTATGCATCAGATCCATAAATGCTACTAGATCATTCGTCAATTCGAACGACATTATAGTATATTCAAAATGACCATACCTTGTACGAAAAGCTATCTTAGGAATGTCCTCCTTCTTAATCCTCAATTGATGATACCTTGTGAGAAGAACAATCTTGGAGTAATATTTAGAACCTCTTAGCTAATCGAATAAATCATAAATCCGTGGTAATGGATATTTATTCTTCACCATCACTAGGTTCAACCTTTTGTAATTCATGTATAGCCAGAGTGTTTCATCATGCTTCTTTACAAAGAGGACTGGAGCTTCCCAAGGTGAAGTGCTTAGGCAAACAAACCCAATTGCTAGTAATTGATCTAGTTACTTCCTTAAATCCTTTAACTCCAAAGGTGTCATCCGATAAGGAGCAATATAAATGGCTTCTATTATGGGATACAGTTCAATGGTAAACTCAATCTCTCTCTAAGGTGGTAAGCTAGGTAACTCATCCAATAATATATCTTGAAAGTTTGCCACCACTGATATCACATTTTGCTGGGACTCAACTCGTTTTTCTTCCATTAGGCTCTCTAAGAAACTTAGAATACTTCATGCCTTAGCTTGTAAGAACCGTCTACCTATCATGGAAAAGGGTGAGAAGCATTTAGCTCATTTCTGAAGCTGAATTCTACTCCTTCTGGTGACTGGAATACTACGCTTTTTCGGAGACAATCCATCACAGCGTGGTATGTCGATAGCAAGTTCATTCCCAAGATGACAATGTACCCTTGCATGTCCACACTACCAAATTTACACTCAGCTCTTGTTCCCTTAGCCAATGTATACAACCCCGACACACCCTAAGGGTGTCCAATCATTCTCCCATAGGTAGGTCCACATTCAATCCCTTATCTAAGATTTCACATTTCAATCAGAGTGTTTTAACTTATAACATACGTATAAACGTGTGGGTGCAACTGAGATCAAATAATATGCGTGCCCAAGAATTATAAAGTGACATGATACCTTCAACCACGGCATTGGCGGTGTTCTCCTCTGGCTGGGTTATTGCAAAGACCTAACCTTGATTATTGTTAGTTGGTACAATTTGCACCTGGGTTCTTCTATGGCTGCTATTTTTTAGGCAAAGACTTGTTTATCTTTTACTATCCTAAAACTTGGTTGTTCTTTGGTGTAATAAATTACGGTTATTTCTGAAGTGTCTAAAACCTCCAAAAGCAAAGCATTGACATAGTTTGCAATTGTTCTATCTTGTGTACCCCCAGCTCCTATGATTGGTTGATTTCATTATTCCAATGTTGGCTCAAGTCGACGGTATGGAGCTTCCCTCTGTGTTGCCCCACTGTTGTTGCCTATTCTTAAAGGACCCTATATAGAAAATGTCTATCTCCATCTGGTCTCCTCTATGTCTCTCTCACCAAATTCGCCCATGCCACTAGATCCTTGTACTCTCGGATCTTAAGTGCAACCAAATTCTCATGAATAATAGACCTTAACCCCTACTCAAACCGTTTGTCCCTTCTTGCATCCGTAGACAAAAACTTCTTTACATAATGGGACAACTTATCGAATTTCACTTCATACCCAGTTACCATCATATTCCCTTACTTCAAAGCCAAGAAGTTTGCAGTTATCTTATCCTTCACAAACTTAGGAAAGTATTTATCTTGGAAGATATGATCAAAAGCCTCTCAGGTCATCGTTTCCACCACGTTCATCCTCCTCACCGAGTCCCACTAGAGATCACTTTTCCTTCGAACAGATAGATAGCTAGCCCCACCCGAAGATTCTCTGCAATCCCCATACTATCACATATCTTCCTAACTCTTCTAATCCACCTTTCTACCTCCATTGGATTAGAACTTTCTTGAAAAGTAGGCGGGCAATATCATGGAAATTCTCTCTACACTGTTTTCTTGCGGTTCTCATTAACATTTCTTTGTCCCACCACCAATGGTTATGAAACACCATTTTTATTGTGGTTTTTGTTCTGGTTTGGACCAGAATGGTCAACTCCTGTAGACATTGGTAGATACCATTCATAGCATCTAGAGGAGATGGTCGTGGTGGGTTAGCTGAACCTCCACATTCTTGTCCTTGTCCATGTCTACCATCCATTCTACACACAATTTTAGTTTCCTTGAAAAACCATCAATATCAATTTACACTTAAGGCTTCAAACTTACAATTCAAAATCAAACTATAACTAGCAATGACATAATTAAATTTAAGAAAAATATAGTTCCATAAAAATCTCCCAAACTATCAACCAATAATAAAACAACTCTACTCCTCTAAAATGAGGTCCACATCTTGATTCTCCACCTCTTCGTAGTCAACATGCTAATCTATCTCAACATTCTCTTCTATGTCGAGCATTGTAAATAGAAGAAGTGTAAGGGTGAGAAAAAAATCATAGAGAATCTCTCTCAACTCTACTCCTTTAAAATGAGGTCCATATCTTAATTCTCCAGCTCCTTGTAGTCAACATACTCATTTATCTCAAAATTATCCTCTATGTCGAACACTGTAAATAGGGGAGGTGCAGGGGTGAGCAAAAACCCATAGAGAATCCCTCTCAATTTCAAACTAGGTTTTAAAACAATTTTAAAAAAGCAAGTCTCTTTCTAAAAATAACATGTATATATTTTTGAAAATAAAATTGTGACAGTTGTAATGATCTAAAGTGCACAGAATACAGTAATTGAATGACAGGATTAAACATTGAATGATCAAATTAATAAACAAAAAATTCAATAACAACATCTAAATTTCTCATGTATCTCATGTATGTTGGTTGCTTAACAAGAATCTACACAACAATTCTATCTCGATCACCCACCACAAATATAAACAATCTCAATTATTCTCTACAGGGCCTTTCACGCCCCGAATTTCCACAAACCCAGGGAGTGAGGGAAAAAGAATAAGTAAATGAAAGATTATTAGGTTGGATAAATTGGTTTCTCATTCATTTCTCACATTTTTCCAAAGTTTTTCAAGCCATTTTTCTTCCATTTTAACCTATTCTTCAAGGTTTCTAAACCCCCCCCTTTTGACATCCTTCCCACCTATTTGGATGGTGTTTTTCACACTTAACACATTTTTTAATTTTTTTCATAAAATTTTGACATAACCTCCTTTGTTTTCCAAGCTCTTTTCTCACCTAATGTTCACAATATTTCATAAGCTATCACAATTCACCCTCACTTGGTGGTCACAACCCATGTAAATTAAACATACATCCCTTATTCTCAACATATACTTATAATTGTCCCAATATACACATATGATGCTAATTAAATAAAAACATCCCAAATGTCAATTGGGTTTATACCCTTACACTTTAAAATGACCCAAGATCTATAATCCATTACTTTTTCAAATTAAAATACAAGTCATTTGAGCTTATGTCCATACATACAAAATATGCCCCAAGAGCCAAATATTCATTCAAGTCCATTTCTCTCATTCCTTTAAAACTTCCTTAAGTCTCAAGTACCGGGAGCCTCATCCGTAATATGATATCCCACGAATGGGTCAGCTCAACTGTTGGTATGACAAAGTGCTAATGCAAGGAACAAATTTAAGGCATAGCATGTGCAAGTGTACATTTTAAATGCTATAACCCCGTAATTGCTCAATGCTATGCAATGCCAATATGCATGATACACTCATGTAACTCTATGCCACCCATGTATGGCTTCACGGTCTGCCCCCGTCAGCCCGCGAGTACTATCATTGGCCAAATTATGGGTTTTTCACCACAAGATCTACAACCTCATAATGAATAGCACCAAGTGCTCAACCCACGCTATGTTCCAAGGATTCATGTATGTCAAGATGCCTTGATTTTTCTCAATGTGAATTGTATGAAACATTTCATCAAACACCTTGTCTACATGAAAGTAAAACACCATTCAATGGATTGAACATATTATTAAGCTTTATATTAATTACTTTCACAATTTCTCAAAGAAACTACAAATACATAAACTACCAATTTATCATAACTCTCAAACCACAAGAGTTTCTCTACATAAACATAAGGTATAATATAATAATCCAACACATAAGCAGTATACACCTTTACCATAACAAAAAATTATCAAGAAACTCAAAAAACATAAAAGTACTTAAACCACTAATTCTAAGTTTTCAAATAAACTATCAACTAAATAATTTTCTAACATCAAGTAAACACCTAAATCATTCAATCAACACATAGGAAGACAAGACAACTTAAAAAAATATCATACCTAGAATGGTTTTTCTCAAACCAAGGAAGTTGTGTTCTCTTTATAGCCAAACTGATCAGTGAGAATATAGCTCTTGTTGAGAGGAACAATTTCTTAGAAGGAAGTCTTGCAAAAATCCTGGTCTAGGAATGAGTTTTGGTGGCTTGAAGCTTGAAGAACCTAGGATTATCTTCTCTTTTTCTCCAAAAACGTGTACTGACCCTTCCCAACTGGAAAAAAAATGATATTTTTACACAAAAAGTCTATATTTTAGTGGAGAGAAAATGTGCAAAATGAGCATTTTGCCCTTGATGAATTCGGGACTCCGTTACACTAGAACTCATCTCGAAACGCCTCAATTCGACATTCTATTTTGACCAAAGTTCTTAAAATTAATTTAAATGAAAAATTTTTAAAAAATATATTTCCGCTAGTGGCCGGATTGGCCGGTCCCACCTAGGCCAACCGAGATGTCATTTTTGTCCAATTTATGAAACTATTTATGTTTAGGCTCAAATTCACACAGTTGGAGTATTTTAATATTCTAAGCATGTTTATCTTCTATGACATACTTAAATTATGCGACTAAAAATGACTTATGCTTAAATGATGCATATGTAGTGCCCTACCGGTAAATGATGCATGAATAGTGCCCAACCGGCAAAACAAAAAAATTTATTATCATTTTTCAGATCTCGACAGTGCCACATCACAAACCACTTTAGAAAGGGGTTATACTGTCTCACACGACATTGACGAATCCTTCTCAAGAAAGATCTACCATCCGTCAACCTCGAACCTACGTGAACAATAGTGGTTGATCTCTCAAGGAAATATCTTACTACAAGTGTTAGGCAACATCTCACTCCTACTGAGGTAGACTAACCTCTAATACTCTATGACAGCTTTTTAAGGCAATTCACCTCCATCACACCCAAACCATACAAGATAGAAAAACTACAAACTTTTCAAAAACCATATACTCAACCAATTGCAATTTTCATCAAGATTCGTATATCACAAAATTCACAATCCTCAAGGTACGATAATAATGGAATTAAAAAAATGCAAGATACCATATCAAGAAAAGCTTCATAATTGCAATATCAAAATTCTAGAGTTTTGCCAAAAATCTCAACTTCTTGAAGATACTATAAGTATTTGAATATAAAAATGGTGTATTCAAGAATTAGAATTTAGAAACCAAGTACCAATGCATTTTTCACACTAAAATTTTTATTTCACAAAACTAGGGTTTTGTAAATCAAGAATAAAAATTTCTTGAACCCAAACATGCATTTTGTTCAAAACTACGTTTCAATTGAAAAGAAATAAAGAACTCATCATAATTTATTATATAATTATCAAAAAAATTGAAAACATATATATATACCCTAAGTCTCAAAGAAAGAACTCAAGAAGGATTCCCTACCTCCAATCCAATGTTGGTGTATGAACCTAGCATGTTTGATTCGTTCCGACGTGAAGATTCCTCTTCAAATCTTGTGTTTTCTCATTTTCTCTCACTCTCTAGGGTTGTCTATGGTTAAAAACTGATGTTTTCTGACCTAAGAGGCGTCCTTAGGTATTTATAGGATTAGAATTTGAACAATTTATGCTATTTTGATTGCTGTTAAAATTACAGTTGCATTCGAATATAGCTTGCTCTCAGTATCTCAATTTTTGTCATAGTTTCTGTTAGACAACAAAGTACTACAACCAAGCTCCATTTGAACGTAACTGGCGTTCGAATGTGACTTGTTCCCTGTATCTCCTTTTCTATCAATATTTCTACCATACAGTAAATTACAAGGACTAACTAGAATTTGAACGTGGTTTTTGTTCGGACGTAAATCCAGTTTTCTACATTCACTTCCAACACAGTTTTGACCTACATATAAGTCGATTCATGAAACCTGTGTGAAATACACTTCTGTAGCATTTAGAATCTAGTTTCTTGGTATCCAAATCTCATGTCAATCCAATATTAGAACATCAAGTCATTATTGAATTTCCCAAAAGATATCAAGGAAATCTTTTCTTAACTTCTGCTGAGAATGATCAATTTATCCCCCCAATTGTTTATCTCCACTCTTACAACCTATATGATTCATTCTTACAACGTTACACATATAAGCAGTACGAAATAATTATGTCATTACATTAAGATGAACATGTGGGGTTTACAATCAGCCATCGATAGATCCAAGGAATACTATCAAAAGGTTGAAGGTGCATCCTTCTTGAAAGGGTGGCTGGGTGGCATGTTCACATGATCCTAAATCTTTTGGAAGGTGTCACACATAATTGGCTACTTTCCTATGATCTGTGTCATATATATTTCAACTTCTCCATTGAAGTCTTGAAAATAAGATCCTAGTGAACTACTTTTCCTCTGTTTCTTTCTTCCTTGAGCAACATGTCATATCTGGTGATCCTGTCAAAAAATTCAAAGAGATCTCCGAACTCCATTCCTTCGAATTTCTTTCTTAATTTGAAGTCTAAATCATTCTAGGGTAGTTTCACCAATTCAACTTCAAGCAAGTAAGCATGGCATTTATTTTTTTCTTTTTGAATCTGTCAATATATTTTTCTATATATTCATTTGATTTTTTCCTTAAGGTTGTCTTTGTTAAAGATTGTGGTAATAATTTCATCTTTAGAATGACATTATTTCTAACTTTCCCACATTGGAATGTGAATATGCCTATATGTTCTATGGCCTATTAATTCTATTTACCAGAGTGAAGATGAAATTCCAGAATTTTATATCCCCTTGGGAATTCATCATAGTCAATCCATGATGGATAGAATTTTCTGAACGTAGGCCTTTCAATTTTTCTAAAGTCAGGGTCATACAAGTCTTACATCATGTCTACTAATTGATTCCCATTAAAAACCATGTTTTGGTGGACTTCGAAGTTTTTAAATTAGTCGAAGGGTTTCCCCCTACCCTTGGGTTGGATTCCTCTATGGGTTCCAATGGAGGCATGGTATGCCTTTCACAGCCTCTACTAGTAAATTCAGTGGCCCTCCTTGATGCATTTCTGCCCTAGGATTCCTTGCTAGGAGAAATTAGGGAATATATCAATAGGTTCCCCATTGAACACCATATTAAAATGATTTTGGTATGACAAGCCTGATCTTTCATTTGTTACCATTGATGGTGGTCTCTAATTTTCTATAGGAAGCACCACAACATTGTTTTTCCTTCTTGACTACTTGATTTCCAATTACAGTAGTTGATTTCTGATTAACTGATCCTGACACTAGTGTTTGGACATTCATTAACTCGTGCATGACATTAACTAAGCCTTGTCTAATGCCATAATTGGGATTGTGCAATACATGCTTCAAGTTCTGCACACACTCTTGCATCTACAAGCTATCTTAGCCATTTCCTCGATTTGCAAATTTCACTGGGTTGGGACTCAAACTTGCTTCATGATTGCCACTATTTGGTGTCATTTCCACAATTTTTTTGGTGCCAAACAAAATCTCATCTGGTTTCCTCGTTTTAACTATTTTTTTGATCCAAATTAGTAATGGTGTCCCATTGAGCATGCTAAAATATTGTTGCTCCAAGATCTATTGAGATCGATAAAAAAATTTCAATCGATAGACAATTTCAGGAGATTGCTTATGAAGGGTTCAAATGCCTTATGTTAGGACTTCCTTGGATGAAATGCATGGAATAAACACACACTATAGGGAACTAATAAAATATGACTCCTTATTTAATTGAATCAAAGAAACTTCTATTACAGAAAATACTGAATAAATAGTCTTGATTGTAGAAGTAACTACTTGTTAAAACTAATCTAAAACTACTCCTAAAAATGCCCAGATCATGGGTCTTGTGGGGGTTTGAGTGTATCCTTCATCTTCTCCACCACTTGCCCTTTTATAGCGCCATTATCTTTAACGGTTTTTACTTCCATCAATGGTTATCTAACTGGTAACCTTCAGTTAGTTATTCCTCATTTCAAACATAGTTATAGTTGATTATCTCCTACCTTTTCCAAATTCTGTCATGTGTCATTCTCTTAGTGCATATTGATTTCCAGCATTAATAAATTAAATATTACTGAGATAATTTTATGTCCAAACAATTGTACAATACTTTTGTTGCCCGAAAATTTTCAAAAATGTTCCAATCGACAAATTGTTAGGTAACTATTTGTAATGAGTTAAGTTGTTTTAAGAATTCCTTGGATGAAAACAATGGATATTGTCATTGTGTAAAAGCGAAATTAAAATAGATAACTAATAAAAGATAATTATTTTATTAATACAATCGAAAGGACTTTGGTTACAAAAAATTGAATAAAATAACCTTAATCATTACACTAATTGCTCATAAACTAGCTTGAAAAACTACTCCTAATAATGCCTATATTGTAGGTCTTTTGGGGGTACCAACATGTGTTAGCTTCTCCACTGAATGCCCTTTCTATAACTATCTACATCGATGGTTTCCTCTTCATCAATTGTTATCTAATGGTAACGTCCAGTTGGTTACCTATTTTCTTTTCAAATGTGGATGTGATTGATCATCTCCGCCTCTTCTTTAGATTCTGTCATATAGAACTTTCTTAATAAATTTGGGATTCCAAGTGTCAATACATTGAATATTCTTGCGATTTTATATTTCAGGCCCAAACATTGCCCCCTCATTTATTTGTGTTTGATTAATAAAGCATATAAATGAATAGTCATAACCGTTTAGCCTTCAAACACCTATTTAAAGGATTGGTTGTTACACTTTTTACTAAACTCTACCCTCACGTATCTTGTTATCTTTTCTTTTGTACTTCCGACAATCTTCCGTCTTGTTTTTGATCTTAGACTCTCTCAAATTGCATCTAAACAAAAAATAGGTTATTCACCTTCCTCTGCTCTTTCTTAGGATACACCTTCCATTCCTCATTTTCCAGTCAGCATTAGGTATGCCATTTGGGACCCAATAGATAACAATGTCTTGATCTCTTCATTGGATTTTGGCTCAAATGTTGCATTGGGCCCTGCTTTTAAACCAGATATCTTCCTAGGTTTATCTGAGTTCTATCCCATTTCACAAGGGGAAATTTTGACTCTCCACCGCCCTCATCTTCGGTGGAAATCTTGGGATCAAGGGTTCAATCCTTTGAAGTGTTGGGTTGACCTATATCAAAAATGGGTTGATTGAGTAGAACAAATGGAGATGCTTTTTTCTGTTTCTAGTCGCAGTCTTGCAATGCCTTGTTTCTTCCTCTTGGCACGATGTCTCCATCTATCCTTGATATTTTATATCTGACAGGACTTTCATCGAGTGGAATAGAGGTAACTTCTTGTTTAAAACATAAACATGTTTTCGCATTTCTTCAATTATTCAGAACACATTTCTTTTTTTGTAAGCCAAATTTTGTCTCTCCCTCATATGAGGAACATGTTGTTTTTCTCTTTCATTGAATCTGGGATTTTTTCCTTTGCATCCCTAGTACTCTAGAGATTACTAGGGAATAATTTAATATTGTTGTGCTATTGGCTGATAAAAAAGTTTTGGCCTTAGCACCTTTTGTTTGAGGAGCTCTTTAGAGAGGCCTGTTCACCATAGTCAAAAAGGCAATTGACAAAAATTGTGAATGTTGTTTCCAGCCATTCCAATCTTGGCTATATGCATATTTTACTCAAATTTGGGCAGTTGAATATCTTCCTCACCCCAAATTTTGTCCTATCAATTATGCACATTTATTTCTTATGTTAGTTTTTCCAACTCTATGTACGAATTTTGATTTTCACTTCAACACATTATGTGGCCTGGACTTCAACATAGACTTCTTTCTCTTTTTTCCTTTTTTCTGAATGTCATTACTCATCCTTGTGCCTTATAGCATTCTTTAACTGCTCCATCAATCCCACGCCATACATTATAGGGTAGTGTTCTCCTTCCTCGCTACCACAATGCAAGTGACACAATTCTTGATTTTAAATAGTCATGATGTGGTTTTGATAGCTATTCTCCTAGTCAATTAGCTAGACAATTTGGCTTTACTTAGTGCATCCCAGTGCTTTTCATGCACTATTTGATCGATGAGCCTGCAACCCAAAAGCTTAAGTTTACAAACTCATACTAAGTCTATCAAATTTCTTTGGCCTATAACAAATCACTAAAGAACTTTTGCTTTGAACATCTTCATAGGGATCATTTGTTGCTTCTACACCATCTTTATTCTTTGAACCATCAAACATAAGTTTCCAGGGTGTTACTTCTATGTAGCCCCTTCAAATGTGTCTTCTTCAATAAGAGCACTTGGATGGTCTGCTAAGAAATTAGTCAAGGCTTGGCCTTTAACTGCCTTTTGTGGCTCATATTGGCAATAATATTATGTTAAGACAAGGATCCATTAACCTAGTTTGCCTTTTAATAGGGGTCTTCTAAGTATATATTTAACTATATCAGTTTGAGCAATAATGAAAATTGTGAATAGAAGTAAATAATGCCTTAATTTTACTATTGAAAAGTACAAAGTCAAACAAAAATTTTCTATTGAAGACTAATTACATTCTATATTGTTCAATTTTATACTCAAGTAATAGATTGTTTGTTCATGGCCTTGGTCATTATCTTGTGCAAGTAGGCTACCAATGAATTTCTCTCTTTCCAAGATATACAGCTTTAATGGCTTGTCTTCCTCTAGTGACATCAACACTGGAGGCTTTGTCAGGTATTCCTTGATTTTATCTAAAGCCTTTTGGTGTACAACCTCCCATTTGAAATCCACCTCTGACTTTAGTTTTAGCAAAGGTGCAAAAACACTATTTTTCCGACAAGGTTAGATATAAACCTTCTTAGGAAATTCACTTGGCTTAGGAATCTCTATAATTCTTTCTCATTTGAAGGGGTTTGGGCCTTTATGATGGCCTTAGCTTTGTATTTATCGAGCTCAATTCCTCTTTAGTGGACTAAAAATCCCAGGAAATTACCAACAGAAACTCCAAATGAACACTTTAAAGGATTCATTTTTAATTAGTTTATTCTCATTCTTTGGAAAGCCTTCCAAGGTTTTTAAAATGTGATTCTTAGTCATCAAACTTCACAACCACATCATCAATGTAAACCTCCACCATTTTTCCAATCATGTCATGAAAAATTAAGGTCATTGACCTTCAGTAAGTGGTCCCTCCATTTTTAAGGTCAAATGACATTACTACCCATTCATAAGTACCCAATGCACCTAGGCATCTAAAGGCAGTCCTTTGGACATTTTCCTCTGCGATAAAAATTTGATTATAGCCAGCATGTCCATCCATGAAAGAAAGAATAGCATTTCTAGAAGCAAAATCAATTAAAACAATTGTCACAAGCATTGGATATTCATTCTTAGGGGTTGTAGTATTTAAATTTCTAAAATCTATCCGTATCCTAATTTTTTCAATCTTTTTTTATTACTAGAACAATATTAGATAGCCATTTAGCATGCCTGGAAATCCTTATGAAGCCTATTTTTAACAACCTTTCATTCTTTTCTTTGACTAGAAATGTAACTTCAATGGTCATCCTTTTGGGTGGTTGCTTATGAGGATTCAAATTCTTCTTAATTGGTAATCTATGCTCCACCAATGTCCTATCCAAGTCAGGCATTTTTTCATAACTTTTCAATCAATCTCTACTTGAAGTATGCTTCAAGTGCTGCATTGATGTAGATAGGTCTTCTTTCGGTTGCATCCCCTAGATTAACTTCCTTCAGATGATCTTGAACATCCGTCTTTACATCATCATGCTTCACAAGTGCAAACTGAAGATTTTCCACTCCTATGTTATTGTTAATGCTTTCTGGGCCACTTTCTAATACACATTCGGCCCAATTGATAGAAGCATCACCTAATGCCTTCACTATTTCTACCAAGGTATATATGCAAATAACTTTGTCAGTGTGACTTTAATGGCAACCATCTTGCCATTCCAGAACATCTTGTAGATTATATCCATCAATTCCTTTGAATTTTTTATCTTTGACCCTTAGCTATAGGAAATTAGGCAACGCCAGATCATGATAGATTTAATGCAAGCTTTCTTCAACATACTTGTTGAATTGACTTTTATAGTTGTTGTGCTTAGTTGAATTCAAGACCTTATGATAGAACTAGGCTTCCACATTATATGTATCTGCAAAGAAAGGGTTAGCATCACAAAATGTACCTCGATGCCCTTTCTTCCCTCATCATCTCTGTTTGGCAGAAAAATTAATATTTGATGCAAGGATCATGGCACACAACCGTTGGTATGTATCCAATCTTTCCCTGGGAGAGCATTGAAGTAGGATGATGAACCAACCACAAAGAATGTGGCTGAAGTCTTTCTGTCACCCACTTGGAACTCCACAAGCAAAGATTCCTCTTGTACAAGATAATCCTCCAGTAAAATTACTGACTATTATGTTAGTATGGACTAGGTCTTATCTCATTTGTTTAATACTTTAACATTCTTGCAGGTATGATGCTGACTACTACTCCATTGTCAACCAAAACTTTGACAATTGGTTAACCATCGATGTAGACTTGTAAGTACAATGGTCTCAAATATTTGATCAATTCATCTTTGGGAGAGTGCAACACCACTCTATTTGCCCTACAAGCTCCTTTTTCTACATTTATAGATCTCTCATCAGGTCTGGGTTCATCTACAATTTCTGTGAAGATTTTCACTAACTCAGTGTTATCTTCCACATCTCCTCGCAACTAATTTGGTTGTCCCGGCTTAACCTTAAATGTCTTAGGCAAAGCTACAATCATGTTACATGTTGCATCATTTCTGAGGAGAGGCTCTATGTTTTTGAAATCCATAAACTCCTCATCTGAGAGCATTTCTTTATCTTCTTCTACTTTTTCTTTCCATTTTGCTAATGGATTCTCTAGTATGTTCTCTAGTTCTCCTTCAGATAGATCTAGGATCTGGTTGAATTTAACAATCTTTTAGTCTAGGATGTCCTACTTTGTTTGGGCCTCCTTGATCTCTTTATGTTATTTCCTAGTCCATGTGGGATTTTTCTTCCCTATCGATAAACCTTGTTTTGGATAGGCCTCAAGAGGAGTGGGATCTCATTTGCTCATCCAAGTGGCAAATTTCCTTTGCTCCTTCCTTTTTTGAGTTCTACTAAGTGTTTTGTACCATACTCTAGAGGGAAACTTTGGATGTTGTACATTGTGTCATTTTTCATCATGAACCTTAAGAGGATTGACTGTTATGGATCCAACATTAGTTATGATATCAAACCTCCCTTTTCTTTTTTAATTCTATCTTTCTTGATGTTCTAGATATGTAATTCTCTATCAAACACCTTCTTTGGCCATCGATGGTCTAGCAAACTGGTCCATCTTTTGTAGTCATTCTCTCTAGGCTTAGTGTGACAACCCGTATAAAAATAGGAATTATTAAATTACTAATATGCTAATTAGGTCATCAATTATGATTCTATATAATTAAGTGTTATAAATAAATATAATAATGATTAATAAATTAAATTATTAATTAATTAAAATAAACAAATGGACCTCAAATATAGACTCTTCACATGAAAATGAGTCAAATGACGATAATTTAGGTCAAATTTCGTAATAATATGATGGATGGATATATCTATAAGTATATGTGTGTGTGTGTGTTACATCTAGAGGACAAGTGTCATATCACATGGGCTGCTAAATTAAAAATGTGCAAGAAGAAAAAAAAAACAAAACATATGGCAAACAAATAGACAATTGTCCATGTGATGTAATTGAGAGGCATCACCCATGAAATTGGAAACCAAGATTTTGGCTATAAATAGTCTGCCTTTGGCCATTTGAACAATGCAGTAAAGAGAAGAAAAAGAGAGAGAGATAGAGAGAGAAAGAGAGGGGAAGGAACAGAGAGGAAAGAAAGAAAATGGTCAAAATTTTGTTGACCTTAGAGTTTGTTTCTACGATCAAAATTTTGGGTAAGAATTTTTTGAGTTATTATCTAGTAATTTTATAGGTTCAAATCACTTAAATTTGATCCTTATTAAATATTTTTGGATCAAATTTAAGTATCATTGTAACACCCCAAAATATACCCTGGACGACATTACATTCAATAACCATTCATACCATGAGAGCACTAAGATAAACATTAATAAATAAATCTTCATAACAATAATTCATAACATGTACATCAATATCCTCAAAAGAATATGCCAATCATTGGCCTTTACATTTCCAATGAAAATGTACTATTATAGCGTAGCGGAAATGACAAAAGAAATCTAGACTATACAGGGTTTCCATAGTAGTATTCTAGTCTAGAACAAAAAAAAAAAAAAACAAACGACATCTCTAGATGTCCCACTCGGGATCCAAGTATCCCTCTAGTGAAGCCTCCCCAAGGTACGGCTCGTTAGCATCGGGTACATCCTCTGGCCCAACATCTGAAAAAGGTTCAACAGTAGGGGGTGAGCACGAAGCTCTATAGAAAAATTCTCCCAAACCCATACAAGGTTTAGAAAAGCATGTAAAATGGTCGGTCTAATTTTTTTAACGTAACATAAATGCATAATTTTGGAATAAAGCAGGGACATTTAAAAAGGATCTCAAGTTTATTTTCAAAACATTACTTAAATGAATAAACGAGCAATCACACTCCCATAATATTCATTAATGGTTGTAACAATTCTCAATAATTCTTTAGGTAGGTGGCATACTTTATGGTAACCTCCACCTCCTTTTAGGTCACCTTGGATTCTCAAGCATCCTTACCGGGAACCTCTTGAGAATGGGGTGAGCATCCTTACATGGAACCTCTCACCAATCACTACATTGTTTCCCAAGCATCCTTATCGGGAACTTCTTGGGAAGGGGTGAGTATCCTTACAAGGAACCTCTCACTATAACGGACTTATTTCTCAAGCATCCTTACCGGGAACCTCTTGAGAATGGGTGAGCATCCTTACAAGGAACCTCTCACTAATGTGTGCCACCAACAAACCAACCAAGCATACAATTCCACAATTATCCCAATTCACAAGCATTTCTCTAGAATCCCAAAATATATCATACAACCATTTCACAACCAACCAAGAAAAGTACATGAGATCACAATAGCATCATTTTATGGTTTGATATGTAACACTAAGGTTTTTGAAATCAATAACTAAGAACAATTTAGAGAAAAGTTCGTTTATCTTGAAATCTAGGGTTTTTAGGCAAGAGAAAGGATTCAAGGGTTCATCCAACAACAATTTTGTTTAAATCATGGTAAGGATCACAAGATATTGAGAAACAATGATTATATAGCCTACATGTATAATCTAAAGTGAAAAGATTACATATATATATATATATATATCCTAACCTCAATGTAAGTGAGTGAGAGAAAAACCCCTACCTTGAGTCTTGAAGATCTAGGGTTTGGATTCTTGGATCTACCCGTAATCTCTTGATATTTTCCTTTGATCTTGAGTTCTCTCCCTCTCTCTCAAGTTATCTAGGGTTTAGAATGAGTAATGGACGACTAAGGAGGCGGCCTAAAGTATTTATAGGCTCAAAAGTCGGACCACGTCGCGGTTTAAAACATTCAGATTTTTATCGGGTGTACCGGTACCCAGTACCGGTACCACAAACCTTCTGGAATCTGGGTACCGGTACCCAGTACCGGTACCACAAACCTTCTGGAATCGAGGTACCGGTACCCGGTACCGGTACCACTCAGCAGACAGAGTCTTCCTCTGTCTTCCAAGTTTCCAAATGCACTTCCTATTACCTTTCCCAAGGTTTTTCGACCTTCCGGATTCAATGGAAACATTATTTTGACCTAGAAACATTTAGAAATTTATCTAATAACTAATTTCAATCCCCAACGTCTTTGAAACTTAACTCCCCAAATCTATTTGTCTCCCAATCCTCCTTTTCTACTGTTTTAACCTATGTGATTCATTCTTACATCATTATACATATCCTCATTTTCCCAATAGTTATCTATCATATAACTATATACATTTATAAAAGAAAATGCGGGGTGTTACAATCATTATTTTTCGTTAGTTATTCCAAAAATTATTTTAGTTTAACTAAGTCATTATTACCTATTTTTATTTTAAAATATTATTTCGGTCGTTTTACCACTGTACACGGTATCGAGTCAAGATTACGTCAGTGTAGGGTTTCTTTTATCTTTTACTATCTGATTCGCACTTTTTTAGTGTGTCTGAATTATATTACATTATACACCCAAGTATAAGTGGTCAAATTATAATTTTCTCGATTTTAAGTCCAAGTATCGATCCCACAAAGAGTTTTCAATAATTTAAACAATAAAATAAATAAAAACTGTAAAGTTATTGTTTGAAGCAGTGTGTCATTTGATAGCTTGTGATGTGAGCTTAGATTGATAACTAGTCTAATTAAATAAAGTAAATGGAATGACAATTAAATAAAGTGCAACGATAAACTTGTAAAGGACAATATAAAAGATACCCTTCAGTTTAAGGATTCCATATGCTTTATGTTGGTTAAATACTGAAAATGCTACCTTACAACAATTAACTCTCATTTTGCTGGAAAGTCAACTGTTAGGTCTAATGTATATAAACCATAACACAACAACTTCTTAGGTTAGCTGGTGGTATTTAATCATAACACAACAACTTCTTTGGTTAGCTGTTTATATATGTGTCAATTGATTAATCCAAGCAAACCATAAGGACAAGTCATTCACGAGGAATACTTGAATTATTCAATTGATCTCGTGATTGTAAATGCGTACATAATAAACTATAACCCAACAACTTCTTAGGCTAACTGGTGGAATTATATCATAACACAACAACTTCTTAGGTTAGCTGGTTATAAATGTACCAATTGACTAATCCAACTGAACCAGAAGGACAAACCATTCATGAGGAATACTTGAATTACTCAATAAGTTATTTGTGATATATATATATATACTAGTTAAACATCCTCAACATTCCGGTGGAGGACAAGTCATACAGGTAGGAACGACGTGGTTGTTTAATTGGCAGGCTGATGATGCACCGTTGACATAATTTCAGACACAGTACCGGAATTATGTACATCGTTGTTTCATGCATGAAGTGCATAATAATACATATATAGATAAACATACAAATAAAACATTAGCATTTTCATAATCTAACAGATTATATACATATGTTCCCCATTCACCAAAGGGTATATAAATGACTACTCACGCCCCATTGCTATAGTAAAGCAAGGAGTGTGGGTATTCGTCATTACAACTAAAATTAAACGGTAAAATGTAAAATTTCTTTCACAAGGAACACTTGAAACACAACCACCTTTATCATTAATCAAAACAACAAAGTGACGATAGTTCAACTATCCGAATAGAAAGATACAACAGAAATGTAGAGATACAAGTGTCGGATAGACCAGTTTTCAAAGACTTGATTCTCTTTTTCTTTCTCTCTTCTCTCTCTTTTCTCTCTTTGGAACTTTTGTGGATGGCTACACTTGGAAAGGAATGGAGATAAAGAAGGAAGAACACCCCTATTCATAGCAGGGGAGGAAGGCAAACAGCCAATGGTCCGTCCGGACACCCAATCCACCGTCTGGACGGTGGTGCCTTGCAGGAGGGGTTGTGTGCCACCTTTTAGGGCTGCCATGTGTTGAGTTCTTGAGCTGCCATGTGTCGAGGGCTGGCCTATTCCTTGAATATTTTGCATTTGAGACCTTCGTAGTTACCACTTTTTGTATTTTCCTTGTATTCTCCAGTATTTCTACATTAAACCCTGCAATTTCAAACATAAAACTGGCAATACTTTAATTTACACACTAAACTCTAATTGAATTTAATTGATAAGTTTTAATTAGTTTATCTTACTAATTTGATTACTTAATTTTTTCAAATTTTCACTAGTTAGGGTTAATCACACCCCCCAACTTAAATTTTACTAGTCCCTAGTAAGCATAATTTATAAAAACTATTTCACAAAATAAAATAAAATATAAACAGAGGTAAAATTATTTTTGTAGATTTTTTTCACGATTACATTTAGCATATGCAACAAGCCATTAAACCCCTAGTTGATCCCTAGTGGACGAGTTTTGTCTCGTGAAGGTTTTCAATGAAGCTACCTGCAAACTTCAGTAATTAGAAGTTCATAATTCATACTTTTCACAAGTAAAATTAAATCAATATTCATGTGTATTGCTAAAATACTACATTTTTCTGATCACTATAAGAGTAACACACTTTAGTTGTAACCTTATCTATATATTTTTATAAAAATTTGTGTGTGTGGTGATTTCTTTTATGATAGAAATCACTCAAGAAATATTACCATCTTTCATGGTAGTCTTAATGTCAATCTTTTCCTAAAATACACTCATCAAAGAATGCATATATGTTATAGTGACTACTCTCCCAATAGTTACATGTGATTGGAATATTGTTAACAAAGCAACTAATAGCACATGTAATATATCTGAAGAACGAATATTTGAATAAAATTTAGAATTTGACATAATCACATGATTGGATATTAACACTATATTAGATATATTATCAACATTCTCCTTTTATGAATTTATAGGATAAATACAAATACATGATTTCTGGAATCAAAAAGGACTTTTTGTAGGTTATAATGTGGTCATTGGTTTAAGGTTTTAAGAAATGATGTTTGTGGTATTCAAAAGCTACTTTTTATGTTGTGGCACACCTCTTTCTAGCTTTTTCAGACTTAGCATGTTCATCTTTTCCATTTTTCACTTTCTTGGATTTTTTCTTTCTGTTTTTCTTTTCTTCAAATGACCAAAATCCTTTTCTTTTCTTTTTTTCTTTATTTTCCACATTCTCTCTTTTTCTATGGTTTTCTGTATCCTACAGATATAAAAGAGGGTGCAAGAAAATTATGTAGCCAATGTAGGTTTAATATATTTTCATGCGTCTCGGTTCTTTTTCGGGTTTCAGAAAAAGAATATATTTTTTCAGACTCAATCATGGTTGACTAAGAATATAATTTTGTAAAATAAATGGGCAAGACTCAAAGATAATGAAAAATTGTCTATGATCATTTTCCAAAAATCATACATCTGTATAATTCCTACAAAAGAATTTTAAAGACAAGGCTAACAGTATAATCTAACAAGTGTTAAACAAAACAAAGTTAATGAGATTGTTCAAAGAAAATTTACCATAGAAACGAAAATGTTTACTCGAGTAGATGTAGAATTTTTCTCCAAGAAAGATTGACTCAAATTCTTCAATTGGTTAGACAACTCCACTATATATGCAAAGAATGTAATATTTCACAAGGTTTCTAAAATAAAAGAAATCTATTTGTGCTTATAAGAGTAAGTTTAAACAAAAATATTAAGATTAGATACAATCAAAATATGAAAATCCCTCATGATCAGATTAAGGTTATTTTCACAAAGCATAGGAATACTAATCTAAGTTAATTGCAAATTATATGAATTAATTCTCCTAAGTTATCAAACATAAGTTCTATATTTATTAAAAGCTAGTTTAAACATAAACAAGTTCAAAACACAAAGTAACTTTTAAATGCATAAAATAAAAGTGCATAATGTAAAAGATGAGTGATAAATAGTAAAGTTTTTATAGAATCTCCAGTATGTTTCGAAAGTAGAAGTTCCTTTTCCCAAATGTTCCTTCCATAGTCTCAAAAGCTCAACTTGATTTTGTTCATAATCATCCATACGTTTGTTGATCTGAGTAATGCTAGTCTCCATCTCTAGTAAGATTTGTCTATCTGTTAAATCATCCATTGGTACATACGGTTGCTCCTCTTGTGGTTGCTGCTCTTGTGGTATGAATTCTTCAGGTACCGGGAATGGCTCCTCTTGGGGTACAGGTGGTACTTCTTGTTGTTCTTCAAGTTGTCCTGTATGACTCTTTTTTAATGAATTTTTATCTAATGCTCCATAATGGTCCACTATTTTTCAGATAGGATCAATGATCACACCCTCGTTCCTGCATAGTTGAGAAACTAACATAGCATATGGAAGTAAGAGTTTCTTTCTATCCACAACAAGTATCATTTGGTCTATAATTAAGTTTGGCAGGTCAATTATATGTCCCATTCCAAATGCATATAAAAAATAAGTGTGCTCTGTATAAATTTGATTCTTTTGGGCACGGGGTAGCAAACTGTTTACTATTATCAAATTCAGGATGCGATATTTGTCTGTCAGATCACTTTGCTTTATGTATTTATTCGGTCTACCCCAGGAAAATTCTGGATTACCTGTTACTTCTCTTCATATGTCATTCAAATCAGGTAGTTCAACGTAAGGATATTGCAAATTTTCTTGTCTCTGCATGGGTTGAAAGAACTCGGCTATAGTAGCCGGTGTAACATGAAAGACTCTTCCCCAAACAAATAGACGCAATTGTCTTTTTCCAGTAATAGTAGCATTACTATAGAATTCACGGACTAAACAGTCATAAGTGGGAAGATATAATCTAACATAATCAACCCATTCACAATGAGCAATGATTTTTTTTACTCCTAAGTCTTCAAAATATTCATATATTACTGATCTTTCAGAAATAATAGTTTTAAGGAAAAAGTAATTATCATACCAGACCTGCTGTTCGAAATTTTCAAAGATCACCTTATTGAAGATATTCCCTGGGTGAGGTTGTTGTGGATGTGCTTGAGGTTGTGGAGATTGATTTCTTCATGTTCGGCTTGAAGATCTTCTTGTTTGTCGTCTTGAATCGATTTTTTCTTGATGTTTCTTCAAATATTACGTTTTAATATATAGAGGGGTACTGCCATTAGGATGCTAGCTTTTTTTGTCCTGCCGGTGCTATCTAACTAGTTCTTAATTTGCGACTGCGGATTACTTCTCTGATTTTCTGCAATTACGCTCTTGTTCTTGAAAATTCCTGCAATTTACAATATTAGATATAACTTAATATTCTACAAAGCTTTTCTAACCACTCTTTTTCTTTCAAAAGAATTGGTTTATTAATTTTTTATTTTCTATTTCTTATTTACTGATTTTTTACTTAGTCTATAGCTATTTACATTTATTTACAACTATATACATCTATTCCTAAGATTACACATTTGTTGATCATATCTAGTCAGTGTCAGAACTTACTGGATCAATAACACCAGTAACACAGTTAACTTCAGATCTTACGTATATTGTTAACATTGGGGTAGAATAGGATGGTGCCTCAAGATAATTCTTATTCTGTCCATACCTAGTCCACCATAAATGATCTGACGCTCGACCTAAAATTGGTCCCGCACACTGATTATATTGTCACAAATGTTTTGTACGACTACATCTTACATAAGCACAAAGACGATTCGCTCGTCGATGTTTAACATATGTACTTCTTCCACACAAGGGTCGTGCTTGACTTTCAAAAATTTTTAAATTTCAAACATATCTAGCTTTTTGCATGATCAACGTGTGTATATCTTTTGGAAGATGATGTAATAAAATTAAACTCAACCAAAATAATTTTTTGTCCATTTTTTAACTTTTAAGATAAAATATAAAAATGACTTAAAAAAATATTAAAAATTGACTCACTATCCGGTTCTTTTACGTCTGTCTTTCACAAAGACGAACAGAGTTTTTAAATTGCAAATACTACTTTAAACACAAAACTTAAATTCACATTCACACTCCCCCATCTTAAATTAAACATTATCTGAAATGTAAGAACAGTAATAGTCAGCATTGATAATAAAAATAAAAACCAGGAATTTGTTGTCTTTCAGCGATTAGGATATCTGGCTTTTATTCAGAAGGTTTAATCTGTCAAATAAATTACAAATAATTAGTAATCAAACAACACTATTTTTTAGTATACATAGATTGGATCAAAAAGTTGCACAGAAGTTATATTGTGAGTAAATCAATCATAATAGGGTTTAAGTCTTTGTCCATTTACTTTAAAAATATAAAACTCGAAAAAAAATTATTAGTATTAAAAATCCTAATTAAAGGGGTAAAAGAGTAATTAATTGTTAAAGCACGGGTAAAAAATGTGAATTTTTATAAAATTCAGATGACGAAATGAGCCCCACTATTGGGTTCGTCTCGCGAAATCTATTTACCTAGTAAATTTTTTATAAAATTCTGAGACAGAACACGTGTTACAAAGTGATCGCGTGTCGCGCAACTAAAATAATTGCGATCAGTTTTTATTTACAGGACCTGAAAAATAATTTAAGGTTAGTTCAAGAAAAATATTATAAATTTAAAACGGGATGAAATTTAATTGACTCGGAAAAAAATTGGACCCGTTAAAAAGAAGACGTGTGGCACGATGTGGGCTACACATTTAAAATATATATAAAGTGAAAGACATTTGTCTTTCACTTGTTTTTTTCTTCTCCAGAAGCTGCCGAGTGATTGAGAGAGAGTAAAGTAAGTTTTTTATTTTTTTTGTCCTTCCTTCTTTCTCAGATCTATGAAGATTTAACCATTTAATCGCTTCAGGCCAATGATTAAAGTTGTTCTACTCAACGAGAGCTACGCAACCACACCAAATATCGTATTTTTCTCCAAAAATATTAAGTACGAGAATTTAGAACTAAGATTTAGGAAGCTAAATTTGAGCCTTCTTTGGAGTCTACTACATGGGCTCACGCTACAAGAGGTAGGGTATCTCCTATTTAGATGTAATTTCAACTTAAAATATGGCATATGAAATGGGTAGGCTAAGGGTGTATATCACAAGTTAGGTCTTGACTAGTGTGACTAGTGAGTCAAATATAGGATTTATAATTAATCTTGCAATTAGTAAAAATCTATTATGATTAACTTGGTATAAGTTAATGTTAGTGGTTTAAAGTATGTTAATTGTACATTAGCATGACTTGATGTTTTAATAGCATATCAAGTTTAATAAAATTATTAGCTTGTTATGTGATTATGATATAATATGTATGTTAAATGATTATTTAAGATATGATTATTGTGGTGGACTTGTGCTTATGTTTATAGAATTAATAAACATGTTGTCATGTTAGATGTAATAAACATGTTATTGTGTAAATTGATTGTGCCCTCTAGGTATTTGTTTAAATACCTAGGTGAATACAAGTATGTTAGTTGAGTTGATTATCTTACATAACATGCTTGAGATTGTGTTGAAAATGTCATTATATTGCATTCATTATGTAATGAACATTGTAAATTGTATCAAAAGCAATAACACCTTGTATTGCATTATTCATGGGTTGCACTACATTCATGGGCACTAACATGGGTGGGAGTTCGTGCATGGTATGAAATCAATCACCACATAGTTGGTTGATCGTGGGCTTGGAAAAGTCGCACCAAGGTTACCGCTGAGTCGCACGAGAAATTAAATGGATAAATGTGCCGAGGATAGCAAGAAGGGCTAGACTCTCCCTCGGGTGCAAGACCCGCTTACTTGGTTTATACACTTTCTGGCGGTGCAATTCTAGAAAAGTGTAATTGCGTAAACGGAGCCGCAAGTGGGATGTCCTGAAGATCCGTTGATGGTGTGGTGTCCCATTGGTGTAATACCATAAATCATCTCCCCAAAAAGACACAAAAAAAATGAATTAATTAGTCAATGAGTGTACATAACACCAATGACAGGGGGCTTGAAATGCACGGATACATACGCATGACATTGTATGTGTTGTTGGAGCTCGGGATGGGGCTCAGTGTTGGTATTGCTTGCGTAAGTCTCATCTTATGGCATGACATGATTCATGACATTTTTTCATGATAGACATATTTGAATGAATGCATGAAATGATTGTTGCATGTGACATTTCATATGCATTTAGGTTAAGAGAAATTCTCTATAGTAGTTACCCTATTGAGCGCTGGCTCAACCTTTATGGGAACATTTTTCAGGTATCGGTCAGGCATCCACCGAAGGCGAGGCCATGGGCCTGCTTTGACGACAGAGCCAGTCTGTGGCTCTTATTTTGACTTTGTAGTCCCTTGTTTATATTTACTTTTGGCCTTGTATAATTTTTGTAACAAAAACTTGTCTATATTTAAAAGGCATGTATATGTGACTCTTTTGAGACATTTATTCTTTTATCAATGAATGTAGATAGTGATGATGATTATGCTAGTACCCGATACTATGCAATTAAGTACGAATGAATGGACCCGGTGTGGTCAATGTTGTATGATTGCACGAGTTGCTTTTTGGGTAGAGCTCCCCGTACAAAAGAGACTCTACCCAAATTTTGTTAAGTTATAGATCCCGGTAAATGAGGCAAAACGGCATGGTATCGAATTACATGGTAACCACGTGTATTCCATGGGTTGATAGGTGATCAACCGGGTAATCAAAAACACCCGGATCTTGGGGTGTCACAAAAATTATTCTCAGTTACTGGATTTTCAATTTCAACTGCCCCATGGTCAAAAATTTTCTTGAATATAAAAGGTCCTATCCATCTAGATCTTAGTTTTCCAGGAAATAAATGAAGCTTTACATTATATAACAAAAAAATTTTAGAAGGTTCGAAAGATTTTCTCATGATATTTCGATCATGAAAATTTTGTGTTCTTGATTTAGCAATCTTTGTATCATGGATGCATATTATCAATGGTCGAGGGTTAATAGATGCGTGGTTCTTGCGAGGATTCATAAGATTTCTATTAGTCCTTGGGTTCACTGGTTAGTAATATCGGCTGTTGTTGGTAGCCTATGTGGCACCACAAAATTTTCGATATTGGTGTTCCCAGAAAAGTAAGAAGGACATTGGGTTCCCTAGGGTGCAAGACTCCAAAGTTTTCTCCGGAGGCGGTTCATGTGTGGACCAGAAAATTGACAAATTGATATGATAGATATGTGCTACATTTTTGTATTTATTTAATTAATTTGACCTATTCCTACATTTACTTGTTGTTCAATTATATTATGTATTGTTTTAAAACCTTGATAGTCATTGATAAACGTTATCTAACTGGGTTAGTGAGTTCATCCCTATCTAACATTTTTAAAAAATATGAAGCAAGACATGATAATAAGCTGGGAGATGGAGCATAGAGACTACTACTGATATTTCTCTTTATGATGTGTCAAGAATATTTTAACTGATCAAGTGGGGATTACGTTATCTATATGTAACCGTACATTGAGTATGTTAATAATAATAAAAGGAATTTTTTTATGAGTTTTGTGCAATTTTATTCCTTAATCATGCCCGGTTATTTTTTAAAAATAAAAAAATAAAAAAAATTGGGATGTGATACTTAGCTTTGATAACTAATGTTTCCTTAGGTACCTTGATTCTCAAGAAATGGTAAGGACCATGCCTATGTTGGTACCTTTCTTAAAGTTTGAAAATTCCTAGGTCAACACCATCAAAGATCTTTTCAATGTCATTGTAGATTTGGATGTCTTCTTCTCCTCTAGTGCTAAATTAGAGACCCTTGTCTTGAATTCTCTTACCACATCATCTACTGGTATAGCATCTGGTTTGGCCATTTCTTTGGCACACTTGAAGCACATGACCGATGACTCTTCTTCCTTGAAACCAAGCTCATTGTGGGTTGGCTTGCTCAGTTTTGGAACAATTCTTTCATTGTAAACAACCATATTGGTAATCTTCTTGTTTTCCTGGAAATTAGTAGACACCATGTCAATATTAACCTCCTTGGGGAAAGGATCATTGTCTGCAACCATGGTTTCTTCTTCTTTTTGAAGCATATTTAAGCATTCCTTTTTGAATTAAATCTTGCATGCGATTTCTAAAGATAATGTAGTTTTTAGTTGAATACCTAAATGAATTATGTCATTTGTAGTATTCTTTCCCTTTTCTATGTTTTTATGGTGGAATATTATGTTCTTGAGATAGGATAATGAATTTTTGGTAGATTAACTCATTAAATAGAGCATTGGCCATCAATAAATCAAAGGAATGTCGTCGATCGATTGAAGGTGCATCCTTTTTAAAAGGATGGCAAGATGACATGTTCATAGGATCCTCAATATTTTTGAAGGCATCACACACAATTGGTGATTTTCCTATGATTTGTGCCACATCAATTTCAATTTTCCCATCAAAATATTGGAAATAAGTTTTAAGTTAACTATTTTTCCTTTGTTGCTCTTCTGGTAGTTCTGGCTGAGAGTTCAAAGAGATCTCTAAACTTAATTCCTTCAAATTTCTTTCTTAATTCGAAGTCCAAGTCATTCTAGGCTAGTTTAATCAATTCAATTTTAAGCAAGTAAACACGACATTTGTTTATGCCATTTTTTAATCTATTGATTTACTATTCTGCATATTTATTTGATTTTTTTTTCTTAACCTTGACATATCTATCATTGAAACTTTTGGTTCATTCCTAAATAATTATACATGGAACTGCTCTTCTAAATTTTGCCAATCTGAATTAAATTAGCAAGCAAGTTTATGAACCAAGCAAAAGTTATTTTAGTCAAAGACTGTTGGAACGATTTCATTTTTAAGTTCCCATTATACCCAGCTTCCCCACACTAGAAAGTGAATCTTCCTATATGTTCTATGGTCAATTTATTTTTCTCGTTAGAGTAAAGGTGAAATTATGGGACTTTAAATCCCCTTGGAAATTCCTCAAAATCAACCCATGGTGGATATGATTTCCTAAACATAGGCCTTTCAATTTTTCTAAGGCCAAGACCATACAAATCATGTATCATTTCCACTAATTGGTTTCTGTTAAAAACTATATTATTGTGGCCTTCAAAATTTTTAAACTAGTCAAGAGGCCCTTGGCCTTGGGTTAAATGCTTCTAACGGTTCCATTGGATGCATGACTTGCCTCTCATGGGAAATTTAGGGGCCATTATTGGTCCATTTCTACCCCTTGGGTTCTTTCTTGGGTAGAAATTAGGGAACATTTAAATAGGTTCCCCATAGAAAACCATGCTAAAATGGTTTTGGTGTGGAGGGCTTGGTCTTACATTAGGTACCATTTGTGGGAACACAATAGGGTTAGTGTTTCCTTCTTCTGCCGTTTGATTTCTAATGACAGTGGTTAATTTCCGATTAATTGCCCCTACAATTGGTGTCTGGATACCCTTTAATTCATTCATGGCATTAACAAAATCTTGCCTTTTGCTAGAATTAGCATTATGCAGTACTTGTTTTAGATTTTGCACAAATTATTGCGTTTGCACATTATCCTCTGCACTGGACTGGCCATTTTCTTGATTTGCAGATTCCACTAAGTTGGCACTTTAACTTGCTTAATGATTGCCACTATTTGGCGTCATTTCCACAGTATTGTTTCTTTTTGTGCCAAATATAGTCTCGTCTTGCTTCCTTGTTCGAACAACTTTTTGATCCAAGTTAGCAATGTTGTCTCACCGACATGCCGTAGGATTACTTCAAAATCTATTGGGATCAACAAAAAATTCCCAATCAATAGACAATTTTTAGGCGACTATCTGGAATGTGTTCAAATGCCTTATTTTAGGACTTCCTCTGATGAAAAAATTGAATATTCACTCTATGTGAAGGTGGAATTAAAATAATGAACTAATAAAAGGTAATTATTTTATTAATCCAATCGAAAGGACTTCGGTGATAAAGGATTGAATGAAACAACCTTAATTACAACACTATTTGCTCCTAAACTAGCATAAAAACTACTCATAACAATGCTCAAATCATAGGTCTTTCGGGGGTTTGAACGTGTGTTTTCTTCTCCACTGAATGCCTTCTTTATAGCCATCTCCATCGATAGTTTCCTCTACATCGAAGGTTCCTAATGGTGACTCCTAGTTGGTTACCTCTTTTCTTTTCAAATTTGATTGTGACTGATCATGTCTCACCCAAAGTTTTTTAAATTGGGATCTTACCTTAGATCGGTGGGGTGACTGTAGGATCGAAATCGTAGGATCGGATCGAGAATTATAAGATCTTACTTATTAAATAAAAAAGAGTTAAAAATAGTAAAATACATAGACTCCCTCTGTTCACTAATCACCGTGAAGAAAAAAAATAGCAGCAAAAAAAAGAGTCACTAACTCTCTGTTCGTTGATCACCAGCTAAAGAGTATACCACAGTGGAACAATAGATGAATAGAATAGCTAAAGAGTATACCTTAGAGTGAGAATAGTGGAACACACCTTTTAGAATGAGAAATCTCTAAGAGAGAGACGAAGTGGAGGAGTACAAGTTGCTGCTGTTTGGCCCAGAAGGACGTCTTTGTTCTTGAGAGAGACAAAGTGGAACAGTCGAACAAACTTTTACATCGTCATCTACGAAGAGGAACAAGAAGACCCAAACCCTAAATATTTTATTCTAATATGGGGTATAGGCTTATGAGCCATATAGTAGGATGCTAACAAAAAAATTGAAAAAAAGCCCAAGATGCCCAAGTCAGCCCACTATTATTTTAGGCCAAAAATAGAATCGCAAAAAATCATTGTGGATCGAGATCCTACGATTCCAACCGATCCAACTATCAATTCCACTTTATCCTACTAATTTACAATTTTTAATATGATCCGAATCAATTTATCAATTTTGGATCATAGGATCGTGAGATCATACAAGTAGGGTCGCGATTTTAATAATCTTGGTCTCGCCTCCTCTTCAGATTCTGCCACATGGGCTTGTGGATTATAAACGGGGACTGCACTTTAGTACTCCACCCTACTTTTCTGTATGGACCGAAAAGTAAAGGAGCTACTTTGCTTTCCTTCTGTCCATAAAAAAATTATAAGAAAACCCATAAAACTTAATGACCAGTGAAACTTGTATATTTAATTGAATTTTAAAAGTAGATGAAATGAGAAAATGGTGGAAAAACTTCTAGGTTTTAATGATAACTTTGGGGTGTGGTTAGTACGTTTATTGAGTGAGGTTACCACTTTTAGGGGTTTGGTTAACACATTTTTGGTGAGTTTACCACTCTATGGGATGAGGTTACCACTTTTTGAGTGTGGTTATCACATTTGGGGGTGACATAAACATATTTTTGGATTTAGTGATGTTTTGCGGTTAAGGTTACAATTTTTTTTTACCAGAGACAAAAGAATAAAAGAATGCTCTGACTTCTCTCTATTTTCTATCTCTAAGCAATCGGAGAAATTGGTGAAGCCAAAGGCTTCAATGCTTACAATCAACCCAACTTTCACCCTTGATTCTTCCACTGATATGGAGGAGGACCCCACAAAAACCTAGAAAAGGTCAGAAGAAGAAGATGACCATCTCAAGAGAAGCACAAAGAAGATCAAAGAAACTCATAAAATCCAAGAGGAGTGAGAGATATAAGTGGATCTGCAATAGAGTAATCCACTCACAGACAATCAAAAGACTGAGCATTCACCACCTGTAAAGGAATTCCTTCTACGTAACTATAAAGCAGCCCTAATGGAAGACAGTAGTGCAATCTACTGTGATAAAGAAAATTACGAAGAATCTGCTGACGAGGAAGAGGCAGAAGAAAACCCCAAAAGCCCTACTATCCGAAGCTCTACAACAATTGACTTATTTGATGATACTTGCCCCTTCATTAAACCCTCCAGATAATTAGGGCTAAATGGAAAGATGGAGTGTTGGTTAAGCTTAAAGGGAGAGGCATTGGTTACAAGGTCCTATGTATGAAAGTTAGAAACTTATCGAATCTGCAAGGGGATTTCAATGCAATTGATCTTGACAATGGATTCTTTCTATTCAATTTCCATATGAAGGAGGATTGCATATGACCTAGTTCACCTTGGGTAGATATCTCCATGAATTTTATGTTAGGTTTACCTAGGACAAAACGGGAACGAGATTCTGTGTTTGTTGTTGTAGACAAATTTTCAAAGATGACATATTTCATTGCATGTCATAAGATCGATGATGCTAGCAATGTGGTTGATTTGTTCTTTAGATAAGTGGTGCATTTACATGGAGTGCCTCGGAGTATTGTGTCTGATCGTGATGCTAAGTTTTTGAGATATTTCTGGAAAACGTTGTGAGGTAAGCTTGGTACTAAATTACTCCTTTCTATTACTTGCCATCCACAAACAGATGGGCAAACCAAGGTAACTAATTGTACTCTTTCTACTTTATTGCACGCTGTCATTGGTAAGAATTTAAAAACTTGGGAGGATTGTTTGCCTCATGTTGAATTTGCTTATAATCGTAGTGCGCATTCTGCTACTAATTATTCCCCTTTTGAAATTGTCTATGGTTTTAATCCTTTAACTCCATTAGATTTGATGTCTTTACCTTTTGGTGAGTGTGCTAATTTAGATGGAGAATGAAAGGCTGAATTGGTGAAGCAAATGCATGAGAAAGTTAGATTGCACATTGAGAGGCAAACGAAGCAATTTGCTACTCAAATTAATAAGGAGCGTAAGAAGGTGGTCTTTGAGCCTAGAGTTGTGTAACGCCCCAAAATATACCCTGGACGGCATTACATTCAATAACCATTCATACCATGAGAGCACTAAGATAAACCATCAATAAAGAAAATTTCATAACAATGATTCATAACATTTACATCAATATCCCAAAAGAATATACCATCTTTGGCCTTTACATTCCCAATGAAAATTTACTATTATAGCGCAGCGAAAATTACAAAAGAAACTAGACTACACAATGTCCAAAAGAATTTTCTAGTCTAGTACAAAAGAAACAACGACTCTAAATATCCACCTCGGGATCTAGGTTCCCCTCGAGTGGAGCCTCCCAATGTCCCGGCTCGTCTATGCCGAGATCCTCCTCTAGCACCAAATCTGAAAAATGTAATTGTAGAGGATGAGCACGAAGCTCTGTAGCAAAATCTTCCCAAACTCAAACAAGGTTTGTAAAAACATATAAAATGGGTGGTCTCATTTCACAAATAGTATACATAATGTTTGAAGTAAAACAAGGACATTTAACAATGGATCTCAAGTTTAAATAACAATACTAATAGAAATATACCATAACAACCAATTCCTATAAACATCCATTTCTAAAATATCACTATTCTCCAACACATGATATACTATTGTTCCCTTATGAATGAGCATCCTTACAAGTAACCTCTCACCCTCAAGGTTAGAGTTATTCAAGCATCCTTACAAGGAACCTCTTGATAATGTCACAAATTGTCCTCTCTTGGCATGAGCATCCTTACAATGAACCTCTCACCCTCAAGGTTTGAGTTATTCAAGCATCCTTACAAGGAACCTCTTGATAATGTCAGCAATTGTCCTCTCTTGGCATAAGCATCCTTACAAGGAACCTCTCACCCTCAAGGTTTGAGTTATTCAAGTATCCTTACAAGGAACCTCTTGATAATGTCACAAATTGTCCTCTCTTGGTATGAGTATCCTTACAAGGAACCTCTCACCCTCAAGGTTTGAGTTATTCAAGCATCCTTACAAGGAACCTCTTGATAATGTCACCAATTGTCCTCTCTTGGCATGAGCATCCTTACAAGGAACTTCTCACCCTCAAGGTTTATCCAAATAACCACACAAGTAATACATTATACAATATGTTTTCAAATGCCCAACAATTTCACAAGTCTCCAATTTATAAGCCAAATTCCCCAAATTTATCATGTAACAATTTCAATAACTAAGTATGTGAAATACAAGAGATCACAATAACATCATTTTATTTTTCAATATGAAACACTAAGGTTTTGAAATCAAGGGTAAATCAAAATTTAGAAAAGAAAGGTCATCTCTCTTGGAAACTAGGGTTTAATGGTTGACCCACCATTTATATTGTCTAAAGCATGTTAATATTCATGAGGATATCAAGAATCAATGATTTATAGCATACATATACAATTTAGAGTGTAAAGAATACATATAAGAAAACCTAGCCTCAATGTAAAAGAAAGAGAAGAAATCCCCTACCTTGAATCCAAGAGTTTTAAGCTAACCCAAGCTCCAAAGATCTCATTCTTGTCTTCTCTTAGGGTTCTAAGATGTGGGGGTAAAGGTGTAGTAAAAGTATAGAAGAAGAGAGGAGAAGAATGGTATTCTTGAGAAATTTCGGTTTTGATTTCTATAAGGTGTGAAGCTATCTTGATCTTGGTGTTTTTCCCTTTCTTTATCTCCTCCTAGGGCTCTAGGATATTTGTGGTGAGAATGAGATGAAGAATGGGACAAATAGGGCTTGGAATGGGATTTTAAAACCCAAAATCCCGACTTTTTAACTGTTCGGAAGGCTTCAGAGAAGCGGTACCGATACTGGGTACGGGTACCATTTAGCTACTGGTTTTGGGGTACCGGTATCATTTGACTGCCTCGACTTTCAGTACAGTTTTGAGCATTTTAGAGGCCGAATTGAAAATTTTTCATCAGAGACACTTTTGTAGCCCTTGATGTCTACTATCTACTATAAAAATTTCAGATCAATTGGATATAAGAATAAAAAGTTATGTCCAAAATACTAAGAGGTGTCCAAAATATTTTATACCCGAAATTTACGTAATTTGTGTTTTTATTCCGGAGTACTTCCAAGCTTCCAATGCACCTCATATTACCTCTCCCAAGGTTTTTCGACCTTCCGAATTCAATGGAAACATTATTTTGACCTAAAAAAATTTAGAAACTTATCTAATAACTATTTTCAATCTCAAACGTCTTTGAAACTTAAACTTCCCAAATCCATTTGTCTCCCAATTATTCATTTCTAATGTTTTAACCTATGTGATTCATTCTTACATCATTATACATATCCTCATTTTCACAATAATTATCTATCATATAACTACATACATATATAAAAGAGAATGTGGAGTGTTACAATCCACCCCCTTAAAGAAAGTTTCGTCCTCGAAACTTACCTCAAGTAGCGAACACATAGGGATACTTCTCCCGCATTTCCAACTCCGGTTCCCACGTAGCCTCTTCCACGCCATGGTATTGCCACACAAATTTCACCAACTTAATGACTTTGTTGCGAAGCACTTTCTCCTTGGTGTCAAGAATTTTCATC
>CM042196.1:11825300-11838915 GCA_023539305.1 Ilex asprella
AAAAATTTAAAATTTTAAAAATTATTTTGTCAAGCTTTGGGCTTAAAGTTTCCTTCCTTTAACTGACCAAATTGGACCCTAATGGGGTATGAACCATTAGGGCTGTCAAAATTCGACACGAATTAAACGGGTTTGGGTAATAAACGGGTTAACACGCTAAACACGTTTAATAAACGGGTCGTGTTCGGGTGAGACCTATCAAACCGTTTATCACACGTTTACCCGTTTAAATAAAATTAATATAATAATAAATTAATAGTTATTTTGAAAAAATTAACAAGAAAAAAGAAGTAAAGAAATCAATACAAAAAAAAAAGAAAAGAAAAAGAAGTAAAATAATAGTTCAAAGACCAAAAGAGGGGAGATGTGGAGCATTTTCAAGGCAAAGGCAAACTAATGCCTTTTGTTTTTATCCCACATTGAAAAATGAGAGGAGAAGGGGAAGGTTGAGTTGCCTATAAAAAAGCAATGACCTCTTACTATTTTTTTAAGCCTTCAAATATATTTTTTTATGATATTTGACTCAAAATTCCTCTTTTTGAGGTAAGTACACTTGAAAGTAAAAAAAAAGTTGAGTATTAAAATTTATTGATATAATTATTTTTTAATTAAATGGGTTATACGAGTCGTGTCGTGTTACCCGTTTATTAAATGGGTCGTGTTCGTGTTAAGATTTTTCACCCGTTTATTAAATGTGTCGTATACGGGTTTACACATTTTTCACCCGTCACCCGTTTAACCCGACACGTTTGACACCCCTATAAACCATGGTGTATTTGACTTGGATGTTTTTAACGTGGTGTCGGGTTATGCGACATCCACGAATATTTTTGCGGGTTGACTGGTTGTCAACGGTTAATTAATGACCACCGAAATTTGGGGTGTCACAGCTTGGTATCAGAGCATAGGCCATAGATCTTATATGGTCCTTGTGGGAAATGAGTCTATCATTGGCCTTAACTAAAGCCTTAAGTAAATTGTATACCTAAACTTGATGGGGCATGAGTATAGACCATTGCATTCTATGTGCATTTCACGTTATGTATTTTGTTTGCTATTTGTTGTGTGCTAAATGACATGTGAATTATATGTATAGTGCTATGTATATGAAAAGAGGAACACTAGGTTTAGAAAACAAAACCCAAGGTTATGTTCAGAGAAAGGGATAAACGGGATGGTTCATGGTATGAATGTCTACTAGTGAGTGAAATGTGCTCTACTAGTGAGACAATGAGAAAGTTCTCAATGTTTAAATGTTACTCCCTCCTTTGGGATAGTATTTGAGACTCTATTGCTATTTAACATATGTAGATGGATAATCGAGGAAGAGGACGCCGAGGCGGTGGGCGGCATAACAACCAACCACCATCGGCCTTTGACCAACAAGCTTTTATGGAGGCTATTGGTACCGCGGCTGCTACCATTGCACAAGCTAGTGCTGTAGCTGCCACAATTGCACAGGCTAGTGCAAATGTGAGTCAAGGAGGGCCAAGTAACCTCCAGAGGTTTAAGGAACACAAGCCTCCAACCTTTTTAGGATGAGGGGATCTAATGGTAGCTGACCATTGGATTCGGCAAGTGAAAAAGATCCTGAGTGCTATGGAGATCACCTCCGATGCCACCAAGATAATTCTGGCTACTTTTCAGCTAGAGGGAGAATCCCAAGTATGGTGGGATTGGGTCAAAGCCTCGAGGGACTTGGAGGCAATGACATGGGAGGAGTTCCATGAACTTTTCATGGGCAAATATTTTTCGGCGGCTGCTCGACATGCAAAGGCCAAAGATTTCTTGGAATTGAAGCAAGGAACGATGATGGTGATGGAATACGTGGCTAATTTCACTGAATTAGCCCGTTTCACTAACGTCTATGTGGCCATAGATATGGCCAAAGTGCGTAAGTTTGAGGATGGCCTGAAATTATCCATTCGGGGCAAAATTATAGGTCTTCTTCTGCAAGACTTGGACATGATGGTCATGACTACTATGGCCATTGAGAGAGAAGTGGATGATGCACGAAACATCTGAGAAGCGGGTGGTAAAGACAAGAAGAAGGAGGGTCAATCCTCTTCTTCTAGTGCGGGGAAGAAACAGAGGACTTCTGTTCCGCAGGGACATCAAGAGCAAGGCCGCAGCTATCAAGGTCAAGGCTAAGGTCAGTCCTCCCGAGGTGGGAGAAATCAGAGGCTTTCCTTCCAGGCAGTCCAACGGACTTGCTATCATTGCCACCAACCGGGGCATATGAAGAGGGATTGTCTTCAGAGGCAAGGATCTCAAAGTTATGGAACATCCCAATCTCAGTCTTCGATGGGGCATCCATAAACCTATCTTATTCCTCCTTACCCCACCATGGGTCAAGGAAGCCAGTACCAGTCTCAAGGTGTTGCACAAGCACCTACCACTTTCCTAACGGGGACTGCGCAAGCAAGCTAGATGGGCCAGGGCATGGGTCGAGGCCGAGGTCAAGGCTCACAAGCTGGGACTCCGGGGATCCAAGGGCGTGTCTACGCCATTACACCTCACACTAATTCGGCGGATCAGTCAGTTATCCAGGGTACATTTCTACTCTCTCTTTTATGGGCAAGAGTACTATTTGACTTTGGTGCATCGCATTCATTCATTTCTATATCATGTGTGAAAGAATTGGGCTTAGAGGTTGAAACCTTAGAAGAGTCATTGCATGTAAGTTCTTCCCTAGAAGCTAGGGTGAGGGTTGATCATATATGTCGGGGTTGTGAGTTAGAAATCTCGGGGATTCTACTCATCGTGGACCTTCGGGTCATGGACATGTCAGAGTTTGATGTCATCCTTGGATAAATTGGTTGACAACACACCGTGTTGTTATTAATTGTGATCGTAAGAGGGTCGCTGCTTATACGCCTGAGGGTGTTTGTTTCAAGTTTCAAGGGGAAAAGCATGGTGCTCTACCCCGAGAAGTGTATGACTCTAGATAGCACGGGTAGTTGATGGGTTGGCTAGCAAGCCTAACCCTGGAGGACGAGGCGAGACAGGAGTTTGGTCTACCTCGAGTGGTTTGTGTGTATGAGAATGTTTTTCCGGATGAACTACCGGGATTACCTCCACACAGGGATGTAGACTTCACAATTGAGTTACATCTAGGTACATCGCCCATCTCTATGACTCCATATAGGATGGCACCCGCTGAGTTACAAGAACTCAAGGTCCAATTGCAAGAATTGTTGGACAGGGGGTTCATTAGACCGAACACTTCACCTTGGGGCATTCCGGTGTTATTTGCAAAGAAGAAGGACAAAACCCTTCGACTAAGCATAGACTACCGACAGTTAAATAGGGTTACTATCAAGAATAGGTACCCATTGTCGAGGATTGATGACTTGTTTGACCAACTAAGAGGAGCGCAGGTCTATTCCAAATAGATCTCCGCACTAGTTACCATCAGTTGAGGGTTAGGGAGACAGACATCTCTAAGACAGCGTTTAGGACGCGATATGGGCACTTCGAATTTACTATCATGCCTTTTGGATTGACGAATTCTCTTACGACATTCATGGATCTCATGCAAAGGGTGTTCCAACCCTACCTAGATCAGTTTGTGGTGGTCTTCGTTGACGACATCTTGATCCACTCCAATTCTGAGAAGGAGCATGAGGGTCACTTGAGGATTGTTCTCCAGACCTTGAGAGACCATCAGTTTTACGCCAAGTTCAGCAAATATGAATTTTGACTGACTGAGATGAAATTTTTAGGACATGTAGTGTCGGTTTCAGGTGTATCCATAGACCCGGAGAAGGTTGAGGCAGTCACGAATTGGGAGAAGCTGAAGTCAGTCTTCGAGATACGCAGTTTCTTGGAATTGGCAGGGTACTATAGGCGGTTCATTGAGGACTTCTCTCGATTGGCTGCACCTATCACGAAGTTGACCTGAAAGGAGTCAAGTTCAAGTGGAATGATTCTTGTGAGAAGGCATTCCGGGAGTTGAAGAGGAGGCTTATTTCAGCTCTTATTCTGATAGTTCTGGAGAGGGGACAGAGGTACACAGTGTATTGTGATGCCTCGAAGGACGGGTTGGGATGTGTCTTGATGCAATCCGAGAGGGTAGTCAGTTATGGTTCTTGGCAGTTGAAGAATCACGAGCAGAATTACCCAACACATAACATGGAGTTGGAGGTTATTGTCTTTGCCTTGAAGGCTTGGCACCACTATTTACACGGTGAGCAATTTGAGGTATTTTTGGACCACAAAAGTCTGAAGTACATCTTTTCACAACGAGACCTCAATATGAGGCAACGCAGGTAAATAGAGTTTTTGGAGGACTATGACTTCACTTTGTATTGCCATCCTGGTAAGACAACTATGGTGGCTGATGTACTTAGCCGGAAGTCATGGGGAGTCTTGGCTAGAGTGGTTTCCCGAAAGTGGCAGATGCACGAGACTGTGGGACAGTTCGGGCTACGTTATATGGGTCAAGCTCAGGGTACTTTGGGGAGTTGGTGGCTATGTTTTCCCTACTGAGCAGGGTGATTGAATCCCAGAGCGAAGAGATGGAGCTATTGTCCATCCAGGACCGTTTATAGACAGGTACAGGTGACGAGGGTTGGGTCATTCACTCGGATGGTAGTCTTCGGTACCGAGGAAAGATTGTGGTTCCTCAGTTGACAGATCTGAGAGAGGAGATCCTTAGGGAGTTTCATTACTCCCGTTTTGCAGTTCATCCAGGTAGCACGAAGATGTATCATAATCTTCAATGCCAGTATTACTGGAGCGGAATGAAGAGACAAGTGGGCGACTTTGTCAGTCAATGCCTCACGTGTCAACAAGTGAAGGTTGAACATCAAAGGCCAGCAGGATTATTCCAGCCCTTGGAGGTAGCAGAGTGGAAGTGGGAGCATGTCATGATGGATTTTGTGACTCACTTGCCAGTGACATCGCGGGGACATGACGCAGTATGGGTGGTGGTGGACCGGCTTACTAAGTCGGCACACTTTTTGGCTATGCAGATGACCTTCACACTGGAGAAATTCTTCAAGTTATATATACTGGAGATTGTCCGGCTACATGGGATACTAGTATCTATAGTATCAGATCGAGATCCTAGATTTACAGCACACTTTTGTGAGAGTTTCCAGCGAGCCATGGGGACACAACTGATGATGAGTATTACTTTTCATCCCTAGAAGAATAGTCAGTCGGAGAGGACCATCCAGACATTAGAGGACATGCTATGAGCATACGTCCTAGATCTCAAGGGTAGCTGGGAAGATCATTTACCCTTGGTGGAGTTTGCCTACAACAACAGTTATTAGGCGAGCATACAGATGCCACCCTATGAGGGATTATATGGGAGGCCTTGTTGTTATCCAGTTTGTTGGACGGAAGTAGGAGAAAAGTCCTCTACGGGTCCAGAATTGGTTAGAGATACCTCGAAGGAGGTGGACTTGATACGAAAACATCTTCTCACGGCTCAAAGCCGACAAAAGTGTTACGCCGATAGACGACGGCGACCTCTAGCGTTTGAGGTAGGAGATCATGTCTTCTTGAAGGTAATGCCTACAAGAGGAGTGGTTAGATTCGGTAAGCGGGGAAAGCTGTCACCGAGGTACATCGGGCCCTTCGAGGTACTCGAGAGGGTGGATACAGTCGCTTACAGGTTGGCGTTATCGCCAAATCTATCGGGTATTCACGCGGTATTCCATGTCTCTATACTCCAAAAATACACCCCGGATCCGACTCATGTGGTGGATTGGGGAGAACTTGATGTAGGTACGGATGGAACCTTCGAGGAGGGACCAGTGCGTATCATGGATAACCAGGATCAAGTTTTGTGAGGCAAGACCGTGAGGCTAGTGAAGGAGTTATGGCAGTACTGAAGAGTGGAGGAGGCAACATGAAAGCATGAGGACATCATGCGTACCAATTATCCTTTCTTATTTAAGGATGGAGGTATTTTTCTGTTAGTCATTTAGTGTTAGATGACTGTTTCATATGCATGCGATTATATATGTATATGGGTGTGAATTTCAAGGACGAAATTCTTTTAAGGGGAAAGAATGTAAAACCCGGAAAATTTTGAATTTTTTTTAAAAGGGCAAAATGGTCATTTTGTCACTATAACACAAAATTCAAATATGGGTTCTATAGACCTCAGATGAGAAAACGGAGTTCGCTGTTGGACTCGTATCGCGAAATCTAGTCACCCTGTAGAATTTCATCGAATTCTTAGATAGTCAATTTTTTGCCCGTCGTTTGAGGCGAATGTGTGACGAATGACAATTTAAAGGTCCACAAAAATAAATTTTTGAAAAATTTCTTAAAATTAAATTAAAGATCAAATAAAATTAATTTGAACTTAAATCGGGATCAAATAAATCGTTTCTGGGCGAAAACAGACCCGAATAAGCGGGGGGACACTTGACACGATCTGGGCCAAGTCTCAAAAATTATAAATAGGGCTAAAAATTATATTTTTAGCACAAAATATCCCCATTATTCTGCTGGTTCAGCCGCCCAAGAAAGAAGAGAGAAAAGAGAGAAAAACTTAGATTTTTAATCTTCTTCTGTCGATTTTCAAAGTTTCGTCGGTCGGAATCCGTCAAGCCAAGAACTAAAGTTCTTCTACGCAACAAGGGCTACGCAACCACACCAAAAAATAAGAGATTTCACCGAAGATCCAAGAGAAGGATTTTGGAAGATCAAGATCTTGAAGTTTTGGTTGGTGTTCTTGGAGTTCTCCACACTCCATTTGAGGTAGGGATCCTCCTACCTTGGTTTATTCTTTCTTTAGATGTTGGTAGACTATGGGTTTAATGTTGAATTTAGCCCTATACTTGTCTAATGCTATGGAAATGAGGAAATGAGGGTAGAAATGGCTTGGGCCAATTTCTAGTTTGTTTTGATGTGTGAGAGTTGCTTGAATAGATTCTTGTAACTTGGTGAATCCTAAAGCATGCTATGTGTTACATATTTATGCTTGTAAAAGAGTTATGTGATTATATGACTTGGTGCCCTTAAGGTGTTTTATGACATGCCGTGGATGTTTAAATGTTGTTGTTTGGTGAAATAACATGGCTAATCATATTGTGTTATGTGCACTTATGCTTGTTGATATATATACTGACCATGATAGAGTATGGAATTTATATGCATAAGATATAATTTTTTCATGGACTATAATGATGTGTGGGAAATAATACTTATGTGGTAATCATTACATGTTAGGCACGTTCATGACATCACATTCATGAGCTATATGCTTGAGTTGGGGTGTGGGGGTGCATGGTTGATCAACACCAAACTTGGTGCTTGATAGGTGGGCTCAGAAAAAAATTGGATTGAAGATCCAATTGAGTCTCACGGTTGCATGCATGAAAACTTGTGTCGGGTATAGCAAGAACGGCTAGACAGTCCCTCGGGTGCAAGACCCAGCCACATGGTTCAGACACTTCCCGGCGGTGAAATTCCAGAAAAGTGTCATGGTGTACGGAACCGGTGTTTGTGCTACCAAAATTCGCTGCCCAACAAAAACACAAGATTTTGATTTATAAAGTACTCATTCAATGAGTAACAACCATCAATGATATGATTTTATGATGAAACAACTTTTGTTTTCAAACGATCATTGGATAGGTTTTTTTGTCAAGTGACGATTCATTTCACAAGTGTATTGCATTGTGTTGTAGGATTCGATGAGGACTCAGGTTGAAGTGCATGAATGAGTATCATCTCATTTCATGGCATGACATGGTTTCATTCCAACATTAAATGCATATTCTTGTATGGAATGAATTGGTTATATGTTGCATGTGAATATTGCAAGAGCATGAGCATCTAGGGGGGAGTAGCCTCTGTAGGATCTACGCTACTTGGCTTTGGCTCACCCTATATGGGAACACATTTCAGGTGCGGATATCTGATATGAAGGATACAACTACCAGGTGCCTATATGTGGTAGTTGTAATAATATCATTATCACCTGTTTCTGTATCAACAACTACCAAGAAAATGTTGTCCAGTATGTTTGACATTAAGGATTTGGATATTGCAAATGTTATACTCGGAATTAAAATTTCTATATCATCTAGTGGACTTACATTATCTCAATAACATATATTGAGAAAATACTTAAAAAGTTCGACAAAGATGAAAATGGTATTGCTAGAACACCAGTTGATATAAATCTTCATCTGTCTAAAAATACTGGCCAAAACATATCACAATGGGATTGCTCTTGTATCATTAGCAGTCTAATGTATGTCATGAAATGCACTAGACCAAATATAACATACTCAATTAGTAAATTGAGTATACATATGAGTAATCTGGGAGTAAACCAGTGGAAGGCAATTATCCGGATTCTTAGATATTTAAGATATAGCCTAAATTTTGGATTTCACTATACAAATCCACCTGTACTATAAAGGTATAATGAAGCTAATTGGATATCTGATATGAAGGATAAAAAATCCACAAGTGATTATGTTTGTACACTTGGTGGTTCAGTTGTATCTTGAAAATCCTCTAAGCAAACGTGTATTGTAAGATTCACGATAGAATCTAAATTTATTATTTTAGATAAATCAAGAGAATAAGTTGAGTGGTTTCGCCAATTTCTAGAGGACATTCTAATATGGCCTAAACCTATGCAAGCAATTTGTATACATTTTTATAGTCACTCTACAATTGGTAGGATACAGAGTGACATGTATAATGGTAAGTCTAGACATATATGTCGTAGACATAATATTGTTAGGAAATTGTTCTCAAATGGGATTATTTCAATTGATTAGATAAAATCAAAGGATAATCTAGTGCATCCACTTACCAAAAGTTTGACAAGAAAGCAAGTAAATTATACATTGAGATAAATGAGGCTAAAGCCTATGACATAAGAGTCACCTTAATGGCAACCCAACCTAGTTGACTAGAGATCCCAAGATCTAGGTTTAAAGGGACAACTAAATTATGCGTGATTCAAAAGAAGCACTAATGAGATAATCTCTCTTACCAATTCCTATGATAAACTAGTGTTGTCTACAGAGTTTATTAGGATGCGCTATGCTTTTAATGACTTTTATACCTTGAAAATCTAAGGGGGATATTGCAAGATATTCTTAATATGAGTAACCTATATGTATGTGAAGGGGCGGCTTCTATGAGAATTTATCAAGGCTGAATTATCTGAAACACACATGAAAACCAAGAGTTGTTTAAAGCCAAAATGAACACAATCGCAAAACCAATTGTGTTAGGAAAAAGACTATGTGAAATCTATTCGATCTGATTTATCAAACAACAAAATAGCTCAAGACATTGATGATACACAAAATAGGCTAGGCACAATCAAATAGTTAAGTATATGATGATGCAGAGTAATTAATGAAGCAATAAATAATCGAAAGGGAAAGATTGGGTGGTTGGCCCGAGGTTTCCTAACCACTGAAGGCAGCGACAGTGGTCAAAGAACTTTATTAATAAAATATTAGATGGGAAAGAGAGAGAAAGAGAGAGAGCAAATGTAAGCTCTAGGTGTGGTGAGGTAGCTACATGAGAGAGATAGTTGTGTGAGAGAAGTAGAGATGTGTTCCTCATGTGTAAAGGGATTATAATTTATAGACACTGAGTCCAAACTAATACGGTGGCGCGAAGGGTAGGTTGCTAGTTTCTTGGGGAAGATAAATACACCTAATGATAGGTACAATTAAAGATAGGCGAGATCTTGGAGAGTGACTATCTCGATGATTACTCCCTACGTGCGTTGATATTCCTGGGTCTCTTGAGCTCCAAACTGGAAAGAGGCCATGAGCTGGACTTGACCTGTCTTCTAATTGATTTGGACTTACCCATGAATGGGCTTGTACCCAGCTAGATCTGAGCTCATCATTTGCATCTATGCCCCATGTCCTAGTTGTAACAAAAGGGGTTGAGGGAATGAGTGATTTATTTGGATATGCAAAAGGTTTCTTGTTTTGCACGGTGGCTTTCTATTACCTTGGAAACCCACTTCTTCACCTCCCTGCTTTATTGCAGTACTATCATTAGGTCAGAAGAAATTTTACTTCTTTCAATCAAACCATTTTCCTTTATTTAGGGCACCATCTAGCAGGGTCTTAAGGGTACTCATACCCTAAATCATTCCAATCCACCCTTTCATTCAAAACCCTTCTCTTGAGAGTTGCAGAGAGAGGTCGAAGATGAGCTCCACACATAAAGGAGAACATCCATCAAGGGAGAGAAGAGGCGAAACCCAAGGCCACTGTAATAACCTCAATAGAGTGAGTGGCGCGGAGATATAGTAGATCAATGACATCAACAGGTCGTCCCAGACGTTGGGCAACGCCAGTGTGCTAGGCGACACCTTGCTTCAGTTGAATAGCGGGAGCCAGGGGACCTTTAGAGACGTCGGCACGTCAGTCCAAGCATTGGGCAACACCAGTAACCTATTGGGTAGCGTTAGTGCTCTGGGTGACATTATGCTTACGATGGTCGTCTTCGAGATGGGGGATCTAGGTTACGCTAAAATGAAAAGATGCCTAGGCGATGTTGTAGCCAGTCTTGGTGATGCCCGTAGGGACAGGAGCAGTGTCAAGCTCGCATCAGCAAGCTGGGCATGTTGGGCTTCGATCCTTGTTACAAACTAGAGGTCACCAATATTGGTGGCGATAGCCCATGCAACAAGTATAAGCTGGGAAAGCAGGCAACTACAGAGGGCGACTAAGTGACGCCAACAATGCATTGGGTGGTGCCAATGGCCTTTTTGACGTCGTGGGCTATGGTCATTGTGATTTGGTTGCAAAAGCAGGGTGGCCAGGTGTAGATATAGAGGCATAGTATATTGGGGTGGCGAGCCCTGGTGAAGAACAGAGAGGTACCATCTTTTAAATATAGTTTGGTGGTAAAACTTTTTGTTAACTTTGGCACTCATTCATCATTTTTTTATTTGCTCTCGTTTTTTCAGGTGCATGAGTTGGTAGGGGTAACATGTTAGATATTCCACGAGCTTCAAACCAAGGCAAATGAGTTGCTAAAGGTGATAGGTTGAGTGTACCTTCATTTTCAGTTCAATTGACTGTGATGATGATATCACCCACATTGTTTCCTCATTTCATAACCATCCAGCTGTCATATGTCACTGGGCTAAATAGGATGAGCCGATGTGTTTTGACTCCTTTGGGGAGACTTTTTTTATGAGGATGTCCTAGAAGCGAGGTTGAGGTTTCCCATACCTGGGTCCATCTATCAAATTCTAGGTCACTTATCACTAGCTCCAGGGAGGTTGACTCCCAAAGGTTGAAGGGTAATTTTAGCATTCTTTTCACTACGGCGATTGGTCCATGTTGTTGACGTTTCTCCCCTTTTTGAGGAGTTCTTGGCTTTGTATGTGCTACTAGATAATCCTACTCTTCATCAAGGGTGGTACCGCTTTGTCCTTTTTAATCCTAGATAATCCTACTAGATAGTGCCTTCGATGAGGGACACCACTTCGAGGACCAAGCTAGGTAAGGGTTTTACCTTTGCTTTTACGTTTGACTGTCATATCCTTGGTATTCACTGCATGTTTGGTTCCTTTGTAGCTCCACCCATGTTATCTGTGGAGCAAGAGAGTAGGCTTCAAGCCATGCAAGATCATCCTTTCAAGGAGTTTATGACCCTCATATCTACGACATGTCATCCTAGAGCCTCCCCTAGGCAAAAGAAGAAAGGTATTTGATCCTTCCAATAAACTTTGATGATTGTAACACTGTAGGTTCTTCGTCTTATACCAGTTCCACAAGTCCCACTATTGATAGAGTGATGGTGAAGGCTCTTTATACGTCTAGTGTAACGTCTTCCCCTCCTCCCAAGAGGGCTAAGACCGATGCCCCTAGTGTCCCTCGGCGATCTAATGGCCATGTGACATCCCGGGAGGCTGGATCAGAGGGTGCCCCCACTCTTTCTCAATACATAACTCCTTCGAGTGTTGGGGTTAGTCCAACCACTACTTTGGGGGTTGAGACTCCTATGTGGTCCATTACCTGATCCAGGGTGACACATAGTAATTCGGCTTCTGGTAGTGGCTTGGTGTTCATCCTGCTGGATATGAATCTGGCTAAGGAATAACTTTGGAGGTTTGTAACGACCACAAATCAAAGAGGTCGGCTCTCGGGGTCTAGAGGACATCATTGATATTGTGATGGATGGCTTTCCAATGGTACGCCTTTCTCATTTTTAATTTTAATTTTCACATTTCTCTCTTTTTCATGTTATGCATTTTGGATATTTGTAGATGGCCGCTTCTTTTCCATAACTTTTTTCAAGGTCAATCAAGCTTGACAAAGCATCAAGGGATCTGGCAAAAGAGATACAAGCATGAGAGGTTGCTGAGGAGCATTTGAGACTAGAAAGGCAGACACAAGAGGTTGTCGAGGAACAATTGAGGCTAGCTCATGAGAGAGCTTCATCTCTTAAGGCCGAGCTTCGACATCCCCCAAAAAGGCCACCCAGTTGGTGGCTGACAAAGAAGCTGCTTGCACAATAGGGAGGACAAAGCTACGAGTGTCCAATGAGAATGCCACTGTAGCTGAGACCGAGCTACGGATAGCTCTGGAGAGGTTTGTCGTGGTAGAGACTGACTTGCGAGCGCTGCTCGTGAGAGAGTCACCAAAGCTGAGGCTCAATCCATTAAGATGGAGAGGAGGAGGGAGGCTGCTAAGAGGGCTGTTGTTGGTATTTTTATTGATAGCTATGAGGAGCTTATGGGAAAAGTCTCAGAAACTTTTTCTGCCATTGAATTTTCTAACTTCGTCCCCTGTGAGGCACCGCGGACTGATGGTGGCGAGAAGAGCGGATTTGGGGCAGTGAGTGATGTCAGGAGTATGACAACTTTTTTTCCTTTTTTCTCTATTTTTTGTTGTTAGGTCATGCTCTAACTTTTGAAAATTGTTTACAAAATTTCTATGGAATGAGAGATAGTTCTATACAAAGTAACTTTTGCAAAGTTTTATTCCATAATTTGACGTAGGTAACAAAAATAATAGATTGTAAAAACAAAAGATAATTTAAGTGATAGTCCCTAACTCTTAATGACTTGTTCCCAGCTATTGATAGTACGTCTTCATGTGTTCCGCGTTCCATGGATGGGCAGGCCTTTTCCCTCAGAGTTCTGAATTCTATTGGTGCCCGATCTTACGACTTCTGTCACCTTGTAGGGTTCTTCCCTAACTTAACTTCCCGAGAGTCCTTGGCAGATAAGATGAATTTCCTGAGAACTAGGTCCCCAGGCAAGAACGAGTGAGGATTTACCCTTGAGTTGTAGTACCTGGTCATGCGGGGCTTGTACTCCACTTTTTTTAGCATGGCCATATCCTTCTCCTCCTCTATCAAGTCGAGGTTGATGTAAAGGTCATCTTCGTTAGCTGTAGAGTCATGGTTTTAGACCCTAAGGGAGTGTACCCCAATCTCGACTGGTACAACCGCCTCTGTATTATAGGCCAAGGAGATAGGGGTCTCACTCGTAGGACTTTTTAGCATTATTTGGTAAGCCTATAGTACTCCTTGGAGCTCATCCACCCATCACCCTTTTTTTCTTTTAGATTTGGTCCTTAGGTTGCAAAGGATCATTCTGATGGTGACCTCTGCCTACTTGTTCGCCTATGGATGGACG
>CM042196.1:11868062-11934783 GCA_023539305.1 Ilex asprella
ACAACATACATTTGTACCCCAAACATAGTTGCTAGAAGTTCTTTTACAATTCATGTCACCCATTCACTAGCTAAACTAGCTTTAACTATGATTTACACTGACATTTGAAATTTGTACTTTTCCAACCTATCGAATTAAAACACACATCACTGCACATGTCCACACTTTTACCCCAAGTAGTTGCTATATATTTATATACAAATATGAAAGAAAATTTCGGGTGTTACATCTTTCCTAAAGTTCAGGTTAAAGTCATGTCATAATAATTTGAAAGAACAGTGGCAGGGATGGGTGAGATTCTCAAGTTTCAAGTAATATAAGGCGCAAATTACTGAACTTTCATCTAGTTACATTATATTTCTATTAATTACAATTTGTTGCATTCATATATTTTGATAATGAAAATTGAGACAATCTGAAGCTAGATAAATATAAAAGTACAAATATTAAATCGTCTTCTCTATGTATATGATGTTACTAGTGTGATTGAGGTTACTCCCTTTTGTTGTCTTTAATTCGACGTGATAGTAATGTAATTGTTCTTGTTGTAGGTTATTTCAACAATCCAAAGGCCACAGAGCAGACCATAGATAAACAAGGTTGGGGGCACACAGGTGATCTTGGCTATTTCGATGAAGAGGGACGATTATATATTGTGGATAGAATTAAAGAGCTTATCAAGTGTAAAGGCTTCCAGGTAACTTGATCTCATCAAATTGATGGGCAGTGTCTTATATTGAACCATTGCTTTCTCTTATTAGTGTCCATATTGAACTACACAAACCTCCCTGATTATTTTGGGATTTTAACTTCCATAGGTATGAAAGTGTGGAAACACGACTTCTTGAGACCTATCTGCGTGTACATATATTCGAAGGTCCTCTGTGAATAATTGGCATCGTTCTACTAGTATGTGTATCATGGAGATCAATTATTAAGTTCAGATTGTTGACACCATTGTCAAAGACAGTTGTCAAACTTATCATATCACCCATATTCATTTGCTGAAAATAGAGAGCTGACATGATATTCTTTCCATTCTTAGAAGATAGTTGTAGGATACATAGAATATGGATCTTAATTGTTTCAGTTGAGCTATAGAGTAGGACATATTGTTGTAATCTTGTGAGGTAATATTCTATTTAAGGAGAAGAGCTCTGATCATGAGTGGGCAGAATTTTCCAGCAACTCTTGTGTTCTTGTTTTGACAACTATAACTCAATTGCATCTGCACTGAAATCAAAAGCTTGGACTGGTGTGGCCCAGGGTTCCAAAGTTTCATGCTTGATAAAGTTGAATTGTGTTATGACATTGGTTCCCAACCTTTGATGCCATACCTATCCCAAAAGAAACCTGATCCCCTCTCTCTTTGGGGCGTACTATGCTCTATCACAATGGCAAGAGAATTATAGACTGGAAGAATATATGCATTGCAATTCTATCTTATGCAAACCATACTACATATTCCCTTTTAAGCTAATCAATAGATTTTTCCTATTTGTCAGGTGGCACCAGCAGAGCTTGAAGAGCTGCTGCTTGCTCACCAGAAAATATCATATGCTGCTATCATCCCGTAAGTAGTAGAGGCATTTAGTCCAATACACAAGTTAATGATGTTTTAGCTGTTAGGCATTCATCCCCATCTTAATTACAAACACAACAGTCGTAAAGCAACATTTTCCTTTTGTAGGCTTCCTGATGCTGAAGCTGGTGAGGTCCCAATTGCATATGTTGTCTGTTCACCAAGTAGCTCACTAACCGAAAAGGAGGTTCAAAAATTCGTTGCATAACAGGTATGGAAATAGCAACGCATCAACAGATTGAGATGTAAAACGGAACAACATCCCATTTTTATTTGTCGCCCTCAGCAGAATGGTATAAAACTTTAAAGGAAGCAACATGTGCTTGTCATTAGCAAAACACGAGTTTTTTTTTTCACTTGTTATGACTATGACATCTTTCCGCCAGCATTTTTGATGAGATTCTCTTTTCTACAGGTTGCACCATTCAAAAGACTACATAGAGTGACTTTCATATATAGCATTCCCAGGTCAGTTGCAGGAAAGATTCTGAGGAGAGAGCTCATCCAGAAAGTTCAATCCAAACTCTGATATACCAAAGTCACCCTACTTCATCCACTTTTCCATTAACTCTTCTGTTGTTTTTCACTGTCCATGTAATTTGAGGGCTCTCCATGTGGCCCTCAACATGTGCACTGTTAATGTTATCTTCCACGAATGATTAATTTTAGGTAAATTCACTATGAAAACTAGGGAGAACTGCTCAAACACGGTATATCAAAGAGGCAATTGTGCTTTGTGTATGATATGCAAAAGGTCTGTCTGTTCACTTTAAACATATGAATGAGCCCTATGGTATTCTGAGGGAGCCTAAGGATAAAAGTTTGAAGTCAGAGAGTCCATTTGTTCAAAAATGCCATCTTTTGAACTGTTTTGGAACGAATAAGTAGATGTCTCCATTTTACACTACTAATTTAGATGTTCAGCAACTAAGCAGAGATTGACAATTCAATTTCTATCAGTTTTAATTATGTAGCTAGTTTCTCAGGGGATCTGCATGCAATTTTTTGTTTATGTCCTCCAAATGTACATTAATGCAACTATATATCATCGAGGTGGTTCTAAAATTTTCTACTTCTTTGATTGGTGGAATTGTGCACGGATTTCCTGCTTGTAGAGTTTAAAATTGATGATATGGAGCATCTATTCCTCGAGATCTATTGTTTTTATCTCATATACATTTTGTCTAGGCAAGGTCTTGAGTTAATTACTCAGTAAGCTGATTGTGTGTACTTTCTTTGTTATACAAGCACATCTCTCTCAGGATGCCTAATAGTGTGTTTGGTATGATGAAAAATAGGGTGGATGGAAAATGGTGGATGAAAAATAGGAGGGAAGGAATGTTTTTCATTGTTTGGTTTCAATGGAAAAGGTGAAGGAAAGGAGAAATTAGTGGAAGGAGAATCTCTTCCGCCAACCAAATGTACCATAAGAGTAGGCAAAAGCCCATGGCCAATGAATTGGCCCGTCCTCCCATAGGGGTTATGGGGCCCATCGGTCCCATGGGATGACCTGTTTAAGACACATTAAGGCCTAATACATAGGCCACAGCCCGGCTCTTCGGCCATCAAACTCTAAAACAATTAAAATAATGTCCAATCCGACAAAAAAAGTCACGCATTTGATAAAAATAGGCCCATTTGGGTGGCTTGTCTGACTCTAGCTGTTGACGGTCAATAACCACAGGCCTGGGCCAAAGATGGACATCACCCATTCACTTGAAGCCCGGCCCAAACCGTCTCATTGCTGAGCCTTAGTCATGACCACAGCATGCCGCATATTGCATGAGATTATTAAGCCCGCCATGCGTTCCTGATAGAATGGTTTTAGTTACTTATTTAAGTTCGCCATTATCATAAATTGCTTAATACAGTGTATATGCTCTGTTAAAGTGTGACAATAGGTGAGCTCATTTGCTGTGGTAAGCCATGGTGAATTAGGCTACCTAGCTACCCCTATCTTTCTGTATCATGATTTTGGACATGCCAGCACTTGAGAGCATATGCTTGAGAAAATTATATATGCATATTCTTCCATAATAGACAAAAACATATGAAAAAGAGCATGTTTCTGATCACCAAGAAAAAGCTGGTCTGTGTTGGAGAACAAAAACTGAAAATGCTGAGGTATAAGCAAGGGACTCTTCTGATTACTGATATGAATGCTCCTACTTTAGCAAGAAAAAAAGATAGTGTTCTGCATCATGTTTCTGTACCTTGTCCTTTCTTACCACCATAAACACTTTCAGCAATGGCAGAAGGTTCACAGACACTCCTCAGGTCCCATTTCAATGTTGCTCCTAGTTTACTCTACCAATTTACCTTTGCTTTTTGTCTTGTTTTTCTTTAAAGTGACTTTTGCACTTTTACTACAGTTCAAATGCACTTCCCAGTCCAATGAAACTTTTTGTAGCCCCCCCCCCCCTGCAAGGCATCTTTTGCTGCATTTCAAACACCACACCATTAAAAGAGTCCCCCGCCATTCTTTTCTTCTTTTTTTTTTTTTTTAGGGGAGGGTTGGTGGTTAGTTTTTTGATAATGTATAATTGTTTCAACCAAACGTTCTATAGACTTGTTATAATGTAAACCTCCGATGAAACTATGCTCATTGGTTAAAACGTGTATTTTATGCGAAAAGGTATATATGATTATCTTTTTTTTGTGGCAAAACTAGGAAATGCGTGGCCAGGACTAGGTCCAAAGGTCTAGGTTTTGAGTGGACAATCTCCGGCCCATCTCTTTATGAGATTTTGATTTTGACATAAGATGCTATGCTGTTTAGCTAGTTCAAATTTAATACCACAATAATTTAGGCCCCCCCCCCCCCCCCTCTCTTTCGTTTTTCTAATTCAGTGACTTTTGAAAACAAACATCTCAATCCATGCGACAAATTGTTTAGCTTTTATGTGTGAGGGCCCGTATTGTATCTGTATGAAATATACATCGTAACAACCTTGATTTTGATCTATGAAGTTCACTTCGATTGGACTTCTTTACGCACATGCATTAATACACCGTGCAATTCTTATATGAAACATTTAGATATACTGGTAATGCTTATGTGCGTTGTACGTGATAAAATTTAAATCATAAAATTTAAATTATATTTTTTAGAAATACGAAGTATATGAAGTTGACGAAACAAAAAACTACTAATATATGCATTCAATGGTTTTTTTAATCCAATAAGAATTTCTGGAATTACAACATAAGACTAAGAACACTGTTAAAATATAATTTACTAATTTAAAACTATTCCACCACCACATGAATTCAAGGAGTCTGCTAACAAAACTAATTCTACTCATAATATAATAACACTTAAAACACTACAAGCCTATGAATAATAAATAATTAAATATTAGAAGATTAGTATAACATATTAAGTTTTTTTTCATGAAAAGTACTTTTTTTTGTGTTCATTATCACTTTGATGTGAACACCAATTCAATTGAACACAAATTAATTTTAGTTTCAATTACAAAAAATGTTGTAAGGTAAATAGAGAATTTATGTAACAGTCATACCCAAATAAACAAAAAACAAAGTAAAGAAAATATCATACCGGCAATAGTAATGTTCTGACAAAGAAAAAAAAACTCACAGGTTGACAACACCAAATGTCGTCAACCATGTAGAGATATAAGATTAATATATGTTAATGAAGTTACTGAAGAGATATAAGCCTATTTTTCTATATCTACTTATATATATATATATATATATATATATATATTTCTAATAAATTTTTTTGGAAGTCTAATAAGTATGAAAGAAAGAAAAATATATGGGTTTAACTCTTTACTATTCTAATATTTTATTATATAATAATGAATAACGAATTTTTTATGGTTGTGTTTATCACCTACAAAATAGTAATTTTTTTGAATAGAAAAGAAGAATGTACTAGTAAGTCATAGTGATAAAATTTATCTAGTAAAAAATTTGAAAGTCATAAAGATAAATTTTATCTAACTAATATATAGTGATAAAAGTTATATAGCAAAAATTTTGGAATATTAGTGATAAAGTTTATCCATAAAAAATTTGGAAGTCATAGAGATAAAGTTTATCTAGTTAATATTTGGTGGGCATAATTGTCTTTAGTGTAATAATTGTAGGTGAAATAGGAAAAATAAAATTGTTCAAAATATTTTGGAAGTCTAATAGGTATGAAAAAAAGAAAAATATATGGGTTTAGCTCTTTACTCTTCTAATCTTTTATTATATAACAATGAATAATGAATTTTCGATAGTAGTGTTTATCTAGTAAAAATTTAAGAAGTCATAGAGATAAATTTTATCTAACTAATATATAGTGATAAAATTTATCTTGCAAAAAAATTGGAATATTAATGATAAAGTTTGTCCAATAAAAAATTTGGAAGTCATAGAGATAAAGTTTATCTAGCTAATATTTTGTGGGCATAATTGTCTTTAGTGTAATAATTATCGGTGAAACAGGAAATCAAAAATTTTTCACAGATGCTGACATTTATAAGTAGTATAGATATAGATTGACTGTGAGAAATATAGGTCGGGTAGCTCGATGATAGAGTTTCAGTGATTAATCAATATTTATACTACTTATAAATGTCAGCATCTGTGAAAATTTTTTAATTTCCTATTTCACACTTAATTATTACACTAATGACAATTATGCTCACAAAATATTTGCTAGATAAACTTTATCTATTTTGTCCCTAATTATTATACTAAAGACAATTATGCCCACAAAATATTAGTTAGATAAACTTTAGCTAAATAAACTTTATCTCTATAACTTCCAAATTTTTTGTTGGATAAACTCTATTACTAATATTCCAAAATTTTTGCAAAATAAATTTTATCACTATATATTAGTTAGATAAAATTTATTTCTATAACTTCTAAAATTTTTATTAGATAAACTTTATCACTATTACTTGCAAGTACATTTTTTTCCATTCAATTCAACAAATTCAATTAGAATTCTAATACGATGTGAAAAAAATTTCTATTTTTTAGGATATAAACACAACCATCGACAATTCATTATTCATTGGTATATAATAAAAGATTAAAGGAATAAATAACTAAATTTATATATTTTTCTTTTTTCATGCCTATTAGACTTTCAAAATATTTTGAACAAATTTATCTTTCATATTTCACCCCCTAATTATTACACTAAAGACAATTATGTCTACAAAATATTAACCAGATAAACTTTATCTCTATGATTTCCAATTTTTTTGTTGGATAAACTTTATCACTAATATTCCAAAAATTTTGCTATATAAATTTTATCACTATATATTAGTTAGATAAAATTTATCTCTATGACTTTTAAAATTTTTAATAGATAAATTTTATCACTATGACTTGTCAGTACATTTTTCTTTTCCATTCAATTCGACAAATTGAACTAGAATTCTAATATGATGTAAAAAAAATTACTATTTTTTAGGATATGAACACAATCATCGAAAATTCATTATTCATTGTTATATAATAAAAGATTAGAAGAGTAAAGGGCTAAACTCATATATTTTTCTTTCTTTCATACATATTAGACTTTCAAAATATTTTAAATAATTTTATTTGAAATATATATATGTGGATATAGGAAGATAAACTTATATCTCTTTAGTAACTTCATTAACATATTTGGTCTTATATCTCTCAAGGGTCGACGATGCTTAGTGTTGTTAACTTGTAAGTTTTTTTTTTCTCTGTCAGAACATGCTTATTGCTAATATGATATTTTATTTATTTTGTTTTTTGCCTATTTGTGTATCGTTATTGCATAAATGATCTATTTACCTTACAACAGTTTTTGTAATTGAAACTGAAATTAATTTGTGTTCATTTGAATTAGTGTTCTCATCAAAGTGATAATGAACGCCCAAAAAAAGGTACTTTTTTATGGAATAAAAAGTGTAATATGTCAAACTAATCTCCTAATATTTAATTATTTATTATTAGTAGGCTTATAGTGTTTTAGGAGTTATTATATTATAAGTAGAATTAGTTTTGTTACCCTACTTTTTGAATTTATGTGGTAGTGAAATAGTTTTAGATTAGTAAATTATATTTAAGAGTTTTCTTAGTCTTATATTATAATGTCAGAAATTCTTATTAGATTCAAGAAGCTATTTAATACATATATCAACAGTCTTTTGATTCGTCAACTTCATACACTTCGTATTTCTAAAAAAAATAATCAAAGCTTTATGATTTAAATTTTTTACGTGCAACGCACGTGTGCGTTACTAGTTACTTATAAATGTCAGCATTTGTGAATTTTTTTTATTTTATATTTTATCCATAATTATTTAATAAGATCAATTATACTCTCCTATATATTTTTAATTTTTATACATATTTAATTTTCAACTTATTTTGGACTCTTTTATAAGGATTTCTAATTTTTTTTGAACTCATTTATTAGTAATACATTTATATACAGTTATCTATATCTACATGATCTATAGTCAAATATTATATATATTTTTTTGGTATGTAATAAAGTAATAATATTATAGGAGCAATCTAATTAATTTATTTAACAAAATAAAAATTATTAATTCTATAACATAATTAGATGTGCAAATATTTAAAATGGTCTAACAAATACCTAAATAAATGAGAGATTAGTTGCTTAAAAATTTATAGAAAAGATTAATAACTAAATTTAGCAATAATTAAAATATTTAATTATTTGACACCTAATTTATTATTTAATTTAATTACATATATAATTTATATTTTTTATAAAAATAATATTATTTAAATTTATTTACGTATAACGCACGTCATATATTGTTAGTATATGTAAATATCGAATTCAAGTTTGAAATAATAGTTTATGAGGAATTACACACTCTCAACTTTATACAGTTGCAACGAAAACAAATGATGTAAGGAATTATCCATTCCAAAATAAGCCCTGTTGGAGCCTCCTGTGACATAGGGTTTACCTAACTCTTTTTTTTTGTAATGACTGTCGAGTTGTTTTAACCACGTCTTAGCAAGCAAGAAATCACCGTAGACAAAGAAATCACTCGTAAACTACAAGTATTGAGTCAAATGAATATATCTTAGGATACTCAAAAATTTGAGAGTTTGAAAATACTAATTTCCAAGACTCTTTTATTTTATGAGCTAACCTGGCGGGATGGGGATTGCGTAATTGAAACATAATAATTAATACAACCATTTGATGAAAAGCACAAGACAAATACATAATTGGAGATGATCTCTTTTGGTTCTTGCACCCTAAGCTCGGCAAATTTTGTAAGTCAAAGCTGCAGTTAAATTGCGGTGATCTCTCAAGGACAGGCCCTCTGAAGCCTTAGTTGGAGTAGGTGGCCACATCTCAGCCTTAGATTCCCATAGACCATTTACACTTCACATGCATAGAAAAGCTTCGTCCACTACTCCTTATAATAGACTTCTCATAGTATGCAAAATTACCCTATATGAACACATTGAAGGCTCACCTATATGTGGTAACGGAATCGTCTAAATCACATGTCATTTTGGCTCATACGACAATGTAATGTTGTAAATGTCGAATACTCTAACGATTTAGTGTACCCAATTGATTCAGTTTTTATTTCCGGGGTTGGTAATCAGTAAATATAATAAAAAAGACTATATCATATCTCTCTGTTTTTGCTGATATCAAAGACATCATTTTCTCAATAAAGCTTTAACTTGACGAGTAATGCTACGCTGATTAAATTTTGGGACTAAATTTGGAGCCCAAATGACATGGCTGCTGAGTTGGGCTCATTTATTTGGTGTCATGTCATTTGAGTCCCAATAAAAACTTCAAATCATATGCTGCCATGTCATTTGGGCTCTAAATTTGGTCCCAAAATTTGATCAGTGTAGCATTAACCTTTAACTTGACTAATTGAAACTCCTCCTTTTTGTGTATGATGTATTGATTTCTCCAAATTGGTGGTTGGGTTGGGTTGTACAACACAGTTTACCACATGACAAGGGCCAGGTCTTGTTTATTTTCAATGGCAAAAGTTTTGATCGATTTTTGAATTTAATAACTAGTGATGTAACAAATGCCTAATCTTCAACTACTATTGCTAATCAAATTAATGATTTTTTGTCGTATTCCTGCATGGGAAGCTGTATAAGAAAATTTCTTAAAGCTATTCCTGAAACGACCTTTCAGTCCAATACTAAACCCCACACTAATCTATTAGATTTATCTTTGACTTTTAATTGGTTTTGATTATTATCGGATTGATCTGCAAACACATTTCATAAACAAGTGGACGCGCACGATACACGTTTCATATGCGACTATATATACTTTCCAAATTTACCATAATTTGAATCGAACCATCCAATTTCAAATGATGACTTATATTCTAAACTAATTTTAAAATGACGTGACTTAAGGATGATATGAATTTATCTAATAAAACACAACGCCGTTAAATCTAACAGCTTATACTAAAAATGTGTTTTACACGGGACAAACCTAGTATGTATACTCTTTGTCCAAATTTGAAACTCACCAGAGGGGTGACAATTGTGAAACTTTTGAAGCATAGTCGTTATTGAAAAAATAATTGGACACACCATGCCAAAAGGGAAAAAACACACAAAAGTATTCATTTCGTGCGTGCAACTGCAAGCAGGCAGAGGATCAGAGAGTGTTGTGTAGTGTTGTGAAGCATACAGCTGAGCATCCTGGCCTGGATACGTTTAACTAAAGCAGCAGGAGGACCCATCTCTTTATCTCCTCCGTACAATCAAAATAGGGTTGCCTCTGATGCCTTCACAAAAAGCAAAAGTAAGTAACCCTAATTTTCAAAATAATTAAACTAATTTCCCAGACAGTCGAGCGATGTGGAACTAATTCTTGGGTGAGTCATACATTCAAACGTCTTGGATTCGACTTTTGTTCATATCTCCTAAATTTAATCAATACTTGTAGTTTGTCCGTGAGTATTAATAGAAGAAGTTACACTCTCATAGACATGGGTAGAAAATATCCAATCTTGGAAAATGAAAAAAACTCGTTCATTAGTTACCAAAAGGAGGGGACAATGAAGTTTGAATCTGTTTACAACTGCGAGGTAATGACAACTAGGCCAACCATTGGATCCTCAATGGAAAAAATAAGTTAGAAAAAAAGAAAAAGGAATAAAAAGGACAAAGGGAAATGACCCAACCCAATGGAGGATGCAAAAGTGGACACACATCATATGCAAACAAATGCATATGATCACTAACATGCACACATGGAAACCGACTCCTCCAATATACAACACAAAATAATCATTCACCATGAAATCACAGCACATACCCATTTTGTCATTTTGGTGATTAAGGTCAACTTTCATGAGCCTCATTTTGTCTATTCACATATCCACTACCCTACACTCTGAATGAAATAAGGACACCAACCCATGGATTATTGTACCACACTCAATCTTGTTTCACATTGTAGTGTCCATCATTTCACACTAAATTTCAATAAAATGTTGTAGTCACTTGTCACTCTTTTTTTTTTTTCCCCTTTTGGACCATGCATTTGGAGGTAGGGTCGGTGAATAAATTACTAAAAAGTTGCTTAGAAGAGGTAGTTCTATGTTTTTAACCTCGCAATGATGATTAATAGCTAATACTGTAAAATGTGATTGACCATGACATGTGGTTGCATTCGGTTAGGTTTGGTGATGGTGGCTTGAGATTGAGAGGTTGCTTGTATAATGGTATGTTGAAAGATGGGAGGGAGGGTGTATTCTCCAAAAATCTTTTGGGTTTGTGTGGTTTTCTTTCTTTTTGATATTTTGAAAATTACTGTGCTTTAATGAAATTCTCCTTCTTATTTTTTAGCCCGAAAATTCTTGGGTAATTTTTATTTGATCTGAAGGTGGATTCCACGTGGGTAAGTATTTGATCCAAAAAACGTCTTGTATTCGACTTTTGTTTATATATCCTAAATTTAATCTTAATAAACAAATATCAAGCTTAGGGATGATATTTGCTGAATTTTATACTTCAGGGGTTCATGTGATTTGGTGATAAACTTTGTTTGAACGTTTTTTAACCCAAAAGAAAAGCAAGTAAAGAATAAATTTACCTCCCTAGTCTTTGATCTTATCCCATCTTTGGATTAAAAATGGATAATAAAACATGCAAGTACAAACAATGACAGAATGGGAATATATATATATATATATAAATAAATAAATAATATCTATCAAATTTAAGACTGAAAAAACTTGTTTGAAAATATGCCTTAATCATGTGATTTAGGCATTAATCAATCCTTCAAAGCTCCAACTCTGAAAAGAATCCAGAAAACAATGTGGAAACCACCAAGAGGAGATTATGCAATTTACTTATTTTAAAGTATGAGCTCCATTAGGCTGAGGTCTGCCACCTTTAAGGATACCTAATAATTGAAAAAAAATAAATTTAGCAGACTTTTTTCTGATTCTTTTAATTGGATTTCCACTATACCAACTAGGGAATCCATCAAATACATGTAAAATAATACCTACTTTAAATTTAAAAATTGCATTCACAGAAAGAGGAATATAGTATTAGTTGTGCTGGACCACAGGTTTGCCATATTTCTGATATTTTTTTTGAAGTTAAGCTCAAAATTATTCATATTCAAATGCGATTCGGTACAAGATTCGTGACATAAGCTTTGGAATTAATTAGTAATAATGTTGATTTGATTGACATAATATTCCCTTTCATTAGCATTATTGAATGAGGCTGGGGTTGGGGCATCAAATTTTCAGGATCAGAATAAGATCAAGATATATGCTATGTCTTCAGTGAGGAAGGGTAAAGGGGATTGGGCTTCCTCCAGGCAGCTCAGGCATGAGCTTCCAGTTTTATATATGTCACTTTTGAGTGACAAGATTTCAGGGGTTATTTAATTACTTGAGGCACCAAGTTTAAGTCTTCTAAAAGACATCCTCATTGATCCAAATACGTTGTTTGCGAATAATTGTTTACTTTCCGAGTTTGCGTTGTAATCATGAAAATGAAAAATACGTATGTGAAATGATTCTTTGACCTTGAAATGAAATTGAATACCACTGAAAATACACTTGAAACTAGTAATATGACAATTGTAAATTTGGTCTAGGCTGTTGGATTTTCAAACAAGACGTGGAATCAAATTACCTTTTTTTTTTTTAAGTAAGATTAGAAAATCTGATTATTTATAAACAAAATATGAGAGTCACTGATTAACCACAAAGCAAGACAATGGGATGGCATAATGAGCATCACATGCATGCATCACTCTTCAGAAGCATTTGAGTGGCCATTTGAGTGTTTGTAATGTTTACTTTTAAACTAATTTCCCTCTACATAGAATGTGAGAATGGAGGGAATGAAATAGTGGGCAACCCTTTTAATAACACTCATAATGACCTCTCAACAAAAGAGACAGAGAGAGAGAGAGAGAGAGAGCCCTTTTTGACTTCTTCAAGTACTCTCTCCCTCTCCTCCCTTGACCAAAAAAAAAAAAGGTCCTCTCTCTCTCCTCTCCCCAAATTTGGCTGATTGCCTGCTAATTAAATACAATTTAGTGTAATCTTAATTCAACTTCATCATGAAAGTTGGACCACCAACTCTCAACTTCTTTTACACCTAATTTCAACGACATTATTGGGTGGTTTGGTGGTCATTTCATTTTTTTCCCCTTCCAACAGCCTACTCGATGGGGACCTTTTACTATATCCATAATGTTTCTGCATATATTATACTTCCTCGATTTTCTTCTTTTTGGGCATGTTTGAATATGAGGTCAAATTGTATGAGATAAATAAGTCTAATACATTCTAATGCCTCACAAGGGGATAAAGAGGTGGAATTAATTTTAATTTGTCTAACATATATTTTTTACATATTTATATATCATTTTTCTCTCTTTTTTATGGTGGCAGTGACAATGACTATGTTGATAGTGGTTGTGGCTGTGGTAATGATAGCAAAGACTTATGTATGAGATTTGACCATTTTGTGATGAGAGTGTTTTGGTCTTGTGAAGTTTTATTTCATTCATCCTTTGAGTCGTTTCAACTCTAAGGCTATTTATTTATTTTTATTTTTACTTGAAAAAATGGTTCTACGAGGCAACTGAAATAGAACTCTGTCTAAATGTGATCATAACAGCTCGAATACAAGAGGCAAATTGCAAACGCTCTCAAAGGCCGACTTAATCCTTAGCCTAATCCGTGCACCATAGAACTATCAGTGGGATAAACTGGAGTGCATGTGAATTGAACCCACGCTATTAACATCACTGGAGTCAAGAAGTATCCTAAATGGAACACTGCAAGTCACTGACTCTTAACCCGGTGTTAAGAGTCTTTAATTTATAACAATAGTTCATTAGCCAAAAATTTTATCGAATTTTGTATAAAATTAGTGTAGATTTTTGGATTGTTAGATCCGATTAACTCTCAAGAATGATTTATTGATTATGAATGAATCACACCATTTGGTCTGATAATTTTGATAAGTACAATTTTGTTAATTAATTTGAGTTTTAGTTATTAGACTCAAGAATAAGTGTTTGAAATATGTAAGGTATAGGCTCGGAACTATTCTTAGTCCGAATTATCTCGTAACCAAACACACCCTTTTTCTGTTTAATTTCACTGGTATTTGAATAATATTGATCTTTCTCTACAAGATAATGACCTTTAACTAATATCTTTCCAGTCACCTTTCATCTTTATGTCATGTCTTGGTCAATTTCTAGGTAACAGATCTCTTTTTTCTTTTTTTTTTTTAAAAATAAAAATTTAGTGAAATGTTTTTGTCCTAATACTAGAAAAACACAGTACCAAGTCCATAGATATCATTATTTTGATGAGGATATACTTCTCTTTTATTGTTTTTAAAGCTTTGGTCCTTTAATTTTGCAAGTGAATTGTCAAAAACGGTATTCTTACTCGGCCCCAAGATCAGCTCGAGATAATTTTTGTTCAACTCAAGATATTTTGAGTCCTAAAATTATAAATTTAAATAAATTTTTATTTTTTATTATTAGTGTAACTATTTTTATTCAAAATTTATTCTTTTCATTTGGTGAAATAAAAATTTAATATCCAAGTCTTTGCATTTGAGTCCTATCATTGTCAAAGGAAAATATGTCTAATCCACTAAATTTTTTTTGTGAGATAATCGGTATTAGATAGGATTTAATTTTGAAATTTTTTTTCTACAAAGCAAGATATGGTAAACTATCAATAATATTATACAAGCATGCATGCATGCATTTATGAATAAACCTTCTCTTTTTATAGAATTGAATACCTCAATTGAATTTTGTTTTCTTGGTGAATTTTTGAAAACAAATCTAAACTGTCAATATTTTAAAAAATAAACTATCACGCTTAAAAAATCATTCAACATCAAGACACATTACAAGAAAAATGGGCTTTTGCACAAAAAAGTCTTGATGTCGAAGTAAAAAATTAGTTTAGTCCAATTGTAGAAGCAAAAACTTATTGGCTTCAGTAAATAGCAAGGGCAAAAACGCTGAGGCAAAAAATAGGTATTTGCTTTGGCAAATACTCTTTGTAGACACCCAAAAAAAAATATATATTTGTCTTGGCATTTTGCCGATGCAAATACTCTTTTTTTTTTTTCAAACAAAATAAATTTTACATACAATAATATTTTCTCTGGACAAACATACGCATCTAAAATAAAAATATAGCAATATTCATAAATAAATAAATAAATCTTTACATGTACATGATAGCCGAGGTTTTCATAAGTAAAAAAAAGTCTAATTTTTTTTTGATCAAAAAAATTTCTTCCAATGCACCATCGACTCTTTGTTGATAACTTGCTATAACATCACAAAATAACATTCAAATTTATTTAATCCAACCTCAAAAAAATCAAATAAAATCCCAAGTGACAAAGAAAACATGACGTCACATGAATATAGAACAATGGCAGCCCCAATCAGGCGGTTAAGCGAAGTTTCATAAATCGATTCATTTTGTGTCTCAAAAAAGAGCAATGCTATATGGACTTAAAAAATAGACTTAAAAATTTGACTTGATAATCTCAACCATTGATTTCACTGTAGGTCCCAGCATTTATTGGGACCTATTACATATTCAATGGTTGGGATTATCAAGTCAAATTTTTAAGTCTACTTTTTAAGTTCATGTAGCATTACTCCTCAAAAAATATCATTGCCCAAAACAAAATTTAATGCAGGGTACATTCAAATATTTAAGCCATAGGTCAAGGTGGTTGCCTATGGTGATGACCACCCTTCTTGGTGGCTGCGGTAGAAATCTTTGGCCATGGAAAAGAGAAAATATGGGGTGCACAGAGAGGAGCGGGAGAGAAATGGGAAGAAGTGAAGGGAATGAGTAGTTATAGAAAATGTGTATATAATTAGATTATACTATACTGCTTTAAATTTAAATCATGAAAAAATAGAACAAAAAGTAAGTAAAATCAGTGCACTTACATTGACGCAGAATAACACGAATAATACAATAAAAAAAAACCAGAAATCTATAAAACCAATAATGCAAGTCCTGTGTAATTATAGTTTTCTTAAAACATATTTGCCAACAAATACAACTTGTGTTTATACTTGAACTAAACTAAAAAAAAATGCAGCAATATGCACAGAGAGAGAGAGAAAATATTCTGAAACTGGAATCTAGAATGAGATGGATTGAAATGACAATGAGACAATCTATTTATAGATCCTTGGTGGCTGTTCAGATTACATGAAGAGGCATGAGTTGCTAATGTTCAGATTGAAGAGATACATTCTTTAATCTGAACAGAAAAATACACCTCTTTAATCTAAACACAGCCTCTGGAATGAACTAGACCTACTTTGGCGCCAAATTCAAAAAATAATGAATATAAATTTAAAATCCAATTGAATTTAAATTTTGGTTGGGATTAATTCTGATTTGCGTTCGGATCCGATTTATTTGACCCATGACCTGCACTAAATAAATTTTGTCCAAAAATATTATATCTTTTTAACCCAAGCCCAAGCCCCGGCCCGGCCGGGTCATGGTGTATCAAGCAGGCAGTGCATGTGTGTGTGATAACCAAGGTAGTGTAGGAGCTCGCTCCGCTCACAAAAGTGTGGTATTACTTGAGACCTGACCCATGAAGTCCACTAGGAATCTATTAACTCACAAAAGTGTTGGTCTTCTTTTAATGTGGGACAAGCCTTATTTTGCTTCACCAATCTTAGTTTATTTCATCGCTTCAAACATGTCACTTTGAGATATAATTTCTCATTCAAATCTTAATGATTTTTTAAAAAATAAATATATCATGTTAATCCCCTCACAAAGGAGAACACTTTTAAATTTGGTCCCACCAATTTCAAGGTATGAGTCCCATTTTTATTCAAGCTTCAAATTGCTCAAATAATTTGTTTAAAACCATTTTTTCCAACAAGAGTTGGGATTTTTTTAAGTATCAGTCAATATTTGCTTCGGAACTTTGCCGAAGCAAAACATCAAAGCTTTTCTTGTACTGACAAATTAACATGAAACTAAGTTGTTTTAAATTAAAGTTTTTGCTTCAATTCATTCCGAAGTAAATACTTGTATTTTTTTCTTCAGTAGATTTTGTAAAGCAAAAATTAAAAAAAAATTTGAATATTTGTTTCAATTTTTTTGTTGCTCCCTAATGCCGATGCAAATATCCTTTTAAAAAAACTGTAATGACCTTTTTAATGTAAACTGCATTTACTCCCCGGAAAGAGGGATTTTTTTTTTCCCAAATCTTACAGATGGACTATATGATGAGCATGCATAATATGTTGGGCATTCTTTATTGATGGGACTTAAAGCCGTAGTTTTGATGTCTTTATGGTAAAAACCAAACTCTATATCAAAGAGTGGAAAAAATATTTTTGTGATTCGAGCTTGTCTTAACTAATCCGCCTCTCCCTAGTACAACATCGGATAAATGAAAATTCAATGCTCTTTTAAGTTCTGAATAATTTTGGCTACTTCTGTTTCAAAATGTATATACATGTTTATTCATCAAACTTTTATTAATATTGATGATGCATAAAAGTGAATTTATGCACAATCAAATCAGTCGAGTATGATGTAAAGCAATTAATAAAGCAATTAATAATAAGAGACAAAGATTGAGTGGTTGGGTCTGGTTGACCTAATTACTGAAAACGACAACGGTGGCCAAAGAATTATATTAATGAGAGAGAACAATATAGTAGGGGAAAGAGAGAGAGAGAGCGAGAGCAATAGTATGTTCAAGGTGAGGTGTGTGACATCTGCCCCTATGTGTAGGGGGTTTACAATTTATAGGCATAGAGCCTTAGCTGTGGTCGTGACGGGAAGGTCAAGCTACTAATTTATCAGGGAAGATAGCTACTATTGGGAATATGCACTATCTTAGAGTTATGACCATCCCAATGATTGCTTTCCCACGTGCGTTGACTCTTCTTGGACTCTTGAACTTTGAACTGGATTGAAGTTATAAGCTAAGTCTGATCTGTCTTTTGATGGTTTGGGCTCAACTCATGAATTGAGTCTAGGCCTGGTCTAAATATGAGCTCGTCAAATATGAATTGAGGTTCAGTAGAGGAAAGGGAACAATATTTTTTCCTTATAGAAAACAATGATAAATCCATTTGGAAAAGTGTTTCAAGCTAAGATAATAGCCTAGTCAATATAACACATTATAGGTCAAGTTATAACTTTTAATCGTTTGAATCCCACAAATACAATTGTAAAATATCAAGTTACGTATTTTAAAGTTTAAGTTATAATTGACGAATACTTCTTACTTGTCATTTGTAGGGTGTAACTTGACCCTCAATAAAAAATAATACTTTTTAGCATAGTCCCGAGCAGTGGCAAATCCACATTGGGGATAGTTGTGGCAACTGACCCCACTAGAATTTCAAAAAAAAAATGGGGAGTAAGTATAATTTCACAAAAATTAAAATTTATTAGACACTTACCTCCACTGAAATTTAAAAAAAAAATTTATGGGGCTTGTAGTTCTCTCTGTATTTTATTGTTTTATGTATTGAATTGGAATTAAGGCTTGTAGTCATGTATTTATTTTTCTATGTTGAAATGAAATTGGGTCTTGTAGTCATCTTCTATGATTTATTTTTTTATATATTTAATTGATATTGGAGTTTGCAGTCCTCTCTTGTGTTTTATTTTTATGTTAAATTGGAATTGAAACTGGTAGTCCTCTATTTTCTTCTATTCTTAAATGTTGACTTGGAATTGGAGCTTGTAGTCTTCCATTACATGTTAGATTAAATTGTTTTGATTTGGTGGTTTGAATAGTTTTATTGTGATAGGTTAAGTAATTTCTATGCTGCTTAAGTTTAGTTTAATAGAATAGTGATAGTTTAAGTTAGTTTCTATTGTTTGTTAAAATTCAGTGATGAATACTAAGTTTGTGACTTAACAAATTAATTTTTGAAAATTTGATTGCACAATCGATTGGGAGATCAATAGATGAATGATTGTTTTTTTGTTGACTTCTTTTGTATATCGCTCATGTGCGCCTTCAATTAGCGTTATATCAATGAAACTATACTTTTGTGAACATTTAGAATTTTAACTATTGCCCTTGTTGGGGAAGATGTCTGACTTTGCCTTTGGTCCCGAAAATAAATTTTTGTGTCCTAATCAGTTTTCAAGCATATAAAGTTCATCTCACAAAAAAAGGCATATAAACTCCGCCTCAACTCACATTCTCGATCAAAAAGTAGGCCTTCATTCCAAAACAAACGATGGTATCCTATGTTGAAATTATATGTACCTTTAGAAGTAGGCAAAACTCGTATGATAAATGAATTCGAGCTTAAGAAGTAAATGAGCTTTGTAACCCGACAAGACTAGGGAATCAACATTGTAGAGTTCAATTTAGTTGGATAAAATATTCATATTACTTGATTCTAATGAGTCCAACTACAATACCATAATTTTTTTTTCGGTTTCGTAGCTTTTTCCCTAACTTAGTCATTGTAGAGTGATTAAAAGAGTATTTGAAACTGTTTGGACAAAAATATTAAATTCCATAAATACTTAGTGTATCGACACATGACATCTTAGGTACATTGAGAAAGTGCCACATGGTAGAATTTAAAGAACGGCAGGAGATGATCAGCCACAATCATATTTGAAAAGAAAGAAAGAAATAACTAGAAGTTACTTGTGAGATCCCAAATTTTTAGAAGTAGTTTAAACATAATTATGTGGACGAAATTCTTTTATGGGGGGAAGAATGTAAAACCCGTGTAAATTTGAACTCTTTTTCAAAAAAGGCAAAACGATAATTCGTCACTACAATGCGGATTTAAAATAAGTATTTCTCTAGAGCTCAGATGATACAACGGACTTTACCGTTGAATTCGTCTCGCAAAACCGAGTCACCCAGATAATTTTAGTCGAATTCCGAGATAGTCGGATTTTACACGTATTTCAAGACGACTGGGTGGCGATTGACCTCACAAAAGTCCCCACAAATAAATTTTATAAATTTTTCTTATAATTTAATTAAAGTTCAAATAAAATTAATTTGAACTTAAACCGAGATGAATTTAATCGTTTCGAGACGAAAATGAATCCTTCAGAAAGATCTAGAAGGTTGTAGAAGATTTTAGAATATTCTTAGGACATTCCACATTTTAGAATATATCTAGGAGTTCTGAAGGCCTATAAATAGAGGACTTGGTTATGGAATTAGGAGGAAAATACATTGGTGACCTCCGAGAGAGAAGACAAGAGAAGTTGGGGCAAAGAGGAAGAAAGTTGAGTTATCAAATTCAAACGACGATGTTGAGGTACGGGATGGTATATAATATGCTCTTCTTAAATCTATTTGCAAAGAGTATTTCTTTATTTATCCTATGATTTGTATTCCAAAATGTGCTATCGTTATTTTAAAATTTCGATTGAATATCATTGAATATTTTTGTATCATTGATCGTGTTATACGGATATTGAGACGGGATCGTGACAGTCAATAGCCAATGCATCACCAAACGGGATATGTAAATTTTGTATGACGTGTGATATGTAAATTTGATATTGTTATCTGTTGATTGAGATACTTTGTGATACTCGATTATTGCAATTGAGCATATTTTTTCCTCGTCATATTGTATACTTCCCCGATTTATTTAATATTTTCAGGCTGATTTAAGAGAAAATATCGGAACGAGATAATCAGAATATTAAAGACAAGGAGATGTCGATATAATTGATGTTTTAATTATATTGAGAGATTTATGTATATTGACGGATTCATTTGTATTGAGAGATGGTTTTGATAAATATATTTTTATTGGGATAATTAACGCCCTGTTATTTTATTTGAGTGTTTTTATATCAATTAACGTCTCCAAAAAGAAGAGAAAAATCGAAGCGTTACATTACTAGTCAATAACTGTCGACAGGAACAAAACTGTTGAAAGCAATGACTATAAAAGTGCATGTAATGGAGAAGATAAATGATACACTCAAACCCCCCAAAAGACCCACGATCTGGGCATTATTTGAAGTAGTTTTAGATTAGATTGAGGAGGTAGTTAGTATTGTAATTAAAATTGTTTATTTAGTCTTTCTGTAACAAAAGTTCTTTTGATTGAATTAATAAAAAAATCCCCTTTTATTAGTTCTTTGTAGTATGTGATTTGTTCATTATTTTTATTAAACGTATATTTAACTTCCATGTATGGAATTATTTACCTTCCATGTATAGAAGTCTGACGAACTAGTTCACGTGTCCTTTAGTCTAGGAATTTTAGCTTTACATAGATCTTTGATTTAGGCTTTGATATGTGGATTTTGCACATGACATCAGAGCTATAGTCGGTTATGTTATATCCCACCATGTCTGACACATCAACCACCCTCCTCTGGAGGTCTCTTCTTCCATCAATCTAACATCCCTACCTTTCATGGATGTTATACCTCTCAATACTCTCTCCATTCAACAGATCATCCAGGTGTAATTTTAGTCTTGAATCCTCTCAACGACAACATTTATTCCACTTGGAAGAGGGCCATGAAGATGGCTTTGAATGCCAAAAATAAGTTGGGTTTCGTCAACGACACCCTCATCAAATCGACTTCTTCTTTGTTAGAAACTCAGTTGTGCGAGCGTTGCAAGGACATGATTTTGTCTTGGATCTTTAACTACATTGATAAAACTATTGTTAACAGATTAGTCTATCATGACAACCCTCGTGATGTATGGCTCGATCTTGAGGATCGTTTCTCACAAAGCAACAATCCTAGAATTTTCATATTACCATCTTTTCATATTACACCATTTTCAAAACTTATTGTGATGAACTCAACACCCTTGCCTCTAATCCACGATGTATTTGTGGTGCACTAAAGGAATTGGTTTGTAAGCAAGATATTGAACGTGTTTTTTTAGTTTTTGATGGGATTACATGAATCATATGCTTTGATTCATAGCCAAATTTTGGCTATGGATCACTTATCTCCTATTGCCAAAGTTTATGCTATTTTGCACCAACAGGAGAAACAACGTCTCCTCCACATCTCTGGTACTCAACTAGATTATGTTGTGACGACTATCCATCAAAACTCTTCCAATAGCTCTTTTAGTACTTCCAATGGCAAAGGGATGTGGTCATCCAAAGTGTGAATATTGTGGACAAGATTGTCATTGGAAGGACAATTGTTATAAGTTGCATTGTTATCCTCGCAACAAGTCCAAGACTTGCAACCCTCAAGGATTATATGATGGGAAAATTGGTTCCTCCCAAGTTGCAAATAATGTCATTGGCTCTTCAAATTTACCCTCCGAAAAGGGCATTCCAGGCCTCACAAGAAAGCAATACCATCAACCCTTGGATCTTTTATCGCCCTTGAACCCCACCTTTGCAAACTTTGCCAGTAACCTTATCTCTTGTCATTCTACTTATTTTTTCCATTAATTCTGAATGGGTTGTTGATTCTCGTGCATTTGACCACATGACTTCATATTTGCCCACTCTTAAAAATGTTCACAGTATAGATAGGCCATGCACCATTAAGCTTCCAAATGGTGAAGTTGTTTCCATAACTCATGTTGGCACAACATATTTTTCTCATATTATCTCTCTCTTTATCTTTCTCTTTCTAATGTTCTCTATGTGCCTTCATTTAAATTCAATTTATTGTCCATTAGTAAACTTACAGTTGCTCTCAATTGTGTTGCTATTTTTTTCTCCACCTTTTGTGTTTTTCAGGACTTATCAACGATGAGGCTAATTGGAACAGGTGAAGTACGAGATAGACTTTACAACTTTAAGCCTTTCTGCTTGTCCGCTATTCACAGTCAATGTGCTCCTAACTCTACTCTTTGGCATCAATTCCTTGGTCATCCCTCTCTTCATGTATTCCAAAAATTTTAAATATTTTTAGATTTCGTTTGCCTTGTGATATTTGTGTTGCTTTTAATTTTAAGAATCATGTAATTAGATTGCATCAAGGGGTAAGGTACATACATCCCTCCTAGCTAGGTATAATTAATTTTTAATTAATAAATCTCTCTCGCACCGTCGAGGTTCCACCAAAAAAAATATATATTTGTGCTAGAGCAAAGCACACCCGTTTACCTTTTTCTTTGACACTAATAAGGGCACATTTTGTTTTAATCGAATTTACTCTGACATATGGGGTGGTTACACTACACCATCAACTTCAAGTGCATATAATTTTTTGACCATCATAGATGACTACTCCTATGCTACATGGGTCTACCTTATGTGCATGGAATCTGATTGTTTTACATGCCTTACAAATTTTTGTGCCCTCTTTAACAATCAATTCAACTGCACCTTTAAGAATATATGAAATGATAATGGCCTAGAATTTCACTTTGATAAAATTCAAAATTATTTTCATGACGATGGCATTTTCATGAGCAAACATGTGTGGACACGCCTCAATAAAATGGTGTTGTTGAGCACAAGCATCGTCACCTTCTTAATGTGGCTTGATGTTTGTGTTTTTAGCCAACCTTCCCATCTCTTTTTGTGGTGAATACATTCTTACCTACACTATCTCATTAATCGCACACTTTCTACAAGTCTCAATTACGAGTCACCTTATGAGCTTCTTTTTAAAAAACCACCATCATTTACAAATTCGCAAGTATTTGGATGTTTGTGTTATGCACAAAATTCCAAATTGCATCGTGATAAGTTTTCTCCATGTGCTCTTAGATATGTTTTCTTGGGCTACCCTCTCCATCATAAAGCTTATTGTGTATATGACCTTAAAAATAAAAATAAAAATCTCATCTGATGTTATGTGACTGTCTTTCCCTATCACCGTTTATCTTTATCTCCTACATGTTCCATACTAATTCCTCTCCCTATTCTTGATATCCCTTCTCCTTTTACTTTCCCCCCACACACAGCTACCACCTCACCTATTTTTCTCCCATTCACAAATACCAATGTCCAAACCTCTTCTATAGAGATAGACCTATCTATTTCTCACTCATTATCCTCTTCTCCCTTGGCACCACCACAATCTACCACATCGCCACCCCTAACATATTCTTAGGGCCAAAGTAAGCTGTCCAACGACTAGCTTAACTTAATGATTACATCTGCCTCCGTTTCCATAGTCCTCCACGACTGCAATTGCTTCAAGATACTCCTCCTTTTTATGGTTCATAGTCTCTCCTCCTTTTTATCTTATCATCATTTCTCTAACTATCATTTGGCTTTTTCTTTCTCATTTGTCACAACACCCCGAACCTTCTTCATATTCTCAAGATATGCATTACCCTCATTGGCATGATGCCATGGCTACTAAAATTCAAGCATTGGAAGCTAATCAAACTTGGATTCTCCAACCCTTCCCACATACTAAAAAAAATCAATTAGTTGTAAGTGGGTGTTCAAAACGAAAATTCGGGCTAATGGATCCATAGAACGACACAAGGTTCACTTGATGGCCAAAGGCTACACTCAAATAGAAGGTCTTGATTATCATGACACGTTGCTCTTGTTGCTAAACTGGTGACTATTAGGTGTGTTCTTGCCTTTACTACATGCAAGCTCACTTGGCTCAAAAATCTTTTACATGATCTCAGTGTGCCACATCCTTAACCTATGATGCTCTACTGTGACAATTAAGTGACTCTTCATATTGCTCAGAATCCTGTGTTCTACGAACGCACCAAGCACATTGAGATTAACTATCTCATCGTTCGTGAAAAAATTACGAACTGGCCTTATTTTCACTATGCATGTCCCCACTCATAGTCAACTTGACAGATATATTTACTAAAGCTTTAGGTCGAGAACTATTCCAAGATTTATTGTGCAAGTTGGACATTATGGACCTCCATGCTCCAACTTGAGGGGGAGCATTAAATATATATTTACCTAGCATGTATAGAATTATTTACCTTCCATGTATATAAATCTGGCCATCTAATTCACGTGTCCTTTAGTCTAGGAGTTTTAGCCTTCCATAGATCTTTGATTTAGGATTTAACATGGGGATTTTGCCTCCTTCTTTTTCTTTATATACTAATGTATCTTGTCAATACCATAAACAAAAAATTTCAAATAGCTTTGTCTATTTCTCCCATATTCTTGACAATTTTTTCATCCAATGAATCCTCAAACTAAACCCTTCACAAACAATTGCCTAAAAATTGTCTATCGATTGGGATATCTCTGTTGATTCCATCAGATTTTGGAATAACTATCTTTTGACTTGCCCAGTGGAAAGCATTAGTAAACTGGATAAAAAAATAGTTCAAACAAGGAAGCAAAATGAGATCATTTTTTATACTAATAAAAATATGAAAATGACGCCAAACAATGGAAATCAAGAAGCAAGTTCAAGTACTAACCTTGTGGAATATGTAAATCCAAAAAATGGAAAATTTTGTGGCTAGGATAGTGTGCAAATGTAGGAATTTGTGCAAAACATAAAATAGACAGGTACTGCATAATCCTAATTCTAAAATATTAGGTAAGACTTAGTTAATGTCATGTATGAATTAATGATTGTTTAAACACTAATGTCAGGACTAATTAATCAAAAAAAATAACCACCATCGTTAGAAATCAAAAGGTTGAAGAAGGAAACACCAATGCTATGATGTTTCCTGTGGTAAACCAGAGGCCATCGCCAACGGTAACCAACAAAAGATCAGACACACCACACAAAAATTACTTTAATATGATGTTCAATGAGGAACCTATTGAAATATTTCCTAATTTCTTCCCAGGAATGAATCCTAGGGAAAATTTGGTCAAGTTTGGTCCCTGAATTCCCTTGAAGGGGACGAGAGAGGCATCCAATGCCTGTATTGGAACCAATAGAGAAATTTAACATAAAAACAGAGGGCAACACTTTGACCAATTTGAAAACTTAGAAGACCACCTCAACATGACTTTTAATAGAAATCAACTAATGGAGATGATTAAGGATCTGTGTGATCCTGGTCTTAGAAAAGTTAAAAGACCTGTATTTTGGAAACCATATCTACCATGGGTTGCTTTTGAGGAATTTTTAAGGGGACATAACATTTTTGAATTTCACCTTAACTTTGGTGAAGAAAATCAATCAACCATAAAACACATAGGCAGATTCATTTCTAGCATGGGGAAGTTGGAGTAATGAGAATTTGAAAATGAAATTATTCCCATAATCTCTGGCTAAAACAACCTTCGTTGGGTTCATTAATTTGCCTACCAATTCTATTCAAACTTGGCAAGAAATTGAGGCATAGTTCCATGCTCAATTCTTTAGGAATAAACTAGAGGTTTTAATGGTTGATTTGTCGAGATTAAGGTAGAAAACAAATGAATCTATAGAACAATATATTGATAGATTAAAAAATGCAAAAAAAATGTCATGTTTACTTGTCTAAGATCAAATTGGTTATGTTAGCCTTGAATGGTTTGAACTTTGAATTAAGAAAAAAATTCGAAAGAATGGAGTTCACAAACCTTTTTGAACTCTCAGCTAGGGCTACCAAATATGAGATGTTACTTAGGGAAGAGCAACAAAGGAAAAATAATTCATTTGTGAATTATTTTCAAGACTTCAATGGAGAAGTTAAAATTGATGTAGCATAGATCATAGGGAAGTCACCAATTATATGTGATGCCTTGAACAATATTAACGATCCTATGAACATGTCATTTAGTCATCATTTCAAGAAAGATGCACCCTCAATCTATTGACGATATTTCTTTGATCTATTGATGGTTGATGCTCTATTTGATGAGTTAATCAATCAAAAATTTATTATCCTGTTTAAGGACATAACATCCCACCAAAAAAAATATATAAAGGGAAAATGATATTGTAAATCACATGACTCATTTAGGCATTCAACTAAGAACATCATTAATTTTAGAAATCATGCGTAGGGTTTAATCCAAAAAGGAATGCTTAAGTATGCTTCGAAAGAAGAAGAAACCATGGGTGTGGACAAAGATCCTTTTCATAAAGAATTTAATATTAATATGATGTCTTCTAATTTGTAAGAAGACAAGAGGAATGTCAGTTTGGTTGTTGGCAATGAGATAATATTTCCAAGATGAGGATACCAGCTTATAGTGGGCTTGGTTCCAAGGAAGAAGAGTCATTGGTTATATGTTTTAAGTGTGCCAAATAAGTGGTCAAGCTAGATGCCATACCACTGAATGATGTGGTGAGAGTATTCATATGTAAGGATCTCCAATTTAGCAATAGAGGATAAGGAGATGTCCAGATTATAATGGCATCAAAAAAAATGTTTGATGGTGCAATCTTAGGTATATTTAAATTACAGGAATGGAAAAGATAGAAAAGAAAAGTAGGTTTGAAATCATAAAAAAAGCTAAATTTAGAAAAGTAAATCCTCCTGAAGTTCATAATAAAAAATGACACCATCTTTAGCTTCTAAAATTCCCCTCTAGAGCATGGTACCAAGCACTTAGTAGGACTCAGAAAATGAGAGAATAAGGGAAGTTTGCCACTTGGATGAATAGGCAAGATTCTATTCCTTTTGAGGCCTATTCAAAGCCAAGTTCATCGACAGGGAAGAAAAATCCCACATGGACTAGAGAACAGCAAAAGATCAAAGAAGTCTAGACAAAACAAGATATCCTTGATCAAAAGATTGTTGAGTTCAAACAAATTCTGGATCTCTCTGAAGGAGAACCATAAAAGATACCACAAAAACCATTAGGAAAAGGAAAAGGAAAAGTGGAAGAAGATAAAGAAATACTTTTAGATGAGGAACTTACGGATTTTGAAGGCATAGAGCCTCTCCTTAGAGATGATGTAGCATGTAACATAATTATGGCTCTACCTGAAGCATTTAAGGCTAAGTCAGGACATCCAAATAATTTGCTAGGAGATGTGGAAGACAACACTGAATCAGTGGTAGTCTTCACAGAAACTGTGAATGAACCTAGACCTGATGGAAGATCTATAAGTAGCATGGGGGATAGATACAGTGGTGTTGCATTCCCCTATGAAAGAAATGGTCAAGTGTCTTGATATTAATCGTACACCCAAGTATAAGTGATCAAACTGTAATATTAATCAGTGAATTTTGAGGTCAAATCCGCATGGAGTTATCTGTTGGAACTCAAAGCAGAATGGGTGAAATTGTTATGCGCATAGTGTGTATTACAACAACTTTTGATATGAGCTTAAAACTGATAAATAAAAAGTTAAATTGAACTTTGATTACAACAATTGAAAAAGGTTACTCTTTACTATAGCTAATCGATCGGCATGTCTATGATTCAATGAAGACGAAATTCCAGTTTATGCGTTGAATCAAAAGCATTGGCTATGACAAGACTTAACCCGTCTATATCCAATCTCCCAACTGTTACATAAATCCCAACTATGTGTATTATTGTATCATGCAAGATCATGAATTACATAATAACGTATAGATAAAATGGTATATAGTAATAAGTTTAGCTCGGTATTCGTAACCATGAATATATAGTAATATGATACCAAACAGAAATGAAAATCATGCATCACTTAAGGGAGGTATAAACATTAAGATATAGATAAAACATGGAAATTTCCATTACTCAAACAATATTATACATGTCTTCACCATTTACTAAAGAGTATAAATGGACTACTCACTCTCCAATGCTATAGACAAGCAATAAAGGTAAGTTCATCTCATTACAATACAAAGCAAATATAAAATAAAACACAAAGAATCCTTTCCCAAGGAATAGTTGAAACACCCTCACTCTTATTATCAACTAGGGAAAAAAAGTGAGAGAGGTTCAACCCTCCAAGTAAAAATAAAATAAAATAAATGTAGAATAAGAGAATTTTGGCTAGGGTTGTTTATGATAGGGTATTTTCTCTAGGATTTTGGATCTCCAAAAGGTAGAAGATCATACTTCAAAATGACTTGACCATGTATATTTATAGCCTCCAATGAAGGCTGAAGGCGGCAGACACCCATGACAACCAATATGAGAGAAATGTTGCACCAATTGACCAATGGGAGAAAATTAGAAGATAAGGTGGTTAAGGCCACCGTCCAGATGGTGCTCATCCTCTGAATTTTGCTTCTTTGGCTTCCTTTGTTGATTTCTAGTGACTTTCCACCATTGGGATGGTGCTTGGACTATCCGGATTGTCCATAGTTACTGATTTTTCCTTTTGCCTCCCTCATTTGTTCTTCTTTCGTGCTTTAACCCTCAAAATTTTTGTAATTATATATAAAACCTTACAAAACATATAATTCAAACATTAATCATAATACAATCTCAAATTAATGACTTTAAATTAATTAACACACATAATTAACCCTAAACCCTAATTTATTTTCACACTTTTTAGGGTTAATCATCAACCATTTGAGACCATTGTCAGTAAATTTTTGGTTGACAATTGGGTAGTGCTCAACATCCTACCTTAAAGGATGTTAAAAGTATTGAACAAAAGAGATGAAAACCTACTTCACACTAATATTACAATCAGTAATTTTGTTGGAGAGTCATCCTCTGCAAGAGAAATATTGTTTGTACATATCCAAGTAGGCAATAGGAAGGCCACATTAACATTCTTTGTGGTAGATTTATCATCAAAGTTCAATTCTATTATAGGAAGAAATTAGATACACACCAATAGTTGTGTGCCATTATCCCAAAATTAAGCACTAATTTTCCTAACATACAAAGATGATGAAGGAAAAAATGGAATAGAAGTGCATTGAGTTGATACCAATATATTCTCTGCAGATGCACACAATGTAGAAGTCCAGTTTTGTTATAAGGACTTAACTTTAATTGGGCAAAGCAACTTTAAAATCCAATTCAACAATTATATTGAACAAATTTTACAACAGATCTGTCATGACCTGGCTAGGCCTAACTTCCTATAGCCAAGGATGAATAGGACCTGCAAAAGGGTTTGGAATGAAAAGACGTTTTGCATTAAAGTTATACTAACAAGGTTGTTGCATATATCTTGGAAGAAAAAGTGAAGGCCTTAGGAGATGCATCTGTCATTTGGGCTGAATGTGTCTTAGAAAATGGTCCATAAAATATAAACCAGAACATAGGGGTAGAGAATCTTCAATCTGCACCTGTGAAGTTAGATGATGTAAAGGCAGATGTCCAAGACACTCGAGAGGAAGTCAATCTAGAGGATGAGACTAACAAAAGGTCTATCTAAATCAATGCAACTCTTGGTAGAATTTGGTTGAATTAGCAAGGGAATTCAAAGACTGTTTTGCATGGAGCTATGTAGAAATGCCTAGTTTAGATAGATTAGTGGTGGAGCATAGTCTTCCAATTAAGAGGGGTTTCCATCCTCACAAGCAGCCACCTAGAAGGATGACTATTGAAGTTACACTTCTAGTAAAGAAAAAAATTGAAAGGTTGTTGAAAACAGGCTTCATAAGAATTGTCTAGCATATTGAATGGATCTTCAATATTGTTCATGTGATAAAAAAAAGATTGAAAAAAATTAGGGGATGTATAGATTTTAGGAATTTAAACATTGTAAATCCTAAAGATGAATATTCAATACCTATAGCAAATATTTTGATTGATTATAATGCTAAGCATGCTATTTTAACCTTCAAGGATGAACATGCTGGTTATAACCATATATTTATAGCAGAAAAGGATGTCTATAAGACTACATTTAGATACCTAGGTACAATGGGTACCTATGAATGTGCGGTGATGCTCTTTGGCCTTAAAAATGCAAGGGTCTCCTACCAAAGGGGCAATGAATTGGATTTTTCATGACATGATTGGAAAATCGATGGAGGTGTGCATCAATGATGCAGTTATCAAGTCTGATAACCAAGAATTACATTTGAAAAACCTTAGGAAAGCTTTCTAGAGAATGAGAATGCACAAATTAAAAATGAATCATTTGAAATGTTCATTTGGAATTTATGCTGGTAATTTCTTGGGATTTTTGGTCCATCAAAGAAGAATTGATGTGGATAAAAATAAAGTTAAGGCCATTATAGAGGCCTAGGCCCCATCAAATAAGAAAGAATTGCAAATATTCTTAAGCCAAGTGAATTTCTTAAAAAGGTTCATATCTAACATTATAGGAAAAATAGTGGTTTGTTTAACCTTTGCTGAAACTAAAGTCAGTGGTGTATTTCAAATGAGAGGTTGTACACCAGAAGACTTTTGAAGAGATCAAGGAATACTTGCCAAAGCCTCTAGTGTTGATGCCGCTGAAAGAAGGCAAGCCATTAAACCCGTATATTTTTGCAGGAGAGAAGTCCATATTGATAGTCAGCTTGCACAAGATAATGACCAAGGTCATGAATAAGCAATCTATTACTTGAGTAGAAACTTGAGTAATGTAGAATATAGAAAAGATTTGTTTGAATTTGTCCTTTTCAGTAATAAAATTGACGCATTACTTACTTTCATTTGTTGTGTGCATGATTGCTCAAACTGATGTAGTCAAATATATGCTCACAAGGCCTCTATTAAGAGGAAGAATGGAGAAATGAAGCATTGTTTTAACAGAATATTATTTTCAGTATGTACCACATAAGACAGTTGAAGGCCAAGCCTTGGCTGATTACTTGGCAGACCATCCAAGTGTTCTTGTTGAACAAGACACATTTGAAGTGGGATGCATATAAATAACACCTTGAAAACTAATGTTTAATGGTTCAAAAAATGAAGAGGGTATAGGAGTTGGGATTGTTTTGGTGTCACCAGAGGGAAAAACATTTCAGTTTGCTTATCAATTAGATGGAATTTGGTTTTATCAAATAATCTAACTGAGTATGAGACTTTAATTATAGGCTTAGAAATAGTCATAAACATGAAAATTAAAAAACTATTAGTGATTTGTGATTCATAGTTGGTAATTCGACAAGTGCAAGGTTGGTACAAATATAACCATCATGCTCTAGAGAAATATATCAACATTGTACAATCACTAATTTAAGGTTTTAAAGATGCTCAGTTTGAACATGTCATGAGACTCCACAAATGGAGAAGCCAACGAAATGGCTTAAGCTGCATCTGGGCTTAAGATTCTAGAAGGCATGAATGAAATAATTATTAAGATTCAAATGAGATATTTACTAACAGTGTTAGCATGACCAGTGGATATCCTAGCCATAGAAATAGAAGAATCTAATTGCAATTTTCCTATCATAAAGTATCTACAAAACCCAACTCAATGAGCAAAGAGGCTTGTTAGGAATCTAGTAAATTATGTTTTAATGGAAGAGCAATTAATCAAAAAAAACTCCAGATGATTTAATGTTGTTATGTTTCAGCAAGTTGGATGCCATAAAAACTATGACAGAAGTCCATGAAGAAATTTATGGATCTCACCAGTTAGGTGAAAAGATGAGATGGTTAATCCATACGTATGGTCATTACTGGTCAACCATGAAAAAAGATTGTATTACTTATGCAAAGAGATATCAAACTTATAAAAACATGGATCTATTCAAAGGGTTCATGCTATCGAGTTACATTCGATTGTGAACCATAGCCATTTAGAGGTTGAGCAATGGATTTGATTGGTCAGGTTCATCATTTCTCATCTAAAGAACATTCCTACATCATAGTGACTGTTGATTATTTCACAAAATGGGCAGAAACATTACCTATGAAGGTTATAGATCGACAACAAGTGATTGGTTTTATTAAGAAAAACATTATTTGTAGGTTTGATTTGCCTCATACTATTACTGTCAATCAAGGTACTAAGTTTACAAGGGGAAAAGTGACAGAAATTGAATCTGAATGTAGGATTCAAATGCTAAATTCATCACACTATTATGAATAGGCCAAAGGGCAAGAAGAATCAACTAACAAAACATTAAAGTTGATTTTAGAAAAGGCTATAGAAGATAACTCAAGATAGTGACATGAATTATTGCCAAAAGTCTTGTGGGCATACATGACTTCTAAGAAAATGATCCTTGAGTTAAAAGACTTGGGAGGAATTCGAATAGCATCCTTGAACCATATTCAAATCCAGAAGAAGATAGAAAAAACCTACAATAGAAATGTCAGATTCAAAAACTTTGCTGAATTGGATTTAGTTTGGAAAGTCATTTTACCTTTGGGAAGTAAAGGCAAAGAATATGACAAATGGTCCCCTAATTGGGAAGAATCCTTTAAAATAGGGAAAATATTGCAAGGTGAGACTTATCATCTACGATCTCTAGAAGGAGAATAACATAAGAACCCCATTAATGGAAGATATTTGAAGCAATATCATCCAACTATGTGGGAATCTTATGATATAAATTAAGATAAATATATGAAAATGCCATTAGGTGTGGCTAAGTATTTTATAATGGTTTAAAAAAAAAGAAATAAAATAAACCATAATTAGATATTAAAAGAAGGAAAAACTTGCATTCCTAAAATATTTACAAATGATTAAAGGGTTACATAATTTTGGCCATTACACCAAAAAAAAAAAAAGGATTACAAAAATAAAATTAAACATTCCATAATAGCTACTAATTGACTTACATTCCTTTTCCACTCAAGTTCTATTATGCACTATGCTAGGAAGAAACAACTCCATTGTGGGTTGGAGAAAGATCTGATCCAACTTCATTGATTGTAGTCTCCTCTGCCACTTGGACAAGTAGTCTAGAAGAAGAGATATCATTTTCTTCAGTAGCAACTCTTGTTGGTTGTTGTTTAGAATTTTTCTTTGAATGAGAAGTATCCCTTACAATAGGATCTTTAAGAAGATCTGTCACAAGATGACCCTCGACATAAAAGAAAAACTCTAAAGGATTAACCATGGATGACACTACCTGAATTTGGCCAAGTAAACCAGCTGGCAAAAAGGATAGGTCATTTGGTTTTTGATTTGCAAAACACAATCTGGATATGCAATTATTTGAATTATCATAAAAAAATCAAAGCTGAAGCATTTTGCCACCAGTTCACAAAAAGGGGAGAGATAGATGGTTCCCCATGAAGATATTTAAATTGAAAGGCCTTCAATGATTTATTATAGGCCAAATAGATCAAATGAACAAGATAAGGGTCTCTGAATTTGAGCATTTGAGTTGCAAGCTTATCGATGAAATAGTGCATACAAGGCATTGAAACTCTCTGGATAAAGTTAAATTGTCTGGTTATCTGGCTGAGTGAGTAATTCTCAAAACCACACTTGGCATACTTGGAATCATAAATTACGCCGCCTACATGGAGGTGGCGAGGAAGGAGAACACTGTCCTAAAATGTGTGAAAATAATCGTCTTGCTCATCTGTGGGATCGATGGAATCGTTGAAAAATGCTCTAAGACGTAAAGATGAGTGGAGGCATTCAGAAAAAGACAATAAAAGAGGAACATACATGTCAAAGTCCAGGTCGAACAATGCCTTGAAATAAAATTAAAATTCTTATGCAGAGATGGGGAAACTGACATAAGAAAGTATTGCATATAAATGATAGATTTAAATTTAGGAAGGGGAAGATATTTGATGACCCAAGTTTCATGGAAGTAGGCATATAGCCAGGCCTAGAATAGCCAAAAATTTTCTCCACAATGGCTTTCAATTCCCTTTTTGGCTGTGTTGAAAAGGCCTCTATACAAGGCTCCTAAACCAAAAAGAGCTAAATACTTCATAGTAATATTGAGACTAGGGATGTAAAGGGCAAAACGACAAAGCCAGTGAAAGAGGAAAGCCACATGTTCTTCAAAATAAGCAGGGGTAGAGATTGGCTTGCAAAAGAAGGTAATGTGGTCTAAATAATTGAAGTTATCTGGAAGATCTAACAAAATGTGTTTAGGTTTTGAACATGCAGTTACGTCTATCCTAGTTGATGAAAGCCCTATCAAATGCACAAAATCAAGGATAGATAAAGACATCGTGCCAAAGGAAGTAGCATGGCATTGTAAGATTGTGGCAAAAAATAGATGGTTGCAACTATGAGCCAATGATTCATGTATAGAAAACTTGTTGAGAGCTTTATTTGTTCATAGATTTTCCATTCTCTCAATTGGTCAGAGAAATGCGTCTCCATTCATTCTATCAGTCAGACCATTGTTGGTTTGGATCAACCTAGGATATCAAAGGAGTGAGCCCTTGTCATCAATTGAATCCCAAATGGCGTACCTAAGATTAGTTGGAAAACGAGGAAGGAAAAAAGCATTCAAAGGAGGAACATAAGAAGATGAATGGTCCATCTTTCATTTAGATGCCATTGAAAAGACCAAGAACAAGAGAGAAAAATATCATCAAGGGCAAAGGAAAGACGATGATAAGAAGTAAGAAGTTAGGTTTGAGTTGACAGTGTAGTAGTCGAAACTTTTAAAGAGGTGTTGAAAAACTAAACAATTACAACTATTCATTTATCTGAGTTATCACTCAATTAAATGAGGGGTGCATTGTTTGGACTTAAAATATTAAATTCTAGGAATATTCAGTGTATCAATATTTAACATTCCAAGAGCATTGAGAAAGTGTCGTGTGCTAGAATCTAAAGGAGGACGGGAGATGATTAACCAAAACCATATTTGAAAAGAAATAAATAACTAATGGAAGTTACCAGTCAGTAGTTGTCTATTGGAGCAAAATTGTCAAAAACAATGACTATTAAAAGGCATGTAATGGAGAAGATGAATGATATATTCAAATCTGACCCATGATCTGGACATTATTAGCAGTAGTTTTAGATTATATTTAGGAGGTAGTTAGTGTTATAATCAAGGTTGTTTATTCAGTCTTTCTGTGACCAAAGTCCTTTCGATTGAGTTAATAAATAAAATAATCTTTTATTAATTCTCTGCACTATGTGATTGTTCATTGTTTTTTCATCAAAGGAAGTCCTAAACAAGACATTAAAACCCCTTACAAGTAGTTGCCTAAAAACTATCTATCGATTGAGATATCTCAATCTATCCCAACAGATTTGGAAAAATAGGAATGAACTCATTTGAAGTAGTTAGTGCTCTAAACAAGCGAGCCGTGGATCATAAATGATAAGGGTTTTATATTTAAAGATAGAGTAAATTATAATTTATATCTTTAAAGTATGCAACTAATTTTTATTTGGTCCTTGAAGTTTCAATTGCAACGATCAGATCCTTATAATTTTAATTTAGTTTTAATTTAATCCTTACATCAAAATTCATCAATTTATTATGACATAATGATTTTTTGTGACTAGCACATGATTTGGATAAATGGGTGTATTTGTCTAATGAAAAATCTATTAAGTGTAGGCTAAAAGATTTGATTTTATTTCATCTGATTTTGAGAAAAGAAAAAGATAACAAACCAAAAAAAAATATCATGAGAAATTGAGAGATATTGTGAGACAAACAAAGATATATCATTATATTTGTGAGAGAGATTTTTTGCTGGACAAATATACTCTTATGTATAAATTTTGTGACGTCTTTTTGTCATAACAAATTAATAGATCTGAATAGAAGAATTGGATTGAAATTCGATTAAAACATTAAAGATGTAATTATATCAATTAAAACACCAGGGGCAAGTAAATGTGTAAATTATAATTTACACAAATGTATCTTTATTCCCTTTATAACTTGGCTTGTATATTGAGGCCCTACTGATAGAGGGGCCAAAACAATTGAGTACATGCAGGTCCTTATATGTGACAACAATGGAAGAAACCAAAAGAGTGCTGGGTCAGATACAACTTTCTGTGTGTATTTTTACCTGTTTCCAAATTGTTGGTTACCTTCATCTGTTCACCCTACTGGAGAGAGTTGTTTTGAACGAGTCTCTTCTGTTACATTTACATCACAGTGGACCCTGACTTCTGAACTAGGGCATCTCTTATCTCAAGTCACTGCACGTTGTACATATTTTCAAGGGAGGATTTTAAGGTTGCCAGTGTCATGGGCTCGTGGATAATGAATTATCTTAATCACATATTTTTTTTGACTCGTAACTACAACATTAACTCGGGATAGATATAATAATTCACAAATTGCACTCATTCTGAGTGTCTTCCGCCATACTTAAACTCGGGACTTTGAGAAGGTAACCGATGGAGCTTCACCATTTGAGGTTGATGAATAGAAATAACCCTCTAGTTTTTACATGACCAAGACAAATGGGCATGGGGTGGTGGAAGCAAAAAGAAACCTTTGTTGTGGAGGAGGTGCAGAGAGAGTACTGAAAACAGGGGACTACCTTCATTAAATACTAAATTTTAATCTTATTCTGTCTAAAATAAAAATAAAAATAAAAATAAAAAATGTAACTTAAAAGAATTTGCACCAAGTCAGATCTCAGTTTACTTTACTCCGATTTATCTGAAAAAGAGCTGACTAATTGATTTTTTATTTTTGTTTTTCCAACTCCAAAGGCGTGATTAAAGTAATTTACTTCTGACACATACCACAAAACTCCAAATAAGCCAACCTATTTTAGCATAATTAGTTTATTTAACTGCACAAAATCGTCCTATTAACTCTCAAAAGAACAAAACCGTACTAAAAATTTTAAATTTGCTGTCCAGTTTCTGTAAAGAGATAAACCCAGAGGAATCTATAGATTTAGTGATAATTTTTCTGGCAAAATAGTACAAGTCTAGGAAATGGTTTTTTATACCTAAATTGATGGTTGAATAAGGAGTTTCCATTAAGCTTGGTGGAAAGTATAGGGTGTGTTCTGGAAAATTGCACAAATTTGGCCAGAAGTAAAGAGGATTGAGACAAAGTATAGTGGAGATTTGATTAGATCCAAGCTGTTTTTCCATAATGATTAGTGGAATTTAAATGGGTATTCATTTGCAAACTACTTTGTGTTAATCAAGTAATAATCTTTTTGAGTTATATTACAAGATTCTCATGAGATGAATTCATGACAACAAAATTTAAGAAAGGATTTCAAACAACTCAGTTTTATTGTAATCCCACCAGGTTAAATGATATTTTCACCCCTATTTTATACTAAACTAAATGCAGTACAAAAAAATAATTATTAGATTACAATCAATTTCTTGGTCAACAAACACAAATATTACTGTGTATTTATGGACAGACACTGCATATGTCTAAGGATATAAATATCTGTATAATATGCAAATAGAAAAAATTATAGAAGAAAGGAAATCAAGAAATAGATTGATTAGAGGGAGAAAGAGGTATAGTTGGAACATGAAGTTGCTACTCTGCAACCTTTAACCATTTGTACTTGTCGAACATGCCAAAACCAACAGTTCTTTATAGTCAAATAGTCTAAGATTCGCTTTCGAGAAAACTAACAAGTGGTTAAAGATTTCATAATTTCACTAATTAAGTTATATTCAAATGTCTCTAAATGGTCTCATTTCCCTCTATTTTTTTCTGCACGACAAAAAAAAAAAATAGCCTACAGATATATTTCTTTCTTTTATATGCAACACTAATTTTTTATCTTCAACCTTAGAATGGTCAAAAACCCAATCTCAAGTTTTGACGTAGTATTCTTTGTCGGGGCCCAAAGCTAGCCCCCTCTCTCTCTCTCTCCCTCCCTCCTTATGCTCGTCATCTCATCACCAGTCAATCTCTCTGGGTGTGTGCGTGTTGTACAGAAGAAGCAACTGAAGAAACCACCCAACTTGTAATAGCATTTAACCCAAACAGTTGTTTTCCTGTCTGGGGGGTGGTGAAGAAATGAGTGTAAATTACAAAGAGAGAAAATAAAGTAGCAAGAAAAACTAAGCTCCAAAGTCTAAGAGAGAGAATAATAAACAGGGAGGTGGTGGGTTTGTTTGTAATTGTAAAGCAATGTTACAAGATTCTAAGGAGATAAAGACGATTGAGCAGTGGAGATGGTCTGAAATGCAAGGTCTTGAACTTGTGTCAGCTCATTCAGACAACTCTTTTAAAGACAACGCATCACCAACAACAACACCCATACCAACACCAACAACAGAACCAACTACACCAACAATAATAACAGACATAGAAGAGAGAGAAGCCCTTGTGGTCAAAGCATTTAGTGCAGAGAGTGAGAACAGAGAAGGAGAGAGAAGAGAAATGGAGGTTTCTGAGGGAAAGAAAGATGGTAGCGATGGAGAGAAGCCTGGTTCAGCGCTTCCCACAGCTGGGTTTGGTGAGCTTTTCAGATTTGCAGATAAACTGGACTATGTTTTGATGGCAATTGGAACAGTTGGTGCCTTTATACATGGTTGTTCATTGCCTTTGTTTCTCCGATTTTTCGCTGATCTTGTTAATTCCTTTGGGGCTAATGCCAACAACGTTGATAAGATGGCACAAGAAGTTTTGAAGGTAATACAATTCCAAAACTTTAGGCTCCTGATAATATTCATACAAGAAAAAGTAACATTCTTTTCTTGGTGGTTTTGTAGTATGCATTTTACTTTCTTGTAGTTGGAGCTGCAATATGGGCATCTTCATGGGCAGGTGGGTTTTATATTAGTATCTTTCGTTTGGTTTCTGTTCGTAAGTTTTGTGATTGAAATTGGTAAAAACTTGAATTGGTTACAGAAATATCGTGTTGGATGTGGACTGGAGAGAGGCAATCTACCAAAATGAGAATTAAGTACTTAGAAGCAGCTTTGAACCAAGATATTCAATACTTTGACACAGAAGTTCGAACATCGGATGTGGTTTTTGCCATTAATACTGATGCAGTGATGGTCCAAGACGCCATTAGCGAGAAGGTGAAGATAAAAATCAACTCAACAAAGCCTCTATCCCGATTATTTGATTTTGGGGTCGTCTTTAATTTTGGTAGTGATATCTTAATACTAGAATCTGAATTGGCCTTTTTTATGTGTTCTACAGTTGGGCAATTTCATACACTATATGGCAACATTTGTGTCTGGATTTGTGGTTGGTTTCACTGCTGTGTGGCAATTGGCTCTGGCCACTCTGGGTGTTGTTCCTCTCATAGCTGTAATTGCAGCCATCTACACCTCCACATTAGCCAAGCTAACTGCCAAGAGCCAGGAAGCTCTTTCACAAGCAGGAAACGTTGTAGAACAGGTGAGAGAAAGTGAACTTTTCAATAAATTGTGTCATCTTCTCCATTGGATTTTTTGGGGATTGAATTCACCCAGTTCATATCTATTTATATCTGTTTTTCCATGTCGGTATTGTAATTTTGAGCTGAATTGCAGACAATTGTCCAAATCCGGACCGTTACAGCGTTTGTTGGTGAGTCAAGAGCATTACAAGCATACTCCGCAGCATTGAAGGTTTCTCAGAGGCTAGGCTACAAGAGTGGTTTTGCCAAGGGAATGGGACTTGGGGCAACATACTTCATTGTGTTTTGTGGTTACGCACTTCTGCTTTGGTATGGGGGTTATCTGGTTAGGCACCACTTCACCAATGGAGGACTTGCCATAGCCACAATGTTCTCTGTTATGATTGGCGGCCTGTAAGTCCTCTCTTCCCCATATCTCCCGCATTCTATATCCCCAATTGAAAATTTTGCTCAAATGTTTTTATTGAATTGCAGGGCTTTAGGACAGTCTGCTCCAAGCATGGCTGCATTTGCAAAGGCTAGAGTTGCGGCCGCTAAAATCTTCCGAATAATCGATCACAAACCAAGTGTTGATAGAAACAGTGAATTGGGTCTGGAATTAGACTCTGTTACAGGACAAGTAGAGCTGAAAAATGTGGATTTCTCATACCCATCAAGGCCAGAAATCCAAATACTTAACAATTTCTGCTTAACTGTCCCGGCCGGGAAGACCATAGCTCTGGTTGGAAGCAGTGGTTCCGGCAAGAGCACTGTAGTTTCCCTCATTGAGAGATTTTACGATCCCACTTCAGGTAATTACTACACAATGATTTCGTAATAATTTCCCAACTTTGCTTTACCCATTTTGTGAAACAAAACTTCAATGTACATCTCTGCCGGTTGAAGTTATTTCTGGTTCTGAGTTCATGGAGTCATTATGTCTGACGAAATGTGTGACCGAATGAAAATCTCTGTTAATAAATAGTTGCTATGCAGGACAAGTTCTGCTGGATGGGCATGACATAAAGACAGTAAAGCTGAGGTGGCTGAGGCAGCAAATTGGGCTTGTCAGCCAAGAACCAGCTTTGTTTGCTACCACGATTAAGGAAAACATACTCTTGGGTCTATCCGATGCAAGTCTAATTCAGGTTGAAGAAGCCGCAAGAGTTGCCAATGCCCATTCATTCATTGTCAAGCTTCCTGATGGCTATGATACTCAGGTTAGATAACATAAGGCATTAACGTAAGATTATTGGTTAAGCATCTTCCCTTTAAATCTTGTTCACAACAAAATTAGGCTGTCTTGAGTCTTGACAGATTATCTGATCTTTCTAAGCCTTTGAAAATGAATCTTCACTCTCAAACTCGAGCTTGTATTCTTAGTTCTTACACTTCATTGCTCAGGTTTTTACTATTGCATCTACCAATGGCCCCTTGTAGTTAATATGGATGTATTTTCCTATGGATTTAGTCAGTACTTGCCTGGAAGGTGAAATACTCGATCAATTAATGGCTTATTTGGTCAACAAACAAACCTAACTTTTTTAAAGTCAATGTAGGGAGGTGTATGGTCCTGCATTTAAAAAAGTTAATATGGTTTCAGTCAACAATGCATGTGCAGATATAAATAAAACCCTGGAGAAACAATGACTTGCGAGTTTAGCAGGATGGGCAGGAAGACAAGGAGAGAGAGAGAGAGAGAGAGAACACAATTAATAACAAATAGAAAATAAAGAGCATGTTGGGTTGACCGAATCGATAATAATAAGAATGAACCCCACAAAAATAAACAAGTACTTGAGATTTTATGGGACTCGGACTCTAATATTTCCATGGAGGATCTAAAGGATGATAATAAACGGCAGAGTAGGGACAAACGGTTGCACAAGCATCTACTTATGCATAATGTATATCTGTTCTGGAATATTTTGTTGAGTGTGACGTAGAATGAAATTTCTGACTAATCAAAGTTTGGTAAAGAGATGCATCCGTTTTTGTAGCCTACTTCAAAGTAAAGGACGATTTACGTTTGGTTAAGCCTTGGGATTCTTACAATTATCCTGGACGAGTAGAGAACAATTCATGCATTGTTTGATTGTTAAGTTATCTTTCAGAACAGGAAAAAACACTTGGTTCTTTGTTCAATGCTATCCTTATTATAAACATTTAAATTTTCGATTTCTGTTTCAGTGTTTTGTAAAGAATCAAATGGACTGTGAGTAAATATTTTGGTAGAAACCATTGGTAGACATACAATAATATTAAACAAATAAAAGCGAAGTATTTATTTGAAATAATAGGTCGGGGAGAGAGGATTGCAACTCTCAGGTGGACAGAAGCAGAGAATAGCTATAGCAAGAGCAATGCTGAAAAACCCAGCAATTTTGCTTTTAGATGAGGCGACAAGTGCGTTGGACTCTGAATCAGAAAAGCTAGTGCAGGAGGCACTTGATCGCTTCATGATTGGGAGGACAACTCTCATCATCGCCCACCGCCTCTCCACCATCCGGAAGGCAGACCTTGTTGCTGTGCTGCAGCAGGGTAGCGTCTCCGAAATTGGAACGCACGATGAGCTCATTAGCAAAGGAGACAATGGTATCTATGCTAAGCTTATCCGAATGCAGGAAATGGCTCATGAAACTGCTCTTAATAACGCTAGAAAGAGCAGTGCAAGGTAGCTTTTTAAACCTTTTGTGGCAGTCCTTGGAAGTCCAATTTGGAATTCAATTTTGAGAGTGCTGTACTGTCAGCTGTTCCTAAGAACATGCTGAGTAATAAAGATATCAAGTGAGCTGATGATTTGTGGTCAACGTGGTTCTTCCCTTTGCAGGCCTTCTAGTGCAAGGAATTCAGTAAGCTCACCAATAATTGCCCGAAACTCTTCATATGGCCGATCACCATACTCACGCCGGCTATCTGACTTTTCTACTTCTGACTTCAGCCTCTCTCTGGATGCTGCATACCCCAATTATCGGCTTGAAAAGCTTGCATTTAAGGAGCAAGCTAGTTCCTTCTGGCGCCTTGCAAAAATGAACTCCCCTGAGTGGGCTTATGCTTTAGTTGGTTCCATAGGCTCTGTTGTTTGCGGTTCCCTTAGTGCCTTCTTTGCATATGTCTTGAGTGCTGTCCTCAGTGTCTACTACAATCCAAACCATGGTTTTATGAGCAGAGAAATTGCAAAATACTGCTACCTTTTGATTGGGGTGTCATCAGCTGCACTTATTTTCAACACAATGCAACATTTTTTCTGGGATGTTGTGGGTGAAAATTTAACAAAACGTGTGAGGGAGAAAATGCTGACGGCAGTTCTGAAAAATGAAATGGCATGGTTTGATCAGGAGGAAAATGAGAGTTCTAGAATTGCAGCAAGGCTGGCTCTTGATGCCAACAATGTTAGGTCAGCTATTGGGGACCGCATTTCAGTGATTATGCAGAACTCAGCTCTCATGCTAGTAGCCTGCACTGCAGGGTTTGTTTTACAGTGGCGTCTAGCCCTTGTCCTCATTGCTGTTTTCCCTATTGTCGTGGCAGCCACTGTTTTGCAGGTTTGTTTTCAACAAGCAAGTCCTAAGAACATGCATGTTAAATACTTCAAATCTCAATCAAAATCCAGGCAAATTTATCAAAATGCTAATTTATTTATGTGCCTCCCTTGGGTTGAAAATGAATTAGGCATTGTAAAAATCCAGTTCTAATGCAGTTTGTCACAATTTCAACAGAAAATGTTCATGAATGGATTCTCGGGAGACCTAGAAGCTGCACATTCCAAAGCAACACAACTAGCAGGGGAAGCTGTGGCAAATGTAAGAACAGTTGCTGCCTTCAATTCAGAATCCAAAATCCTCAGCTTATTCACTTCCAATCTACAAATTCCACTGCGGCGTTGTTTTTGGAAGGGACAGATTGCTGGAAGTGGATATGGGATAGCACAGTTCTTACTTTATGCTTCCTATGCCCTAGGCCTTTGGTATGCCTCCTGGCTCGTGAAGCATGGGATCTCTGACTTCTCTAAGACAATCCGTGTTTTCATGGTCCTCATGGTGTCCGCCAATGGTGCAGCTGAAACACTGACCCTAGCCCCTGAGTTCATCAAGGGTGGTCGAGCAATGAGGTCGGTGTTTGACCTTCTTGACCGCAAAACTGAAATTGATCCTGATGATGCAGATGCTACCCCAGTTCCTGACCACCTTCGTGGGGAAGTGGAATTCAAGCATGTAGATTTTTCATATCCCACTCGCCCTGATGTGCCTATTTTCCGTGACCTTACTCTTCGTGCCCGAGCTGGCAAAACTCTTGCTCTTGTGGGTCCTAGTGGGAGTGGTAAGAGTTCAATTATTTCACTTATACAGCGATTCTACGAGCCATCATCTGGACGTGTTATGATTGATGGGAAAGATATTCGAAAATACAACCTCAAGTCACTGCGATGCCACATTGCAATGGTGTCCCAGGAGCCTTGCCTCTTTGCTACAACTATTTATGAAAACATTGCTTATGGGCATGAGTCAGCAACAGAAGCTGAGATAATTGAAGCAGCTACTCTGGCAAATGCACACAAATTCATATCCTCATTGCCTGGTGGCTACAAAACATTTGTTGGGGAAAGGGGAGTTCAATTGTCTGGAGGACAGAAGCAAAGAATCGCCATTGCTCGGGCTTTCCTAAGGAAGGCAGAGCTAATGCTGCTAGATGAAGCTACAAGTGCCCTCGATGCAGAGTCAGAAAGGTCTGTACAAGACGCTTTGGAGCGCGCTTGCTCAGGAAAGACCGCCATTGTGGTGGCACACCGGCTATCAACAATAAGAAACGCCCATGTCATTGCTGTGATAGACGATGGGAAAGTGGCGGAACAAGGTTCCCACTCACACCTATTGAAAAACCACCCTGATGGGTGTTATGCACGTATGATACAATTACAAAGGTTCACACATGGGCAAGCCCTGAATATGGCATCAGCTTCAAGTTCTTCGGCACAAACCAGAGAAGAAGATGAGCAAGGTGGCCAATGAGGAGAAAGGAAATACCACTAGAAAAGAGTATATCTCTTATACCCTTGTATGATTTGTTGTCGAATTTCCTGTTTTTGCTGTTTATTTTGGTATAGTATAGTCTGTTAATTATCTGCATTCACCATAATATAAGTTATTTTCTAATGCTATCTTTGGACCCCAGTAATACCTACTCGCTCAGTTCGTTAACATTGAAAATTGATACCTATACTTCACATATCCTATGGTTTGGTCCTTCTCTTTAAAGCAGTAAAATGTAGTAGTTAAGAATCAAGGTTTTCGACATTATTGAGAAAGAATGGACTTGGCCTTCAATTCCGATGCCTTTTCACCTTTTATGTAAACCACGAGTTTATCTCGACTTATAATTTACAAGAATACGTCTCCAACAATTCTTCGGTTGAATCGCCCACATCAAATGGCAACAGTACATCTCCGATACCATTTCATGGCGCCTCAATATAGCCTAAATCTCTTATTAGTGTCTTAACTTCTTTATTTGATAATTTCATGTGCATCGTCAAATATCACTCCGTAATTGTTGTGATCTTTGCGTCTCAGTGTCCTTTGAATCAATAGTCAATAGTGCGAGCATGTACTCATCCAACTTGGTGTTCCTCACATCATCATCTCCAACTTGACCTTCACTTATCCACAGAGGTCCTACTCTACTGATTGAGCATGCAATACGATAATTATTCATCAGCGGGCGTGTGGTTCAAAGTTTGTACTCTACTGATTGAGCATGCAATACTATAATTATTCATCTGTGGGCGTGTGGTTATGAATGCAAAGGGCCATCAAGGATGGTTGGAATTATATCACTGTCTCTCACAACTGTCTCCCACAGATTGTGAAGTAATGAGTCTTAATTCCTGTAGACCCTTGACCAGATATATTGGATTTCCGACAAGATTAAACATCACAATCGAAACATCAAACTGTTCGATCTCGATCATGTCTGGGTGTCTGAATGATTTCAAACCATTCGATCTCGATCATGTCTGGGTCTCTACGATCTTGAAGATAATAAGACTGATTGAGAGTTATATAAAGGGGAAGTAACAGCATTATTGAGTTGGGTTCACGTGGTGGTTGGACATGCGAGTGACACTTAAAAGGAGATGGCAATCAGAGGGGACTGAATCAATTAACAGGACAAGGGAACGCAGCTATCATGCACCTTATATGCGTACATGGTGCTGGAGTACTGAGAGGTGCATGAGAGAAAGAAGATGAGGAAAATGACAGCAACATGATGCTATTTGATGATGGGGAGCGTAAAAATGTCAATTTTTGACGTGACACATTGTGTCACTACGAATTTGATAAGAATTTTAAAATAATACGATTATTTTAAATCGAATAATAAATTGGTTGAATTAATATCAATTACAATTAACTCACTAAAAAATATTATTTAAAGTGGAGACCTAATCAATTATTGTCATTAGATTGAAAGTGGAACCCATCTGACATTAAAATTCACAATTAATTCAATTGTTGTAATGCATTGAACTAAGTCTCCAAATAAATTCTTATAGCATTGCTCTAACTTATTTAATTGATATTGCAACTGAGTACTATATGAATTGTTTAAAATTTTAATGATTTTTAATTTAGTTTTGCTAAGATTTGAGCCAAGTAGATTTTTAATTTATTAAACTTTTTTGTGGGGATTTTATTAAGAGAAAAGAAAATCCTAATCTTAGTGGTTTCTTATTTATAGATTGAACACAAATGGAGAATGACACAAACATGACACGACTTGACTCGATTGAGGCTCCGAGTTAGTTGAGTGTATGAGTAGGTAAGTCCCGACTAATGTCCATGTTGGTAAAATTAAAAATCTGATTGTTTGGGGTTTGATAATGATACTGAAATACTACATTTTGATATCATATCTTTACTTTTTATTCAATAAAAATATATCACACGTAAAGTTCTTTTATTATATTATATTTATTAATTTATTATTTTTTCAATCAATAGTTACAAATTATCTTAATTAAAATTAACAAATCAAATTTCGTTACAAAACCTCTCGATGTTACCATAGGTTTCTTTTTGGCCATGAATGGATAGGATCAAGTGTAGAGGTGTCCATGGGCCGGGATAGGCTAGACCCATGAATTTTTTTTTGGGTCGGGCCTAGTTAGTGTAGGTTCAAGCCCTTACCCAAGTCAATTATCAGCCGGATTAAGTCGGACTTCAGGTAGGAGTAGGCTACCTGCAATCTAACTCGCGAGTCTATTGAGTGGGCTCGTTGAGCGAGCCTACTTGTATATTTTTTTACAGTGAAAATTGGAAGTGAGTCCCCCTAGATGCACTTGTTTAGATATAAGTCTTGCAAGGAAACTTATAAGGAGCTAAATCCATGTTTAAAATTATATGTAATGACTCAAGTCCACTTTTTTTTTTATCTCAAAAATACCCTTCCTTGAAAGGAAGTTAAATTAATTTCCTATTTTAAAAATTGTTATCCCTTAATTCAATGTCAATTAAATATGTCAATAAAATCTCCATCATAAATTTAAAATTCAAATTCAAAGCTCTATCTCTCTCTCTCTCCTCTCTCTCTCTCTATATATATATCAATTTAAAGTTCTATCTCTCTTTCTCTCTCTCTCTCTCTATATATATATGTATATCAAATTCAAACCTCTATCTTTTTTTTTTCTCTCTCTCTCTCTCTATATATATATATTCAAATTCAAAGCTCTATCTCGCTCTTTATATATATCAATTTTAAAGCTCTATCTTTCTCTCTCTATATATATATTCAAATTCAAAACTCTATCTTTCTCTCTCTCTATTTATATATCAAATTCAAAGTTCTCTCTCTCTCATATATATATATAGGAGTGAAATTTGAATGGACTTTTGTGTGGTGGTGATAGTGGTGACCGTTGTTGTGGAGGTGATGATAACGTGATGGTTGACGTTGCTCGAGAGGTGACGATGGTGCAATGGAGGCAGTGTTATGATGAAAAAAGTGGTATGTATATATATAGACACACCTAACCTATATATTCAAATTCATGCTACTATTTTTTTTATTATGTTACTGTTCATGTTACTGTTTTTGTTGAGTATGTTACTGTACATGTTACTATTATTTTAAGCATGTTACTATTTTTTGTTGACCATGTTACTGTTGTTATTTTTTAAAAATATTAATATTAAAATTTTAATTTTTTTATGTTTAAATGTTACTATTTTTTTGTGTGTAAATGTATTATTTTTTGTGTACAAATGATAATTTTTTTTTGTATTTGAATGTTACTTTTTTTTATTTTTAATGTTACTATATATATATAGAAGAGAGAAAAATTTTAAAGTTAGTCAAACTCTTAACCTTTATAAGGATATAGATAGATATGAGAGAGAAAATACTTTAATGTTGGTCAAATTCCTAATATTTAGGAGTTTTTAATTTTTAGTTTTATTTCACTTCTAAAGGGAAGGGATAACATGGTAAAATTGACAAAAAACGGACTTCATAACAAATAAGTTTCATTGACGGACTTAAGTCCAAACAAGTCCATGTAGGGGGACCGGCCTCCAAATTTTTCTTTTTTATATACAAATTTATTTAAAAATAATGAATATTTTTGTAACTTAATATTTGTGTAAATTATATTTTTGAATCAAAAGTATAGTAAAAAAAAATAACAATAAAATAATGAATACTTTTATTTTTGATTAGGGGATAAACTACATCTGATAGAATGAAGACATCTCAACTAGGTTGACCCCTACTCACTTATCTATCATTTGCATTGCTCTACTCTTTAGAACTTGTATGCTTAATATATGGAAACAAAAATAAATTCCAATATTGAGAGGCTTATTTCAAAATTTCAAATTTAATAGTCTAAAAATATAATTTTTTTGAAAGGATGGGTGGGCGGGCTATTGTTCCGGGCTTCGGACTGGGTAATTAGTTTGGGGGCAAATCCAAGCCCTCTTTTAATGATATTAGGCTTGAGCGGGCCAACTATTAGGTTAATCGGGTTTCAGGCTAATGAGACCCATGGGTAACCCGACCCATGGACACCCCTAATCAAGTGACAAGTTGATGTGAATCCGCCAAAATAGCTAGAACTGACAACGAAAAGGAACTCAAGATCGTTTTATGATTAGATTTGAATGATAGACCTCGACCCCTTGTTTACGACAAACAAGAACCTTGGTATAAATGATCTCCACCTATTGTTTGTTGTGAAACAAGACCCTCAGTATAAGGAAGACACCACAAACGGAGGTGGAAAACTTCTTTGATAAGTCTTAGGTGAACGCCATGGAAAATCTCCATAAGTTCGTTTAGTTCTTCAAAGAACTGTAGAGAAAATACTCTCAATTTTTTGCTGAATAATGATCTACTCTTTTCATTGATTGAACGCCTATTTCTAGACTGACCATTACAAGAAAAATTCCTAAAATCCTAATCTACTAAGGAAACAAATCTTAATCTACTAAAGAAACAAATTCTAATCTGCTAAGGAAACAAATCCTAATAGGAATTTATATTTTTACAATCAAAACTCAAATAGGAATAACTAAATACTAAAACTCTTACTTGCCTAAAAGAAGAAAAGGAAAGACAATCAACCCTTTAATTGGCTGATCACATGCCTAAAATAGAAAAACGAAAATAAATGGCATGCAAGCCTTACAATCATACCCAAAAAAGGACTATTCTTAAACATGCCAATTTAAGCTTAGTCTTGATCAAATTCTTCTAGAACTTGAATCATGTTGATGAGTCTTTGTTACTCACGTGGATCATGCTCAATGGGCCTCCACGAATTTGCTTGAGTCCATGCCTCTTAAATCAGCATGTTGAGTACATCTTTAAATTTCCGTGCTCGTGCTCTTGTAACTGGCCCAATTGGGACTTAAACAATATCCTTTGAAGTTGTGCTATGATTTGCATCATTCCCCTCCTCTTGAAAAGGATTTTCCCTCAAATCATCACCTACATCAAATGGACTCAAATCAGTAACATTAAAAGTAGCACTTAAATTGTACTCACCAGGTAAATCTAGCTTGTAAGCGTTGTCATTGATGCGCTATAGGAATTGGAAAGGACCATCTCCCCTTGAAAGCAATTTGGAACGCCTTTGCGCCAGAAATCTCTCTTTTCTCATATGTAGCCAAACCCAATCTCCAGGTTCAAAAATCAGCTTGTGACGCCCCTTGTTGGCTTGTTTTGCATACTGCTCCGTTCTTCGCTCAATGTTGAATCTTGCTTTCTCATGAATCTGCTTGACAAAGTCAGCTTTCTTTTTTCCATCTAAATTAACATGCTCAGTCAAAGGTAAAAGAGATAAATCCAATGGAGTTAAAGGATTAAATCCTTACACAATTTCAAATGGTGAAAATTTAGTAGCAGAATGAACAGATCGGTTATAAGCAAACTCAACATGTGGTAAACATTCTTCCCATGTTCTGATGTTCTTTTAATGATTGCCCTCAATAAAGTAGACAAAGTCCTATTTACTACTTAAGTTTGTACATCACTTTGTGGATGACAAGTAGTAGAAGACAATAGCTTATACCTAGCTTACACCACAAAGTCTTCCAAAAGTAGCTCAAGAACTTAGCATCTCTATCCGAAACAATTGTTCTAGGCATGCCACATAATCTCACAATCTCTCTAAAGAAAAATTCAGCAACATGCGAGGCATCATCTATTTTGTGACATGGAATAAAGTATGTCATCTTAGAAAATCTATCCATAACCACAAAAATTGAATATTTTCCATGTGTAGTCTTAGGAAATCCTAACACAAAATCCATTGAAATATCAATCCATTGCTTGCTAGGAATTGGTAAAGAAGTATAAAAATCATTGGATCTCACTCTCAATTTAGCTTGCCTACATGTGACACATCTACCACAAATTCTCTCAACATCTCTTTTCATGTGAGGCCAATAGAAGTGTTCCTGCAAAATAGCTAAAGTCTTTGCAACTCCAAAATGTTCCATTAATCCCCCACCATGAGATTCCTGCAATAACAACTCTCTCAAGGAGCAATTAGGCACGCATAACTTATTCTTTCGAAACAAGAATCCATCAAGCCTAAAGAACTTACCACAACCGGTTTTCTCACAAACGCGATATTCCTCACAAAATTCGTGATCATCAGTATATAAATTTTTAATGTGCTCAAAATCAAGCAATTTTTCATCATGTGTGGAGAGTAATACATACATACGAGAAAGTGCATCGGCGACCACAATCTCCTTACCTTGCTTATATCGGATGACGTATGGAAGCATCTCACTAAACTCTACTCAACACACATGTCTTTTGTTTAGCTTGTGCTGGTCGTTCAAGTGTTTCAAGGACTCATGATCGGTGTGAATCACGAATTCCTTAGGCCATAGATAGTGTTGCCACGTCTCTAAAGCTCGAACCAATGCATACAACTATTTATCATAAGTTGATCATAAGTTGGATAGTTTAAGGGCTACCTTGCTTAGTTTCTCACTGAAGTAAGCAATTGGTAGTCCTTCCTGCATAAACATTGCTCCTATGCCAATACCTGAAGCATCACATTGAATTTCAAACGTTTTCGAAAAGTTTGGTAAAGACAATAAGGGGGCGTTGGTCAGCTTCTCTTTGATTAATCGAAACGTCTTTTCTTGTTCTTCTCCTTATTTAAATCCAACGTTCTTCTTGATCACTTCGGTAAGTGGTGTAGCTATGCTACTAAAGTCCTTCACAAACTGCCGGTAAAAACTAGCAAGTCCATGAAAACAACGAACATTACCTACACTCGTGGGACTTGGCCAATCTTGGATTGCATGTACCTTCTCTTCATCAACCTATATACCTTGTGCACCAACAACAAATCCCATAAATACAAGCTTATTAGTGTAAAAAAGTGCACTTCTTTAGATTAGCAAACAACTTTTCTTTCCTAAGCAAATCTAAAATAGATTTCAAATACACTACATGATCGTCCACGTTTTTGCTATAAATGAGTAAATCATGAAAGTAGACAGCAACAAATTTGTCTATAAATGGACGCAAAACATGATTCATAAGTTTCATAAAGGTGGTCAGAGTGTCATTCAATCCAAAAGGCATAACTAACCATTCATACAAACCATATTTTGTTTTAAAGACAGTTTTCTATTCATCTCATTTCTTTACTCTAATTTGATGATAACCACTCTTTAAATCAATCTTAGAAAATACACAAGAACCATGCAGCTCATCTAACATGTCATCTAAGTGAGGAATAGGATGACGATACTTTACCGTTTGTTGTTGATGGCCCAGAAATCAAAGCACACTCTCCATGGTTTGAAGCTCCTTTTTCTCCTTGGGATTACTCCTATAGGTTAGTCGGTTTGGAATTGTCGCACCGGGAACAAAATCAATCTGATGTTCGATCCCTCGGGAAAGACATCCTCATACTCCTGCAAAAGAGAAACAATAGAACTAAGTAAAAGCAAGTTCAAGTTCGTTAGTGTTAAGAAATGTCTCTCTGTACAAAAGTACAATCATCGGCCGATTTGAAAACATTGCTCGCTTAATTTCACTTACTTTTGCATAGAAATTCTTTTGTTTTCTCTCTTATTTTCTCTCAATGGCCGAATTTTGATTTTCTTTTTCTCTCTCATTTTCTCGGCATCTCTCTAATTTTCACTCATTTTCTTTTGTTCACTCTCTCTTGTAATCTCACTTGATCCTCATATGCTTGTTGGGGTGTCAATGGTACAAGAGTGATTGGTCGTTGATTAAGCACAAAGGAGTATTTGTTTGTAAAACCATCATGCTTCACATGCCTATCAAACTACCATAGACGTCCTAGCAATAAGTGTCCTATTTGCATCAGTACTACATCACTCAACACTTCATCTTTGTACTTAATGATTCGAAATGCAACTAACACCTGCTTGTTCACCCTTATCTCACCACTATCATTTAACAATTGCTACTTGTACGATTTATGGTTCTTCACCACGGGTAGTCCCAATTTTTCCACCATAATTGTGCTTGAAACATTAGTACAACTACCACCATCAATAATCACACTACACACCTTGTCCTTGATGTAGCACCTAGTGTGAAAGATGTTCTCCCGCTGCACTTCATCAACTTTGTTTGCATGCACACTCAATGCTCTCCTCTCCACCAATGTCAGTGCATTGGGGGTTAAATATTCCTCCTAAAAAATGTCCTCCAATGGGGGTATGTCGTCGGTGTCGGTAACTTCATTGTCGGTCACAATTTCACCATTGTCTTGCAGCACCATAACCTACTTTTTTGGACATTGACTTGCTATGTGTCCCTTGCCTTGACATTTAAAACATTTAATATCACGATTCCTAGAGGTAGAAGTGTCGGTTTTACCTTAAGGAACATGGTTGGTGTTCGCAGACTTGGGCTCGGATTTGGACGTTTGTGACTCATCCATTTGCTTGGTATAACTCAGTTTCCAAGTGGTAGAACTACAATTATGAGCTGCACATGACCCACCACCCTTGAGTTGTCGCTCCACTTTGATGGCCATGTGTACAATATCTTCCAACTCCATATAATGCGGCATCTTTACCTTATCTTGGATTTTCCGATTTAATCCAAGTAAAAACCTAGCCATCGTAGCCTCTCAATCTTCCTTTACATTAGCTCAAATCATAGCACTTTCTATCTCGTTGTGGTAATCCTCCACACTCTAGCTTCCCTATCTAAGACCTTGTATTTTTTGTACAACTCTCGGTAGTAGTAGCTTGGAATGAGCCGCTTTCTAATCACCATTTTCATCTCCTCTCACATCTCTATTGGTTGTTCTCTATTCTACCTCCTGTTTATAACAAGCTGATCCCACCAAGTAATAACATAGTCAGAAAACTCAATCACTGCTAATTTTACCTTCTTTGCTTCGGAATAGTTGTGGTAGTCAAATATGAACTCCATCTTCTTCTCCCACTCAGGGTATGCTTCAGGATCGCATCTACCTTGAAATGATGGAATCTTCATCTTAATACCACCCAAATTATTATCTTCTCGATTCCTAGTTTCTCTAAACCGCCCTCCATGTCTCCAATTATTAACAACAAAATTGTGATCATCCTTTTCATCAAAATCAGCCCCTTAAGTCTCTTCATCTTCAACTCTTACTTATCTCTATTGAACTCTTTCCCTTCTACGCACATTAGGGACGTTTTATGGCTGTCTCTCACGTGTATTCTCCATCTGATCTATCCATTCGTGAACTTGCTGTAGTTCCAACTTAATCACATGCCTTATCTCACTCATCACGACCTCCATAAAAAATTTTGGATCAGCCAATTCCATAGCATCTTCGGCCTTGTTCTTAGCATTATTGTGATACATGATTGCTGCAAAAGCAAGGTTAAAAAAATAAAAAAAATAAAAGGACCTCACAATTCCCTCCCTTACGTGTTTACACTCAAGACTATGGATTACTCTACACTCGTGTTTCACTCAAAAAAATACGTGGCTTTTAACCCTCTAGTGCTCTGAATATTCTTGCCTTTTTTCACTCAATTCTCTTTCAGTTCTTTGAAACTAAATAAACAATTCTCAAAATTTTCAGCAACAATTCACCAAGAACTCATCAAAGAATTTCAGGTTTTAAGAGCAAGACAAACAATATGATTTTGGGGTGAGGTGGTTTTCGAGCTTGTTGGACCCAAGATGGATGAAAACAAACAATCTATTTTTTTTTTTGGTCTTAGGGCTTGTTGGACCCAAGATGGATGAACACAAACAATTTGATTTTTTTTTATTAGCAACTATCTTTTGGTAGTAACAGAATAAGATTTTGTAATAACCTAGAACCAACAAAATCCAAGCAGAATAGGGAAAAGGAAATTCGGTTAGACTAGGATATGTGAACCAAATTTGGAGCTAAAAGAACATAGAATAAAGAAAAGAAAGGTTTTAAGAGATAGGAAAACATAAACTAGAACCTATGCTCTAATACCAAATGATGTAAATCTGCCAAAATAGCTAGATCCAACAACGAAAAGGAACACAAGATCATTTTACGATCAGATTTGAATGATAGATCTTGACCTGTTGTTCATGACAAACAAGAACCTTGGTATATATGACCTCAACCCGTTGTTTGTTGTGAAACAAGAACCTCGGCATAAGGAAGACACCACAAATGGAGGTGGAAAACCCGTTTGATAAGTCGCTGGTGAACTTCACAAAAAATTCCGATAAGTTCGTTTAGTTCTTCAAAGAACTGTAGAGAAAATACTCACAATTTTTTGCTGAATAATGGTATAATCTTTTCATTGATTCAACACCTATTTATAGGCTAGCCATTACAAGAAAAATTCCTAAAGTCCTAATCTGCGAAGGAAACAAATCCAAATAGGAGTTTATACTTTGACAATTCAAACCCAAATAGGAATAACTGAAGACTAAAACTCTTACTTGCCTAAAAGAAGAAAAAGAAAGATAATCAACCCTTTAATTGGCTGATCACACGCCTAAAATAGAAAAAAGAAACTAAATGGCATGCAAGTCATACAAGCCTTACAATCAGACCCAAAAAGGATTATTCTTAAACATGCCAATTTAAGCTTAACCTTGACTAGATTCTTCTAGAACTTGAATCATGTTGATGAGTCTTTGTTGCTCACGGGGATCATGCTCAATGGGCCTCTACGAATTGGCTTGAGTCCATACCTCTTAAATCAGCCCGTTGAGTACATCTTTAAATATCCTTGCTCATGCTCTCGTAACCAGCCCAATTGGGACTTGAACTAAATCCCTTGAAGTTGTGCTATGATTTGCATCACAACTAACAACCATTTCTTGTTTTGGCATGTGTTGGAATTTCTATTTTAGTGGGTAAACAAACGTGCACACTGCTCTACTTAGTGCTAATTTCTATTAAATAGTCGCATGTATGCATTACGAATGGCTAACAAAAAAAGTGAGCAAATATTCAATGTACCAGCTACGTTATCAATATCACGTGGTATAATAGTCCAATAAAAAAGTTAAAAAATGAATAAGTGGACTCATTTCCTTTATATGGAGGTGCTTAAAGAATATATTTATGACCATTATTAAATTTTGTGAGGTTCACTAGTTAACTTGTTAGTGGACGGTTACAGCACATGACACTGCTAACTCATTCAAACCATTACACTCAATACTTTCTCCGAAGAGAGTCTTAGAGACGAGTAAAAAAAAGTCACGAGGTGTAACTATCCAATACTCACTAAATAAGAAAAGTAGACCTCACTTATTCAAATTAGTGTTCTTTCCAACTGCTTCAATAAATATGCCTATTATGACGCCCCAAAATCTGGGGATTTTTTATCAACCGTTGACCACCCGTCAACCTGCGAAAATACCCATGAGTGTAGCACGACCCGACATCACATCAATAACATCCCTTAAGTCGGGATTATAACCCACACATGTAACCCGTGTATAAGTTATCATTTAATCAACTAGGGTCCAATGTATTCTAATATATCCCATTTGAGGTCCATATGTGTCCTTTGAACCAAAGAAACCCAAGCCCGAAAGAATAGCAAATAATATTTAAAATTTCAGATTCATGTTCGAACATTATTTGGCGTTCGAACGTCACTTGGACTTCGAACGTCACTTGCTTCCAGTACTTTGGCATTTCCATCAGAGTTCTGCAGAACACCAAGTACTGGGACTCACTGTCGTTCGAATGTCGTTCACGTTTGAACGTCATCCCAGTTTTTTCCTGGAACTCCCAATGAGGTTTTGACCTATTTAGAGGTTGATTTGAAAAAAATTCATGAGATACACTTTTGTAGCCTTGAATGTCTTCTAGTTATTGTAAAAATTTTATATCCAATGGATAGTAGAATGAAAAGTTATGGCTCAAATACTAGACAGTGTCAAAAATCTATTTCTTTTTTTGTCCATTTTTTCCTTTTTCAACCATTTTTTATTCCAAATTTTTACAACGTATATTTATGCATCAAACATAGTTGCCACAAGTTCTATTACAATCTTTTGCACAATTTTATATGTCAAAACCAAGTTTTAACAAGAGTTTTATAAAAACTTGAATTCAAGTCTCATTCCGGCTTTTCTTCACCCTTGATGGTTCGAATGAGATCCGACCACCGGCTTGTAACCCGCACCTGAAATGTGTTCCCTATAGGGTGAGCCACGCTCATTAGAATATTTTCTACAGAGGCTACTTCTCCTCTAGATGCACATGGAGTGCTCACATGCAACAACAATTATCACAACAATTCCAATCAAGTGTACGCAACTCAATGAAAGAATTTACTATGACATGCCATGCAATGAGATGAAACTCACTGATGCACTCAATCCGAGTCCTTCCCGACTCCTCAACATATGCAATGCTAACGTGTATGATTTCGTTATCCAAGTTACACATTGAACAAAATTTACAATCTAAGGTCTTTCTTAGGGTGGATGTTTATGGACATACATCAACGGTACCCAACCGACACGGAATTCATGGACTTCCACTAACGGTTCTGCGTACACCAACACACTTTATGAGTTCTTATACCAACGGAGTGCGTATCCAATCACCGGGTCTCTCACCTGAGGGATCTTTTAGCCCCTTCTTTCTACCCCAACCCAATTTTCTTTCATGCAACTATGCGACTCAACGGGATCTTTGATCTACATATTCCGAGCCTACCCTTCATCCAACAAGTGAGGTGATGATGACAACCATGCACATACATCCTCATGATGCGATGTCTCTGTGCAAATGCAATGTAATGAACCATTGCATGTCAATGTCATGTCCCACATGTAATGAATGTCATAAGGACAAATTATACCACATATCAACATATTCCATGAAAATTTATATCATATGCATATAACTTCCATAAATCATCATTATGCTCAATATATCAAATAAGCATATATCCACATATTGCAACAAACTCAAACATGTTATTTCAATTACATCAAAATAACAACATTTAATTATCCAAGGTATTTGTAACACCCCGTATTTTCTTTTATATATTTGTATAGATATATATAGTAAAATATTGTTGTGAATATGTGGATATGTATAATAAGGTAAGGATAAACCATATAGACTTTAATACTATGATAAATACTAGAGACGCACATTGATTGACAAGTTTGAGTTTTTAAAGACGTTGAAACATAAAAATGGGGATTAGATAAATTTCTAAATACTTTTAGGTCAAGATAAGGTTTCCATTGAATCCGGAAGGTCGAAAAACCTTGGGAAAGGTAATAGGAAGTGCATTGGAAACTTGAAAGACGGAGGAAGACTCTGTCTGCTGAGTGGTACCAGTACCGGGTACCGGTACCTCGATTTCAGAAGGTTTTTGGTACCGGTACTGGGTACCGGTACCCCGATTCCAGAGGGTTTGTGGTACCGGTACCGGGTACCAGTACACCCGATAAAAGTCTGAATATTTAATGTCGCGATCTTGGTCCAAGGCTAGCCTTATAAATACCCAAGGTCGTCCATTTTGACCCTATTTCAGCCACTTCAACCTTAGAAACCCTAAGAGAGAAAGAAAGGAAGAGAAAAGAGGAAGGAAGGAAGGGAAAAACAAGAGATTAAAGGTAGATTCAAGAATCCAAGCCCTAGTTCTTCAAGCTTTAAGGTAGGGGTTTTCTTCCATTCTCTTACATTGAGATTAGGGTTATTACATATGTATTTCCCTTGACTCTAAATCATATACATTGGCTATAAAATCATCATTTCTTGTCACTCTTGAATATATTTTCCTTGTTGTAAACCGTATGATGCTTGAGCAACCACTAATCCTCTTTTCTTGATTTCGAACCTTAGTTACAAAAGAGATGTGTGATTCTCTCAATTCCTCCTTCATTATTGGTTTTCAAACATAAATATGACTTGTTCTAAGCTAGGTTATGGGTGGGTAACCACTAAATCTCATTGTATGCCTTTGAAACCCTAGTTTCCAAGGAAATTGTATTTCCTCTTGAATTCTTCATTTGTTCTTGCTATTAAAATTTGAGATTTATTTGTTATTGATTCTAACCCTTGTGATTCATACCTTTTGATTTCAAGACTCGACATTCAATTGCTCTTGATGTCAACCCTTGAGTTCTCTTTTATTCTTGACATCAATATTGGATTATTCCGTTATTCTTGACTTCTCCTTTGTTCATGACTTTTAAGCTTGATACGCCTTTATTTTATATTTCCAAGCTCCACATTTATTTGTAATGATTCCAAAAATTTGATTACTTATGTATTCTTGACTTCAAAACTTTAGTGCTTTATAAGGAACAATAAAATAGTGTTATTGGATGATCTCATGTACTTTTCTTAAATTGTTCTATTGGAATTGTTAAATGTGAATTTGGTCATTTATGGAATTATCGTTATTTGAGAAAGTAGTTGGTATTGAGAACAGAACCTTGAGGCAGAGGTTGCTTGTATGCATGCTGCCAAAGAGGACTATATTATAGGCAGAGGTTGCTTGTATGCATGCTGCCAAAGAGGACCATATTATAGGCAGAGATTGCTTGTATGCATGCTGCCAAGGTAGAGGTTGCTTGTATGCATGCTGTCAAAGAGGACCCTATTATAGGCAGAGGTTGCTTGTATGCATGCTGTCAAGGCAGAGGTTGCTTGTATGCATGCTGCCAAAGAAAACTACTGAGACACAAATCCTTGAGGGTGAGAGGTTTCTTGTATGAATGCTCACGCCAAAGAGGACAATACTATACCATATGAGATACGAATACTGTGTGAGTTATTGTTCATTCTACCAGATACGGTTTCCACAAGAGTCTTGGGGTAGTATGGGATGCCACAAGAACTTGTTAGAAGTGGTTTATGGTGGAGATGGATTATAAATTATAAAGGAATTACGTTTTGGAAATTTGTTGCCATCTCTACTTGTTTTCACTTCTTTCTTTATCCATTTCAATTACCGTTGCTATTTAAACTTGAGATCTGTATAAATGTCCCGGCTTTACTTCAAAAGCTATATATGATATTTTTAAAGTGAGACCGACCAGTTTTGATATGTTTCCTAAACCTTGTTTGAGTTTGGGAGGATTTTCCTACAGAGCTTAGTGCTCACCCCCTACAGTTAAACCTTTTTCAGGTGTTGAGCCAGAGGAGGTACTCGGTGCTAACGAGCCATACCTTGGGGAGGCTTCACTACAGGGATACTTGGATCCTGAGTGGGACATCTAGAGATGTCGTTTACTTTTTGTTCTAGACTAGAATACTATTTTGGAAACACTGTATAGTCTAGATTTCTTTTGTAATTTCCGCTGCGCTATAATAGTAAATTTTTCATTGGGAATATAAAGGCCAAAGATGGCATATTCTTTTGGGTTATTGATGGAAATATTATGGATTACTGTTAGAAAGTCTTTCTTTTATTATTATTATTGATGGTTTATCTTAGTGCTCTCATGATATGAATGGTGATTGAAGGTAATGTCGTCCAAGGTGTATTTTGGGGTGTTACAAAGTTGGTATCAGAGCCTAGGCTTTAGGTCTTACATGGGAGCTGTAGGTTATGGATTACCACTAGAAAAATAGGATTAGGCTGATTATGATTGTCGATCTAAATTTTACACAAGTCTTATACTTTGGTTTTGATCGACCATGAGGATGTCTTGTACATCAAAGAACTAAATTGTGATTTGATGTGCAGGATGTACGGGGTACGAGGACGTGGACGTGGGCGTAGTCGTGGAGGACAAGCAAATCCACCACCACCACCTCCCGATGCCATGAATGGCATCTATCAGTGCATAAGGGAGCTAACCATTCTAGTATAACACCAGAATAGAATCAACCACCAACCATTACAGAATGTAACCAGGGGAGGTCCAATCAGGACTGGGGCTAGCCGCAGTGGGGTTGCACAAAGGGCAGCTCCATATCCACAACCCGACCAAACTACGGGGCTAAGGAATCAAGTCGTTCGAGGAGCCAGGGCTACTCGAAATCGGATGGCCACTGACCCACGTCAATGCTTTTCATGTGGAGGTGTGGGGCATATTCGGATTCATTGCCTGAGTCGCCCACCTAAGATGACTACCCAAACAGCAAGAGGTGTACCGGGGAGGACAGACACAGACCCCCGCCAATGCTTCGCATGTGGAGGGGAAGGGCACTTCAGACACAATTGCCCATCGCTTCCACCGAGGGCCAACCAAGCGATAGGACAAGTGGCTGCAAATAAGCCACTTCAACAATCGAAACCGTTAGGAGCCATAGTCCCCTACAATACCGATCAAGGAGAGATTTTTGCCCAAACCCAACCAGTGGAAGACGTTTCCAACATCGTGGTGGAAGGTATCGTCCTTCCCTATAATCCTTGGGCACATATTTTATTTGATTGCGGTGCGACTAATTCTTCCCTACACACCACATGCGCAAATAACTTGGGATTAGACCTTGGGAATTTCAAACACGTCTTGAGTATAGACATGCCCATGGGAGAAGGGTTGGATACTAAGAGGATGTTTAGAGGTTGTGTACTTCGAATTGGGGAGCAAGAATTGATGGTAGGCATGGTGGCGTTAGACATGAAAGGGTATGCAAGTCTTGTATCCTATTGTTGGACTATTCTAGAAAACGGATCGTAATTGGGTGTATGGTTTGTAAATGATGCTAGGCACGGATCTTTATGTCAATGACATTATCTATATTGGAGATCGGTAGGAGATAGGATTTGTGACGAAAGACACCTAAACTCGAGTTAGCCAAGTACAGAAAAACCCAGCAGCCCAGCAGACTACCTTTCACTAATTCCATCATAACTCTTTTTTTTGGAAAGTCCAAATTGTGCACCGTTATTTTGTTAGAATCCTAACTCGTATATCTTTCCAACCATATAGGTCACACCTGCTAAAAATATCTGAGTTAGGTCAGTTTATTCGTCGAAGTTGGTCAAAAAAATAAATAAATTTGTATGTAGATTTGGATGTGAAATTTGGGGAGAAGCTATGTGTTCCCGATGATTCGTCCCTAAAGGAGGAGATACTTGGAGAGTGTCATTGCTCCAAGTTTGCTATCCACCCCGGTAGCACAAAATGTATAGAAACCTGAAACGACAATATTGGTGGAGCGGAATGAAGAAGGATGTAGCAAAATTCATTTCAAGGTGTACAGTATGCCAGTAAGTGAAGATTGAGCACCAATGACCCGGAGGATTACTACAGTCTCTGCTTATCCCGGAGTGGAAGTGAGTTCACATTACCATGGACTTCAAAGGGAGTTGGAGCGATCATTTGCCGTTGATGGAATTTACATCCAAAAATAGCTATCAGACAAGCATCGGAATAGCACCTTATGAAGCACTATATGGAAGACTGTGTAGATCTCCTACTAGTTGGTTGGGAGCTAGCGAGAGTAGTATATTTGGGCCTGAGATTGTGCGGGAGACGACGGAGAAGATTCAGCTCATTCGGAAGAGATTACGCACAGCACCGAGTCGACAAAAGAGCTATGCGGATAGAAGAAGAAGGCCTTTGGAATTCAAGGAGGGAGATTTTGTATTTCTTAAAGTGTTCCCCAAGAAAGGCGTACTTAGATTCGGAAAGAAAGGAAAACTCGCTCCAAGGTACATCGGTCCATTCGAAGTGGTCAAGGCAGTGGGCTCCATATTTCGAATTCTGAGCACAAAGGGCAGCTCCATATCCACAACCCGATCAGAATTCGACAAAATTTGTTTGGGTGACTAGAATTCACAATACGAATCCAACAACGAAGTTCTTTATATCATACGAGCTCTAGGGAGTACGTATTTTGATTCCGTGTTGTAGTGATAAAATGACCATTTTTTCCATTTTTAGAAAATTTAATTTTTTTTTCGGGTTTTATATTCTCCCCCCTTAAAAGAATTTTGTCCCTGAAATTCACATACACATATACATGCAATCACATGTGTATGTAACAGTCATATTATACACAATGACAACAAGAATGCACCTCCATCCTTAAATAAGAAAGGATAATTGATACGTATAGTGTCCTCACGCTCCCATGTTGCCTCATCCACTCCTTGGTGCTACCAAAACACCTTAACTAGTCTCACGGTCTTGCCTCGCAAAATCTGATCTCGGATATCCATGATACATACCGGTCTTTCCACGAAGGTACCATCCGCATCAACAACAAGCTCTTACCAATCCACCGCATGAGTCAGATTTGGGGTGTATTTTCGGATCATAGAGACATAAAAATACCGCGTGAACACCTTAAAGATTTGGTGATAACGACAACCGATAAGCAACTGTACCTATACTTTGAAAGGCCCAATATACCTCAGCAATAGCTTTTCAGGCTTGCCAAACCTCACTACTCCTCTTTTAGAAATTACCTTCAAGAAGACATGATCTCCCACCTCAAACTATAGAGGTCACCGTTGTCTATCGGCGCAGCTCTTCTGTCGACTTTGAGCCGTGAGAAGACGCTTCTGTATCAAGTCCACCTTCTTCGAGGTGTCTCTAACCAATTTTGAACCCATAGAGGGTCTCTCCCCTACCTCTGTCCAACAAACCGGAGAACGAAAAGACCTCCCATATAATGTCTCATAGGCCATCTGTATGCTCACCTGATAACTGTTGTTATAGGAGAACTCCACTAAGGGTAGGTGTTCTTTCCAGCTACCCTTGAGATCTAAGACGCATGCCAATAGCATGTCCTTTAATGTCTGGATAGTCAGGTCTAACTGACCATCCGTCTGGGGATAAAAAACTGTGTTCATCATCAATTGAGTCCCCATAGCTCTCTGAAAATTCTCACAAAAATGAGTCGTAAGCCTGGGATCCCGATCTGACACTATAGATACGGGCACCCCATGTAACTGGACAATCTTTTCGTATATACAACCTGCAGAATTTCTCCAGTGTGAAGGTCATCCGCACCACCAAAAAATGTGCTGACTTAATAAGTCGGTCCACTACCACCCACACCACATCATGTCCCCGTGATGTTCATGGAAAATGGGTCACAAAATCCATCGTGATATGCTCTCATTTCTACTCAGTTACCTCCAAAGGCTGAAGTAACCCTACTGGTATCTGGTGTTCAACCTTCACTTGCAGACACGTGAGACATCGACTAACAAAGTCGCCAACTTATTTCTTCATCCCGCTCCAATAATACTGGCGACGAAGATCTTGATACATCTTCGTGCCACTGGGGTGTACAGTAAAATGGGAGCAATGGAATTCCTTAAGGATCTCCTCTTTCAGCTCCGCTAACTGGGGAACCACAACTCTTCCTCTATACCGAAGACTACTATCCGTGTGACTGGCCCAGCCCTCACCACTTATACTCGATCGCACTTGGTCCTTAATGGATAAAATCCATGGGTCTTGCTCCTGGGACTCAATCACCCTGTTCAGTAGGGAAGGTGTAACCACCAAACTTCCCAAAGTACCCTAAGTCTAACCCATGTAACGTAGCCCGAACTGTCCTACAGTCTCGAGTATCTACTACTCTCAAGAAGTCACACTAGCCAAGACTCTCCCTGACTTTCGACTAAGTGCATCAGTCATCACATGTGTCTTATCGGGATGGTAATGCAAAGTAAAGTCATAGTCCTCCAGATATTCCATCCATCTGCGTTGCCTCATGTTGAGGTCCTGCTGTGTAAAGATGTACTTCAGACTTTTGTAGTCCGAAAATACCTCGAACTGCTCATCGTTAAGATAGTGGCACCAAGCTTTTAAGACAAAGACTATAACCTCCAACTCCATGTCATGTGTGGGATAATTCTGCTCGTGGTTCTTTAACTGTTGAGAACCATAAGCCACTACCCCCCGGACTGCATCAAAACGCATCCAAGTTCGTCTTTAGAGGCATCACAATACACTGTGTACCCCTGTCCCCTTTCTGGAGCAATCAAAATAGGAGCTGAACTAAGTCTCCTCTTCAACTCTTGAAATACCTTCTCACACGAATCATTCCACTCAAACTCAACCTATTTATGGGTCAATTTTGTGACATCAGGGGTCCATTGATCACCCATCAACTCGCGAAAATACCCGTGAGTGCCACATAATCCAACACCATGTAATAACATCCCCTTAGCCGGGATTATAACTTACACTTGTAACCCATGTTTCGTTAATCATTTAATTCAATCGAGGTCCAATGTGCCTCAATATATATCATTTAATATCCATTTGTATCATTGGAGGGGAGGAAAACCTAGGTTGAAAGCATAACAAACATCTTTAAAATTTCAGAATTTTTGGAAACCGTACCGGTACGTGTACCGGTATGGTTTGCTCACTAGAGTTGGTCGTATCGGTACGCGTACCGATACACTCTGTCGATTTTTGCTTGTTTCAACCATTTTTAAATTCAAACTCATTCCAAAGTCTTCCACAATCTTCCCATACATGATGTACAATAGTTTCAACATAAAACTTGTTACCTACAAGTTCTATTACATTAATTCACATAAATTTATTGGTCAAAAACATCACTTTCACAATGTTTTACAAAATATAATTTAAAGACCACATGTCGGCTCCTCTTTACCCTTGATGGCCCATATGAGAGTCGTCATCCGGCGTATGACCCACACCTTAAATGTGTTCCTGTATAGGGTGAGACACGCTCAATAGAATATTTCATACAGAGATTATCCCCCTAGATGCACATGAATTGTTCACATTCAACAACAGCTCCAACCAGGTGTATATATTCAATTTTGGAATTTATCATGTCATGCGATAAAATGAGATAAGATTTACTCATACAACTCAACTCGAGCCCTTTTCGGCTCTTCAACACATGCAAATGTCAATGTGTATGAATCTTTCATCCATGTTACACATCGAATGACTTTACAATTCTAGAGTCTTTCTTGGGGTGGATATTCATGGACTTACACCAAAGGTCACCCAACCTACATGGAATTCATAGACTTCCATCAACGGTTTCGCATATACCGGCACACTTTATGACTCTTATACCAATGAAGTGCGTATCTAATCTCCAGGTCTCCCACCCGAGGGATCTTTTAGTCCCTACTTGCTATCCCGACCCAATTTTCATGCAATAATGTGACTTAATGGGATCTTCAATCCCCTCCTTCTGAGTCCATTTATCAAATACCAAGAGTGACATTTGATTTACCATGCACACTCACACCCACACTCATGACTTATGCCCATGAATCTGATGTCCGTATCATGCTCAACATGTAATGAATGCCAATTGAGCAATATCAACCACAAACCATCATATTCCATAGAAATTTATATCATATGCATCTAATTTTCATAAATAATCATCATGCTAACATATCATAAAGCATATGTTCACATATTATCAACTAAGCACCAATCATATTATCACATAATATTGCCCACACAACATCAAATATTATCATTCAAGACATTTAACCAAACACCTTCAAGGAAAACATATCATGTTATTACGCAAATTTGTCCCATATCATCAAGCATCAAGGAATCACATAAGTGACTTTTACATATCCAATTCAAGCTAGAATTTGGTTTAAGTCTTTTCTAGGCTTGTTTTCTCATTTTCATAACAATATATATATATATATATATATATATGTAACACCCCGTATTTTCTTTTTCTATATTTGTATAGATATATCCATAATAAAATATTATTGTGAATGTGTGGATATGTATAATAAGGGAAGGATAAACCATAT